>CM019065.1:386312029-386634529 GCA_009667805.1 Leptobrachium leishanense
TATCTATCTATCCATATCTATCTATCCCATATCTATCTATCTTATCTATCTATCTATCCCATATCTATCTATCTATCTATCTATCTATCTATCTATCTATCTATCTATCTATCTATCTATCTATCCCATATCTATCTATCTATCTATCTATCTATCTATCTATCTATCTATCTATCTATCTATCTATCTATCTATCTATCTATCCCATATCTATCTATCCCATATCTATCTATCCCATATCTGTCTATCTATCCCATATCTATCTATCTATCTATCTATCTATCTATCTATCTATCTATCATCTATCTATCTATCTATCCCATATCTATCTCATATCTATCTATCTATCTATCTATCTATCTATCTATCTATCTATCTATCTATCCCACATCTATCTATCTATCTATCTATCTATCTATCTATCTATCTATCTATCTATCTATCTATCTATCTATCTATCTATCTATCTATCTATCTATCTATCTATCCATATCTATCTATCCCATATTCTATCTATCTATTTATCTGTCTCATAGATTTTTAATTCTTGAATTTTCTTATCCATTATTTGTTTGTAAATTGTTATTATTATTATTATTTTATTATTACTATTATTTGCCAATGTATATACTAGTATTTATCACTCGCCTGAGCCTGGAGGCCGGCCTAGCAGCCTGCTCGGCCGGAGGAGGTCACCGCTGGAGCTCAGGGCCGATTTAGGGGAGTATGTTTTGGGAACTTCGGCCCTGAGCTCCAGCGGTGACCGTCCTCCGGCTGTCGCTGCTGCTCGGCCGGCCTCTAGGCTTAGGCGAGTCCCCGGCTCGGCTGGGCCTGTAGGCCCAAACCAAGCCGGGGGCTCGCCTGAGCCTGGATGCCCGCCGAGCAGGCCGCGACAGCCGGAGGACGGTCACGCTGGAGGATCGGGGCTTGCGGCGTTTAACACACGGGTAGCTGCGCGCGGCTCGTGACGATTTTTATTTTTTTTGCAGTCGGCCGGCACGCGCAGCTACCTGTTTGTTTTAACGGCCACTTTCAAATGTCCGTCGCGCATGCGCAGACCGCTTTTGGCGACGGACACTTGAAGGCTTACTCTTTTATAGTATAGATGTGCGTTTCGGGTTTCGGAATTTCGGAATTTTCACGAAATTTCCCGATTCGTGTTTTCGGATGCGGCCGAATTTCCGAAAATTTTTAGATCCGAAAATGGCAGATCCGAAAAGTTTTCCGAGCCGAAACTAAATATTTTCGGAATTTTCGAATGGACTTGAAATGTGTCAAATCGAAATTTATTGCTTTGAAACGAGGAGAACAGACGTTCCGAAAAAAACGAAATTTTCCGAAATTACAAAAGTCGATACAAAAAACGAGCAAAGTGACACGAAAATACGAAAAACGGTCGATATTCCGAAAACATGTACAATTCCGAAAAACGAAAATTTTTGGAATTACGAAAAGTCGATAAAAAAAACGAGCAAAGTGACACGAAAATACAAAAAATGGTCGATATTCCAAAAAAAATGTACACGAAAAACGAGTTGAGCCAAACCGAATCGAAACAGAAATCGGTCGAAATGAGCCGAATCGAAAAGTTTAAAAATCCGAAAAATCGAACCGAATCGAACCGAAAAAAAAATCGATGCACAAGCCTACTATATATCTCATAGCTATCTGTCTATCTATCTATCCCATATCTATCTATCTATCTATCTATCTATCTATCTATCTATCTATCTATCTATCTATCTATCTATCTATCTATCTATCCCATATCTATCTATCCCATATCTATCTATCCTATATCTATCTATCTATCTATCCCATATCTATCTATCTATCTATCTATCTATCTATCTATCTATCTATCTATCTATCCCATATCTATCTATCTATCTATCTATCTATACCATATCTATCTATCTATCTATCTATCTATCTATCTATCTATCTATCTATCTATCTATCTATCTATCCCATATCTATCTATCTATCTATCTATCTATCTATCCTATCTATCTATCTATCTATCTATCTATCCATATCTATCTATCTATACCAATAATCTATCTATCTATCTATCTATCTATCTATCTATCTATCTATCTATCTATCTATCTATCTATCCATATCTATCTATCTATCTATCTATCTATCTATCTATCTATCTATCTATCCATATCTATCTATCTATCTACTATCTATCTATCTTCTATCTATCTATCTATCTATCTATCTATCTATCTATCTATCTATCTATCTATCCTATATCTATATATCCCATGTCTATCTATCTATCCCATATCTATCTATCACAAATCTATCTATCACATATCTATCTATCTCATATCTATCTATCCCATATCTATCTATCCCATATCTATCTATCTATCTATCTATCTATCTATCTATCTATCTATCTATCTATCTATCTATCCCATGTCTATCTATCTATCCCATGTTTATCTATCTATCTATCTATCTATCTATCTATCTATCTATCTATCTATCTATCTATCTATCCCATATCTATCTATCTATATCTATATATCCCATGTCTATCTATCCCATATCTATCTATCTATCCCATATCTATCTATCCCATATCTATCCCATATCTATCTATCCCATATCTATCTATCTATCTATCTATCTATCTATCTATCTATCTATCTATCTATCTATCTATCTATCCCATATCTATCTATCCCATATCTATCTATCTATCTATCACATATCTATCTATCTATCTATCTATCTATCTATCTATCTATCTATCTATCTATCCTATCTATCCATATCTATCTATCTATCTATCTATCTATCTATCTATCTATCTATCTATCCATATCTATCTATCTATATCTATATATCCCATGTCTATCTATCCCATATCTATCTATCTATCCCATATCTATCTATCCCATATCTATCCCATATCTATCTATCCCATATCTATCTATCTATCTATCTATCTATCTATCTATCTATCTATCTATCTATCCCATATCTATCTATCCCATATCTATCTATCTATCTATCTATCTATCTATCTATCTATCTATCTATCTATCTATCACATATCTATCTATCTATCTATCTATCTATCTATCTATCTCTTATATATATGTCTATCCCATATCTATCTGTCTATTTTTCCAGAAAATCAAGTATTTCTCACAGAAAAGTATTGCAGTAACACATGTTTTGCTATACACATGTTTATTCCCTTTGTGTGTATTGGAACAAAACAAAAAAGGGAGGAAAAAAAGCAAATTGGACATAATGTAACACAAAACTCCAAAAATTGTGGATAAATAAGATTGTTTCAAGCTTGTGATGCTCCTGTAAACTCACCTGGGGCAAGTAACAGGTGTGGGCAATATAAAAATCACACCTGAAAGCAGATAAAAAGGAGAGAAGTTCACTTAGTCTTTGCATTGTGTGTCTGTGTGTGCCACACTAAGCATGGACAACAGAAAGAGGTGAAGAGAACTGTCTGAGGACTTGAGAACCAAAATTGTGGAAAAATATCAACAATCTCAAGGTTACAAGTCCATCTCCAGAGATCTAGATTTTCCTTTGTCCACAGTGGCAACATTATCAAAAGAAGTTTGCAACCCATGGCACTGTAGCTAATCTCTCTGTGGGTGGACGGAAGAGAAAAATTGATGAAAGGTTGCAACGCAGGATAGTCCGGATGGTGGATAAGCGCCCCCAAACAAGTTCCAAAGAAATTCAAGCTGTCCTGCAGGCTCAGGGAGCATCAGTGTCAGCGCGAACTATCCGTCGACATGTAAATTAAATGAAACGCTATGGGAGGAGACCCAGGAGGACCCCACTGCTGACACAGAGACCTAAAAAAGCAAGACGACAGGTTGCCAAAATGTACTTGAGTAAGCCAAAATCCTTCTGGGAAAACGTCTTGTGGATAGATGAGACCGAGATAGAGCTTTTTGGCAAAGCACATCATTCTACTGTTTACCGAAAATGGAATGAGGCCTACAAAGAAAAGAACACAATACCTACAGTGAAATATGGTGGAGGTTCAATGATGTTATGGGGTTGTTTTGCTGCCTCTGACACTGGGTGCCTTGAATGTGTGCAAGGCATCATGAAATCTGAGGATTACCATAGGATTTTGCGTCGCACTGTAGAGCCCAGTGTCAGAAAGCTGGGTTTGTATCCGAGATCTTGGGTCTTCCAGCAGGACAATGACCACAAACATACATCAAAAAGCACCCAGAAATGGATGACAACAAAGCACTGGAGAGTTCTGAAGTGGCCAGCAATGAGTCTAGATCTAAATCCCATTGAACACCTGTGGAGAGATCTTAAAATTGCTGTTGGGAAAGGCGCCCTTCCAATAAAGAGACCTGGAGCAGTTTGCAAAGAAAGAGTGGTCCAAAAATTCCGGGTGAGAGGTGTAAGAAGCTTATTGATGGTTATAGGAAGCGACTGATTTCAGTTATTTTTTCCAAAGGGTGTGCAACCAAATATTAAGTTAAGGGTGCCAATAATTTTGACCAGCCATTTTTGGAGTTTTGTGTGACATTATGTCCAATTTGCTTTTTTTCCTCCCTTTTTTTTGTTTGCAATACACACAAAGGGAATAAACATGTGTATAGCAAAACATGTCTTACTGCAATACTTTTCTGTGAGAAATACTTGATTTTCTGGAAAAATGTCTGGGGTGCCAACAATTTCGGCCATGACTGTATCTATCTATCTATCTATCTATCTATCTATCTATCTACTATCTATCTATATATCCCATAATCTATCTATCTATCTATCATCTATCTATCTATCTATCTATCTATCTATCTATCTATCTATCTATCTATCTATCTATCTCATTATCTGTTAAATCCCATATCTATCTGTCTATCTATATATCCTTATCTATCTGTCTATCCTTATCTATCTATCTATCTATCTATCTATCTATCTATCTATCTATCTATCTATCTATCATCTATCTATCATCTATCTATCTATCTATCTATCCATATCTATCTATCCCATATCTATCTATCCCATATCTATCTATCCCATATCTATCTATCCTATATCTATCTATCTATTTAGGCTAGGGTCAAACGAAAGCATTTTTCCCCGCGAACGTCAAAAAGTGCGTCCGAACGCATTGACGTATTTTTTCACGGAATGCGCAAAAACGGTCAGACGATGCGCATTTTCGTGCGTGATTTTTTACGGATTCTCAATAAAACACTTTTTGCGTCTGGACGTTATGTAGGCTGGACATTAGCAGAGTCTGACATCTCCTAATCACGCAAACACGTCGCTAGTAGACACAGCGCACTCTGTACGTCAGTACTAGCGGTTCTGCGTTCTCGAAAAAATGTGTTCAAATTCCACTTGCGTTACACGGCCGGACTTTCGTGCGCCGTACTTCGTATATTGGCAGTCATTGCCCATCATTTGCTGCTACTGCGGCCGTGATTAAGTGCGCCTAAACGCGTGTTAAAAATGCGTTAGTCTGACCCCAGCCTTATCTATCACATATCTATCTATGGACTTCATCTATCATTTATCTATTTATCGCATATCTATGTATCTTATTTATTGTATGTATACTTTGCATGTCACCGTACACCAACAGCAGTGTGCCCTCTATACTTTATAAATGATGATACTGTAGCTTTCACTAATGCATTGTGGTTTTTACCTATAATAAGTATAATTTGCAGGTTTCCTGATGGAGCGCTGCCCCTTCTGCCTATGGAAGAGCCTCCACTTCTCTATACTAGAGATGTGCAATTTGTTTCGTTCCAAATTGAAATTTGGACTAAATTCACCATTTTCCTGGATTCGGATCATTTCGACGATTCGGATAATTTCGACGATTTGGATCATTTCGGCGATCGGGCTCATTTCGCGCATTCGGCTCATTTCGGGTGATTCAAATCAGTTGGTTTTTCGCTTTTTTATGACTTATTTCATTTTTTTATTGCTTATTTAAGAATGGGAAGTAGATTACTACCAATAGAATGAAAGTTTCTTTACTTAATTATTCTTTTAGGATTTTTTAGGCATTTTTTTGGGTGAAATTTTAGGTTTCCTAACTTTTTTTAATGAAACATGGCTTTTTAACCCATAGGTTTCAATGCAGCATATGAATCCACACACTGCTGGGAAGAAGCACCTCTCAGCAGTATAATTATACAGCATACAAATCACACACTGCTGGGAAGCACCTCTCTGCAGTATAATTAATACAGCATACAAATCCACACACTGCTGGGAAGCGCCTCTCTGCAGTATAATTAATGCAGCATATGAATCCACACACTGCTGGGAAGCGCCTCTCTGCGGTATAATTAATGCAGCATATATGAATCCACACACTGCTGGAAGCGTCTCTCTGCAGTATAATTAATGCAGCATATGAATCCACACACTGCTGGGAAGCGCCTCTCTGCAGTATAATTAATGCAGCATATGAATCCACACACTGCTGGAAGCGCCTCTCTGCGGTTAAATTAATCAGCATATGAATCCACACACTGCTGGGAAGCGCCTCTCTGCAGTATAATTAATGCAGCATATGAATCCACACACTGCTGGGAAGCGCCTCTCTGCGGTATAATTAATTGCAGCATATGAATCCACACACTGCAGGGAAGCGCCTCTGCGGTGTATAATTAATGCAGCATATGAATCCACACACTGCAGGAAGCACCTCTCTGCGGTATAATTAATGCAGCATATGAATCCACACACTGCTGGGAAGCACCTCTCTGCGGTATAATTTATGCAGCATATGAATCCACACACTGCTGGGAAGCGCCTCTCTGCAGTATAATTAATGCAGCATATGAATCCACACACTGCTGGGAAGCACCTCACAGCAGTATAATTAATACAGCATACGAATCCGCACACTGCTGGGAAGAACCTCTCTGTGGGATAATTAATGCAGCATATGAATCCACACACTGCTGGGAAGCGCCTCTCTGCAGTATAATTAATGCAGCATATGAATCCACACAGCTGCTGGGAAGCGCCTCTCTGCAGTATAATTAATGCAGCATATGAATCCACACACTGCTGGGAAGCGCCTCTCTGCAGTATAATTAATGCAGCATATGAATCCACACACTGCTGGGAAGCACCTCACAGCAGTATAATTAATACAGCATACGAATCCGCACACTGCTGGGAAGCACCTCTCTGCAGTGTAATTAATGCAGCATATGAATCCACACACTGCTGGGAAGCACCTCTCTGTGGATAATTAATACAGCATATGAATCCACACACTGCTGGAAGCGCCTCTCTGCAGTATAATTAATGCAGCATACGAATCCCACACTGCTGGGAAGCACCTCTCTGTGGGATAATTAATACAGCATATGAATCCACACACTGCTGGGAAGCGCCTCTCTGCAGTATAATTAATGCAGCATATGAATCACACACTGCTGGGAAGCCCTCTCTGCAGTATAATTAATGCAGCATATGAATCCACACATGCTGGGAAGCGCCTCTCTGCAGTATAATTAATGCAGCATATGAATCCGCACACTGCTGGGAAGTGCCTCTCTGCGGTATAATTAATGCAGCATTTGAATCCACACACTGCCAGGCAGCACCTCTCTGCAGTATAATTAATGCAGCATATGAATCCAGACACTGCTGGGAAGCACTTCTCTGCAGTATAATTAATGCAGCATATGAATCCACACACTGCTGGGGGAAACGCCTCTCTGCAGTATAATTAATGCAGCATATGAATCCACACACAGCTGGGAAGCACTTCTCTGCAGTATAGTTAATGCAGCATATGAATCCACATACTGCTGGGAAGCGTCTCTCTGCAGTATAATTAATGTAGCATGATCCACACACTGCTGGAAGCGCCTCTCTGCAGTATAATTAATGCAGCATATGAATCCACACACTGCCGGGAAGCGCCTCTCTGCAGTATAATTAATGCAGCATATGAATCCACACACTGCCGGGAAGCGCCTCTCTGCAGTATAATTAATGCAGCATATGAATCCACACACTGCTGGGAAGCGCCTCTCTGCAGTATAATTAATGCAGCATATGAATCCACACACTGCCGGGAAGCGCCTCTCTGCAGTATAATTAATGCAGCATATGAATCCGCACACTGCTGGGAAGCGCCTCTCTGCGGTATAATTAATGCAGCATTTGAATCCACACACTGCCAGGCAGCACCTCTCTGCAGTATAATTAATGCAGCATATGAATCCAGACACTGCTGGGAAGCACTTCTCTGCAGTATAATTAATGCAGCATATGAATCCACACACTGCTGGGAAACGCCTCTCTGCAGTATAATTAATGCAGCATATGAATCCACACACTGCTGGGAAGCACTTCTCTGCAGTATAGTTAATGCAGCATATGAATCCACACACTGCTGGGAAGCGCCTCTCTGCAGTATAATTAATGCAGCATATGAATCCACACACTGCTGGGAAGCGCCTCTCTGCAGTATAATTAATGTAGCATACAAATCCACACACTGCTGGGAAGCGCCTCTCTGCAGTATAATTAATGCAGCATATGAATCCACACACTGCTGGGAAATGCTCTCTGCAGTATAATTAATGTAGCATCTGAATCCACACACTGCTGGAAGCGCCTCTCTGCAGTATAATTAATGCAGCATATGAATCCGCACACTGCTGGGAAGCGCCTCTCTGCAGTATAATTAATGCAGCATATGAATCCGCACACTGCTGGGAAGCGCCTCTCTGCGGTATAATTAATGCAGCATATTGAATCCGCACACTGCTGGAAGCGCCTCTCTGCAGTATAATTAATGCAGCATACGAATCCACACACTGCTGGGAAGCGCCTCTCTGCGGTATAATTAATGCAGCATATGAATCCACACACTGCTGGGAAGCGCCTCTCTGCAGTATAATTAATGCAGCATGTGAATCCGCACACTGCTGGGAAGCGTCTCTCTGCAGTATAATTAATGCAGCATATGAATCCACACACTGCTGGGAAACGCCTCTCTGCAGTATAATTAATGCAGCATATGAATCCACACACTGCTGGGAAGCGCCTCTCTGCGGTATAATTAATGCAGCATATGAATCCGCACACTGCTGGGAAGCACCTCTCTGCAGTATAATTAATGCAGCATATGAATCCACACACTGCTGGGAAGCGCCTCTCTGCGGTATTATTAATGCAGCATATGAATCCACACACTGCTGGGAAGCGTCTCTCTGCAGTATAATTAATGCAGCATATGAATCCACACACTGCCGGGAAACGCCTCCCTGCGGTTTAATTAATGCAGCATATGAATCCACATACTGCCGGGAAGCGCCTCTCTGCAGAATAATGCAGCATATGAATCCACACACTGCCGGGAAGCGCCTCTCTGCAGTATAATTCAGCATATGAATCCGCACCGGGAACTTCCCAGCAGTGTGCGGATTCATATGCTGCATTAATTATACTGCAGAGAGGCGCTTCCCAGCAATGTGTGGATTCATATGCTGCATAAATTATACTGCAGAGAGGCGCTTCCCAGCAGTTTGCGGATTCATGTGCTGCATTAAAACCTATGGGTTAAATAGCCTTGTTTCTTTAAAAAAAAGTTAGGAAACCTAAAATGTCACTGAAAAAATGTCTACAAAATCCTAAAAGAATAAATAAGTAAAGAAACTTCCATTCTGTTGGTAGTAATCTACATCCCATTCTTAAATAAGCAATAAAAAACGAAATAAGTTATAAAAAAGAGAAAAACCAACTGATCTGAAACAAAAGAAAAACTGTCCGAAATGATCCGAAACGAAAAAAATACACCTGGAAAAAACCCGAAACGAAACGAAAGGAAAAGGAAAAAAAAGTCATGCACATCCCTACTCTATACCCAGTGAAGTATTGTAATAACATTTGCAATGTATAAAGCTACTGTTCAGTGCAGAAATTTTCATTGCGAGGGAGGTCCCAGGGTTGGAATTGAGTTTCCATTACATCTATTGATGGCAACCAAGACCTTTAATTACTTTCCACTTTGATCATGAATTTTATATACACGACTGCAGATGACCATTTGGGACAACAATTCCTCCACTAATGTTCATCCTTAAATTCTTGTGAGGGGGATGAATAATATCTAGCAATTTAAAGTCAGCACTTAGTTCACTATCACTTTATATGAAATGTCTGAGCGGTTTTGAGAAATGATGGGAAAATCCAAATCTTCTACAATTTTAATAAAACGTACCAAGTCCTTCATCAAGGTATCTGTAAATGTCTCAGGTCTGCAAATTTGTTTTTTAGAGGCAACGTGAAGAAATTGGATTAAATTATACCCTATTTTCTGCATTTATGAGATTTTTATCAGATAATTCAATTTTACAGATTATGTTTCTAAACATTTCTAAGACATTTTCATTGCTTGATACGGCTTTTAAAAGCTAGGGTATGACATTCATACACCGGCAGAGCCAAAACGAGATGCGTGTAACAAGAACGGGGTAACTGGTCCCATGCTTGCGATCCAGATTTGTCTTTCTACGTTGTCCGTCGCTTTTCGTCTGGCACTATGGACCACAGCATCTTCCAGGCAGGAAATGATCCCAGGGTCCACTCCGTATGTCTGTGCTGTTATTGATCCTCTGTCTATTTCTTGTCTCTGCTTTCTCCTTCTCCAATGGAGGTATCAATCCTTTTGCCTGCTCCCCATGACAAACTTATGAAGAAGCTTTAAAGCTTATTTCTGTGTCTCTGTAGCCAATGCCTGATACTAGGGAGGGGCACCACCAGAAAACACGCCCTTAGGGAGTGTCACTGGGCAGTGGCATAGCGTGGGGGGGTGCCTCGGGGGCGGTCGCCCCGGGCGCAATTTTCTTAGGGGGCGCAAAATTTCAAAAGAAATTTGAACCACTAATATTTTCCAGTAGGGATCAGCAAGGTGTCCACTCACAGACACTGGTGTCCGTGAGAGGCCCTTGCATGTGCAGCCGCCAGGTTTTGCAGTGCCGGCGGTGACTTAGCACTCAGCATCCGGATGGGAGGAGCAGAACATAAAATTCTGGTCCTGTCCTGACTCCTCAACACTGACATGAGTCACGTGAAGTAGTGCAGCATTATTCGATGGGACACCCTATATCACGCTTGTCAGCCCCCCTTTAAGCCCTGTGCCAGCACCCCACCGCTAGCAGTCCTGCGGCCGCTGAACAGGGAGGGAGGAGGGAGGCGCCTGTCCTGCAGCACATTTAAAATCCGGTCTAAGAACCCTGGACAACCCACCCCCCGGACCACCAGCAACTCCATGCAGGTAGGCGACACTGTGTGACACCAGAGCAGTGTAACCAACACACACAGTGAGGGGGTACGGGTGAATGGGGGTACTGGGAGAAAGTGGGGGAACATTGAGAGAGAAAAAGTGACTGGGGGTACTGGGAGAGTGTGACTGGGGGTAATGGGAGAGCGTGACTGGGGGTAATGGGAGAGCGTGACTGGGGGTACTGGGAAAAAGTGGGGATACTTGAGGGAGAGGGTGACTGGGGTACTGGGAGAGAGTGACTGGGTATAGTGTGAGAGTGGAACTATGCTAGTGTATACTGGGACAGGGTGACTGGTAGAAGTGGCGTAGCGTGGGGGGCATGTGTGTTTCATTTTTTTATTATATCAGTATTTTGTTAATATACAATACATGTGCTTGTGGGGTAAGAGGGTCAATACTCTACTGGTAGAAAGGAATAAGGGTGTGTTACTGTGTCCACAGGTTGGGGGCGCGCACAATTCTTGCCTTGCCCCGGGCGCTGACAACCCACGCTACGCCGCTGTCACTGGGTGGCTGGAAAGAAACACCCGTAGACATCTGTTCCAATAAGGAACCAGATGAATTCTGTGTTATCACACCTGGACTAACCTTCAGCAATGCCACATTTAACTTATGGTGACGCATTCAAAACATAAAGCAAGACATATAGAGGTCCATTCGTAAACCAATGAAACTGAACGCAATGCTTTGCATTTCGGCCCATTTCAGCTCGAGTCCACTTTGTCGAAAATTCGATGAAGTCACTATTTATCAAATGGTCACCAAATTTTGCCGAAATTGGAGTCGCCAAAGCAGTTATCGGACTTGGACGAAAAGCATTGAATTGCGTCGTTAGCTACAGAATTGCTCAGAATCGGAAAACAAACAAAGACATCGTTGGAAGCATATACAAACCAAGTCCCCAGAAGGTTCCGCAGGAATGTCGCAGAATATGCAAATACATGCAGATCATAGAGGTGATGCACATTACCGTAACAGGATTTAACCAATAATTATTCCTGGACATTTCATACAGGGTTATTCAGAGTGATCCGAATTGGCCCTGAAATTGCACCGAACAATGAATTTCCCCGTACGGTGCAAATTCGTGGCCACTCGGCTACTCAAAAACTGGAAATTTGCCAAATATTGACGAATTGCCAGCGAAATCCAGTGCCTGTACGAAGGCAGTGAAATCCCCATAGAGAAGCAATGGTTAATCTATTCAAAGACACCGAACAGCAGTGAAAAGTTGCCGAAGTGCCCTGATGTTCGGTGGTTTCATTCGGCAGGTTTATTCAGGCGAACCCATAGGTTTCAATGTAAAAAATATTCCTGATTTTAGCCAATATCTAATAAACCGTTTATTCTTTTAATTTGCAGCAAAAAGTGTCTTTATATAATTTTTTTAGGATCTTTTAGGCATTTTTCAGCAAATTTTTTTGCCGCCGCGAGCATCCCCTCCATGGAGTCCATAGGACTGACTATGCCGGTCACCTGACTTGCCGAATCTCGCCTCGTGAGACCTGGCAGGTCAGCATAGTGATCTACAGAGAGAGACTGGGGGACTTTTTTCCCCCAGTCTCTCACTGCTCCCAGCGGCAAGAAGGAACAGATGGAGCTGCCGTTCTCGCCGCGGGATGGAAGGTATGTTATTTTTTTGGGGGTTTTTGGGTTTTTTAACCCGTTAGCTTTCAGATTGTAATTAGGGATGTGCGTTTCGTTTCGTACTGATTTGTTTTTCTCACGAAACGGGCTGATTTGGTGCTTCGGATTTGTCCGATGTTCCGAACCAGAACGGCAACGAAATACACACCATCCAAAATATTTCCCATTACGAAACGAAAAAATGTAGTTATTTCGTATGGACATGAAAGTTGTAAAATCGCAAGTCATTTTCGCTCTATTCGCGATTTCGGTTCCGTTTCGGTTTATTTCGGACATCGGATTTTCATATCGTTCCGAGTCCATTTCGGTTCCGTTGCTGATTTCGTAATTTCGTATCGTCAGTCACTTTTTTCACTTGTTCCAGTGCTTTCTAACGGCATTAATAATATTTTTATTTTAAATATTTAAATACGTTTTCCATAAACCTCCAGTCTAACAATACAAGATATTGATATTTTATATGATTAAATAAAGTTGTGCAATGCATATTCATAAGAAAAAAAGGATCTTTCATAAAAAAAATGATACGTCCGAAGGAACGAATCGGCAGGATTACCGTATCGACCGAAATATCGGAGCATCCAAAATACCGTACGTAGTCAAAACAAAAATCCGAGGATGGACCCTTTGAAACGAAGAGAACAGACAATCCAAAAGACTGAAATTCCCCGATTTCACGAAGCAAAAATCGATACAAAACACCGAGCAGAAACGAAACGAGCTGAAACGAAAATAGGCCGAAACGATCCAAAACAAAACTTTTGAAAAACCGACCGTGCCGAAACGAAACGAAAAAAAAGATGCATGCTCATCTCTAATTGTAATATGGTGCGCCCGGGCTAGGGCAACCAGAGCTAACGTAAGCTCTCACACAGGTGAGCGCTAACGTTAGCGTTATGAATGTAATGTGGCCCTTGATCGTTTATCTGTTGCAGCGTGAATAATTACTTTAATAAACGTCGCTATTCTGACAGACAAGCATCGGGACTGCAATGATAAAATGCACGAATGCGGTTGTTGTTCATTCTTTTCATAAATGAGCCGTTCGAGGCAAGACCCAATCCCAAGCAACGTGAATCAAAAAAATAAAAATGATCCTAGAGACAGATCTAGAACAGATAGATTAATTGTCTTATAGAGGCATAAACATGCACACGCGTGCATCCATACATATATAGATATCACAATAGCGATTGTCACGGATTTTTATTTCTTGGGTTCGGTTTCGTTGAAAACTTGCACTACTTAACATTGTCAGCCCTTTTACTTTAACCGAATAAAAGGTCAAATAATCAGACATCTAGAAAGGACAGCTCATTTATCATCCTTTGCTAAATGTGTCAGTAGCTAATCTTCGGCACTGGGTGATAGCGCCACACAATGAAAGGTTAATAGATTCAAAGTACTGCCTTTATCTCTACAAGCCTGTAATGATGGTTTTCCTGAAGAACATTCATTTTTGTTCATCTAGAAGAAATGTGCATGTGAATCCAAGCTTTAATTATTTGACTTCCGATGTAATCTTGCAAACGACGCGCAAATGAGGTCAAACTACTTTTTATCAGGAGTTATTGCATCATGTTAAGCGCGGCTGGTGTGTGTGCTTTTATCACAATGTCATTATTTTCATGGAAAGCACTGGAGACCAGGGCCACCATCAGGTGGGTGACAACCCATGACATGTTCTGGGGCCCTGTTCTTCCAGGTGGCCCAAGCTCCTGTCAAACCCAGTGACAGTTTGTCTCTGTGCCCATTGGTGTAATGGTTCGCCATGCTGCCCACACACACACACACAGCTTTGCTCCTTACCCTCTGTGCCCCTGAACAAGCATCAAGAACACACACACAGACTGCTCTGCTTCTTACCCTCTGTGCCCCTGGACAAGCATCAACAACACACACACACACAGACTGCTCTGCTTCATACCCTCTATGCCCCTGAACAAGCATCAAGAACACACACAGACTGCTCTGCTTCTTACCCTCTGTGCCCCTGAACAAGCATCAAGGTATATCCAGGATCCATCATGCCGTCCCCTATTTTGGACCGCCATATTTCTGCAATTGTATTTTATATTTGCCTTTATTTTTAAATCTCCCTCTGTTCTCTCCTCCCCTCCCCCTCCCCATGCATAGTAACACAAAGTGCTTTTTCTCATAACCTTATTCTCTCTTCACAGAATACACACAGACTGCTCTGCTTCTTACCCTCTGCTGTCCCACCCAACGCAGGTCTTTAATTTCAGGTCTCCTTTCCAGCTGTCTCTACTTCTCTCTCTAATTACTCTCACTAAGCCCAGGCTTCTGGTTCTTATGTAAAGGACAACAATCGGTGATAATAGGAAAATACTTAACTGAATAGGTGCTGAATTGGCTCCACGGAAATGGTCCACTGCTCTGAATATGAAAGGAAGGATAGAAGGGAACTTCAGCGTTTGATGAAACCACCAATGAACCAGGAAGATACTCTGATAGATGTATTATCAGTAGCCAAATTCGATTGATAGGAAATAAATCGAAGGTATTGTAAAAATAAAAACTTTATTTTTTTTAAATTAAATTTTTTTATTTTTCAAATGAAACATGGGATACAGAAAAAGAAAAAGGGGGTACCATCTCACATACATGGGGGAAGCATTACATTGTAGTATTCGTATGCGACTAGAATAAAACTTCTGTCCTAATATGCTCTTCAGGGCAGCAATGATATCAAAATGTCGCAGATCTAGTTAATCGGATTGTGAGGGGAGGAAAATTAACCAGAGAGAACGGGAGAGGGGAGGGGGAGAGAAAAAAAAAAGGGGGGGAAGTTGCCAGGATAAGACCAATAGAGTAAAAAATAGGTAATTTTGAGCCGCAGGGGTCACCCCTGTCGTCTGTACCTCACCATAATGGCAGCAGCTGATATCTAAACCTTCTATCATCGCCCACACGCCTTATATATTTTATGTATATCCCACACAGTCCAAGGGTCCCTTATAGGGGATCGGAGCCCACTCATTGCGGTAGCCTTAACATCAAATCCTCGTTATTGATCAAGTAAGGTGGTAAGTTGGCGGAGTGTTGGAACATCCACCGACCTCCATAGTCTGGCAAGCAACAATAATGTCGTAGAAACTATGATAAACATCATCTTGAGATGTGGGTGGGGGAGGCGAATCATGCCCAGCAACAATACCTCAGGTTGACATGGAATGGGTTGGCCTAGCACCTCCGTAAGCAGAGCTGAAACATCTTTCCAAAGCGGCACCACTACAGGACAGTGCCACCATACGTGACCCATCGATCCCACTGCCTGGGCACATCTCCAACACATGTCCAAGGCCTTAGGGTCTATCCGGTGTAATCTACTGGGTGTGAGGTACCAGCCATACATAATTTTTCTCTGTGTTTCTACCAGGGTAGCGCATCTGGAAGCACCCAGCGCATACATTTGAGCTTGCGCCCACTGTGTGGGAGAAAATTTCTTCGTTATTGCCCCCTCCCACGCTGCCTGGAACGCCCAACGTAGCGCTGCGACAGGGGTGTTCAGTAAGCTATAGAAATGCGTTATGGGTTTAGTAGAGGAGAGGGGGTCCAGACACATCAGTTCGGTGGTCGATAGAAGAGGCAATGTGGCTCTCAGCTCAGAGCTGATACCTCGGGATGTCAAGTAAGAACGGATCTGTCTGTATGTCAGAAATTGCAAGGTGGGTAGTCCGTATTTCTGTTGTAAGTGCAGGAAGGGCAGGATAGCGGCCGGCGTGAAGAGATGGTGCAAGTGAGTTATCCCACCTTGTATCCAAGAGCCAAGGCGAGTGTGTGGCAGCAAATATCAAATCGCGGTTAGTGGCATTGCCATAGAGAGCTTAGGATAGGCCGTAAAGAGCGAGAAATGTCGGTCCCATGCTTTCAGGTGTATCTCAGTGGACTGCATCATATGGGGTGTTTTAGGGCGGTTCTGAGGAGGGATCCACAGCACATTCGACAGGGCGTGTCCCGAAAGGCTTGCAGATTCAATAGCAAGCCACTGAGGCATGGGTGTACTATGAAACAGGGCCATGGAGGAAGCTAGAAGGGACGCCCAATAGTAATTATGAACACAGACCATCTTAAGACCTCCATCTCTATGATGCATATATAACAATTTTCGTGGCACTCTTGGGCGTTTATTCGCCCATACATACCTCATAAATAGGGTTTGGAGTTTATCAAGATAGAGGCGGGGCACCTGAATTGGTAGGGAGCGAAAAATGTACAAGAGTTTCGGTAACACCATCATCTTCACTGCCGCCATCCTCCCCAACCAAGAAACTTCCCGAAAGCGCCATTGGTGTAATGTAGAACATATCTCCTTAAATATCCTCTCATGATTATGGGCAAAGAGACCGTTAACATCTGGGGTGATCCGAAGGCCCAGATACGTGATGTAGGAGGACCTCCAGTCAAAATCATAGAGTCCCTTCAAGGCTCGCAGGTGCATCGTTGTCACATTTATTGGAAGTGCTTGAGTTTTTAGGTTATTTACCAAATGGTATGAAACTGCACTATATAATCTTAGTTCTCTTTGTAGAGCTGGAATCGATTCATCGGGATCGGTCAGTGTGAGAAGGACATCGTCCGCATATAAATTTAGTTTGTATTCCGTGGGGCCTATATTAACCCCTCTTATTAGATCATTTTGACGAATGGCTTGAGCTAAGGGTTCTAAGGCCATATTGTATAGGAGAGGGGAGAGGGGGCAGCCCTGACGCGTACCATTATTAATAACAAATTCGTCAGAGAGGAATCCGGAATTAAGGACTCTGGCGGAAGGGGAAGCGTAGAGTGCCTGAATTGCCTCCAGAAGTTCCCTGGCAGGCCAAACCTCTTGAGGACCAGGCGCAAGAAGAGCCAACTGACCCTGTCAAAGGCCTTTTCAGCGTCCAGTGACAGGATCAGACTAGGCCGGTTTACTTGTTTCATCATGTGTACTAAATTGAGCAGTTTCTTAGTGCTGTCAGGACCCTGCCTCCCGCGAATGAACCCCACCTGATCCTGTGCAACTAGGGTCGGTAGGACCCGCTGAAGTCTCTCCGCTAGAATCTTACCATAGAGTAGACATGTGCATTCGTTTTAGTACTAAAACGATTTAGTCCGAATTTTGGATAATTTAGTTTTAGTATGACTCAAGAGAAACGAAACTGCTCAGTCCAAAAAACGAAAGAAACTAAAATAAAATGCACTACATTTTAGTTTCAGTCCTTTTTGTGATATTACATTGATGAGTGAAGGAGACCAGCAATGAAGATCGCAACATCCGAAGTTCTGCACCCTGCACATGCCAATGCAGTAGGATGTTCCATACAGAGAGTGGCATTAATGCAGGAGTATGTTCTATACATTATACAGAGAGGGGTATTAATGCAGGAGGATGTTATATACATTATACAGAGAAAGGTATAAATTGAGGAGAATGTTCTATACAGAGAGGGACATTAATGCAGGAGGATGTTATCTACATTATACAAAGAGGGGTATAATTAATGCAGGAAGATGTTCTAAACATTATACAGAGAGGAGCCTTTTTTTAGCCCTTTAAATCCAGTGGCTGTGAGCGCTGAGATCGGCTGCTTGTTACATTATCTCTCAGTACAATGTATCAGGCTCAGTTGTTACAGTAACTGACTGTAACAGCGCTCAGAGTTTCAGTAAAACAAGGAAATAATATTGTTCTAACCTCTTATATATAAAAATATTATTTACTAGTTTTACAGAAACTCTGAGCGCTGTGATGAGCAGCAGTCAGTTACTGTAACAGCTTTGCCTGACACGGGGCAGTAATACAATGTTGGTGCTAACTTAACCAGAGCTGTTGTAAGCTGAAAACCTCAATAGGCTATAATGGCTCTGGGAAGTTTACAACAGCTCTGGTTAAGTTAGCACCAACTATGTAATATGGCCCACATTGTGCTGAGAGTAAGTGATACTGTAACAAGCAGCGATCTCAGCCCTCTGAGGAGCCACCACTACAATAGTAATTGTATCCACTGGTTTTCGGATGAACGAAATTAGTTTTCATACTAAAGAACTGAAAACGAATTTCTTTAGCAACTAAATAAATTGCATTTTAGGACTAATCCATTAGTTCAAAACGAAATTTTGTGCTGTGCACATGTCTACCATAGAGTTTTATATCTACGTTTAATAGGGAAATAGGTCTCAGGTTCGAGCAGCAATTCAACGTCTTTCCAGGTTTTGGGAGTGTGACTATGTGAGCCCTCAGCATATCAGTCGGAAATGCCCCCTCCTCTCGCACCCTCTCATATGTGGCAAGCAGGTGAGGCAGTAATTGCGGGGAAAACGTGGAGTAGTAAAGGCCGGGAAACCCATCCGGTCCGGGCGCCTTTTGGCTTGGTAGCGATTTTATAGCTGAGGAGAGCTCCTCTTTAGTAATAGGGGAGGAGATGCGATCAGACTGCGCTGGAGTCAGTGTCGGGAGGTGTAGATGTTCTAAGTAGTTTGCGACTGACGACTGCGTTGGATGTGTGAGCTCTGCATTTTCGTCCAGATTATACAGGGCCTCGTAATAGCTGGCAAATTCATTTGCAATTTCCCTAGGATTATGTATCGGGCCGCGGGCTGACTTAAGAGATGTGATGCGTCTTTGTGCGCACGGGGGTTTTAGCAGGCATCCCGGTTTATTATTGAGCGTATAATAGGTCGCTTTCAGTCTGCTCAATTTCTGAACATAGGTACCTGTCTCTAGGTCACTCAAAAGGTGTAATTGTGTTTCTATTTTCTCAGCTAGTGAAGAGGATGAGGTAATTTTATTTTGTGTGTCTAAATTGTGTAGGGCTGTGAGTATGTCCAGCCGACGCTGTTGGTATTCACGTTTAAGCCGAGCCGACCATCGCATACAAACGTCTCTAAGAACGGCTTTATGCGATTGCCAAACAATCACCGGGCTCATCTCCGGGGTACTGTTTTCACAAAAATAGTTAGTTAAGGCCTCTGTCATGTCAAGTGTCACCTGTTCTTTCTTCAACAACTCCTCGCGGAGATGCCAAGGCGGTCTAGCGCATCCCTGATACACGTCTCCCAATGTCAACGGCACCGGCGCGTGGTCAGACCATGTGAGGGGAAGAATGGTACAGTCAAGTGTATATGGGAGCACAGCGCCAGGGATAAAAAAATAATCAATGCGAGTATAGCAGTTGTGTACTTTAGAGCGGAAACTATAGTCACGTGCAGTAGGGTTTAACAATCTCCAAGTGTCATATAAATCGTATTGGCCCAGTAATTCTCGAAACTTCTTAAGAGAGCTCAAGTTATGCGGTCGTCTGCCTCCTCTCGACCGGTCCATGGATGGGTCAACACTCAGGTTGAAGTCCCCACACACGACCAGGGCACCAGTCAAGACCTCTTGCACCTTGTGTAACAAACGGGAGAAAAACTGTGTCTGAGAGGTATTAGGGGCGTATGCGGACACCAAGGTGTACGCTCTGGAGTTGATCGTGCAAACAAATATTATAAATCTGCCCCCTGGGTCTTTAATAATGCGGTGTGCCTCAAACTGAAGTCGGTTATGTATCAGTATCGTCACGCCCCTAGCCTTGGAACGGAATGTGGAATGGAATTGCTTTTGATATTGGGGGATTGTTAGACGGGGGTGGTCTATGCGCCGAAAGTGTGTCTCTTGTATACAAGCAATATCAACATCTCTTACGCGAAGATCTCGATAAAGGGAATGTCTCTTAACCGGAAGGTTAAGACCCTTCACATTATAGGTTATAATTTTCATGTAGGGAGTTACAAAAGATATGCGAGGGTATTTTGCGTTTTATCAAAACCTCAACTGCGTCCATTACTAGCATCATAGCATCATAAGTCGGGTAAAATCCTGGCGGGGAATAGTAAATCAGGCAACAAAGAACAGGTAACTTTAGAGAAAAAACAAAGCACCGCTGAACGGTGTAACTATACACAAGGTAAGAGAAAGGGGTCTCCAACGGGAGTTCCCAGCCGGGAAAACCCGAGCTCATCCTGGGATGAGGGAGACGGGGGTAACATGACCTTCCACATCACAGCGATCTATCATCGTGTAATATCTCACCACACTTCGGTATCCGATACCCGTAACTTTGCATCAGTCGGTGTTAGCAGTCCAGAGAGTAGCAACATCAATCCCCAGAGCTGCTGAGTGTTCAGCGGACTTTCCAGTCCGATTGAAGGCGGTGTAAAGTGTTTATGGTACGCTTCGGTCCGCCAACCGCTTTCAGTCCCCAGCTTCCCAGTGTTTGTATTCCCTCGTCCAGGGAGGACATCACGGCAGTTTCCCTGTTACGGGTGACCAGTTACTTGGTGGGGTAGCCCCAGCGATAGGGCAGTTGTGCTGAGCGAAGGACTTCAGTAACGGGACGAAAACTTCGTCTACGTTGCAGAGTGGCCTGGGAGAGGTCCGGAAACACTGCCAGGTGACCGTATTCTGGGCCTAACACATTTGGATTTCTTATGGCCTTCAGGATCTCTTTGCGCGGCTTGAAATAGTGTAAGCGTAAGAGTACATCACGAGGTGCTTTTGAAGGGGCAGATGGGGGTTTCGGAAGCCTGTGGATGCGATCCATAAGGAGGGAATCCGGTGTAGTGTCAGGCAACAAGTGTAGAAAAAAATCCTGTACATACGCGTGCAGGGATCGGGTGGTTACTGACTCCGGCACCCCCCTCACCTTTAAATTGTGGCGCCGGGATCTGTCCTCCAGGTCCGACAATTTCAGTGCGTACTTGTCCATCTGTTCCTCCATTGCCTCGATCTTTGTCGCCATGCTGTTGTGAGCGTCGGATGTTTCAGACATCTTCTCCTTGAGCCTGGAGGTTCTGTCCCCAATGTCTCGGATGTCTTTGCGTATATCTGCCGATATGGTGTCCAACCGGGACATTAATGTGGCAGAAAGGTCCTGTATCATGCCCTCCATTCGGGCCGAGAAGGTCTCCAGGTCCGTCTCCACGCCAGGATGTTGGCAGCCAGAGGCTGAGGGTGGGGAGCAAGCGCCATCTTGTCTTTCCGCGCCATCCCTCTTTTTAGCCTGTTTTGGGGTAAAGAAATCGGCTCGCTCCGCCGTTTTTCTCGCTTTGGTGGTTGCCATTACGTGTTCCTCGGTCCGGACTGTGCTTTAAACTGCTTTCAGGTGAGATATGCTTGATATGTCCATTTTAAATCGCCGCTAGCAGACGGAGGAAGACTAACACGTGTCCGCCATGTTAGGTCGTCGGCCACGCCCCCATAAAAACTTTATTTAAATAAAATATCGCTAGTATAAAAGCCCTCCCATGCATAGTAACAAAAAAGTGCTTTTTCTCATAACCTTATTCTCTTTACACAGAACACACACAGACTGCTCTGCTTCCTACCCTCTGCTGTCCCACCCAACGCAGGTCTTTAATTTCAGGTCTCCTTTCTAGCTGTCTCTACTTCTCTAATTACTCTCACTAAGCCCAGGCTTCTGGTTCTTCCCATGCTGCCCAGCTAACCATCTTCACATTCTCTCTGCTCCCATTTGTTTCACCTACCCCAGTCCCTTAGATTGTCTTAGATGTCTGGCTGAGCACTTGGTTAAGTGCTGTACTACCTGGACAGTTATCCTACGGGCAGGGTCATTTTTTCATTATGTATCATGTACGTCTCCTGTTTGTGCTCCCCTATTGTAAAGCGCTGCAGAATATGCTGGCGCTGTATAAATGCGTGTAACTGTAACTGTCTGGCCCACTCGGTTACCAGGAAATTTCCCAATGGTTTGCAGCATCTGAGTCTGGTCATTGTATTCTGACCAATCACTGAGTACGAGCAGCTCAAGGGAGCAACTTGTACGTTCTTCAACTGACGGAAGTGCAGATTGATTGCACCCCCAACAGACCATAGGATTTAGCCCCCTCCCTGCAAAAAAGCTAAGCTGGGGAGGGGGAAAATTGTTGTAGTTTTAAATAATTTAATGAAAATATATGGATGGTGCCCTGACTAGTGGTCCATTACGGGCCCCCAAGATTTCTGATGACAGCCCTGCTGGAGACACATAACAAATATGGCGGACATGGCTGGCCATCATACTTTGACTGCTGTACTGATTTTAATTCTTGCAGACGCATAATGATTCACAAGATTCTAAAGATTATATTTAAATATTATATGTGTTTTCCTGTTGTATACGTCACAGTTAATACCCCAAAATTGCTAAATATGTGTTTTGACCAGTAAAAACTAGTTCTTGCATTGCCACATCGCGACTGCTGGTTTTAACAGATACTGTACATTGCAATAGATTCTAGTTTTGACTGCCTTCACTTTGCAATATTGCGAATGTTGTGGTGTCATAACAGTTATTTGAAGCATGGAATGCGTAGTTAACACTTACATGCGGGATAAAATAGCAATTATTGCATAAAAATTGTTATTCTAAAACACATTAAAGATTAAAATTAGGGATGTGCATGGCTGAAAAATTTGTTTAGTTCAGTTTAGTTTTGTTTTTAAATAATTTGGTTTTCGAATTTCGTAAATTATTTCGTTTTGTATTTCGCTTAGTTTTGGATCGATTTGAAATTTCATATATCAATTCGATAGTTGATATCAATTGGAATTTTGGATCACTAAATAAAACCCCAATTAATCAAATTTTATGTTAAAAGAAAAGCTAAGGTTAAATTTTAAGCTGTGTCACAGATTTAGTATTTGAGTCAAATTAAACAGTGAAACAAAATTAATTTGTTTCATAAAGTCCTTTGCTGACTATTACTTGTATTGTAAGCTAAGATCAATTCGGCAGTTGATTTCTATTTGATAGTTCATTTCAAATTCGATAGTTGATATCAATTATTCAAATCTTTCTTTTATGATGATGACACAGTGTAAAACTAAATAAATTTGTTATATACCATTTCATTTAATTTCAAATTCGTATTGTATCGATTCGTTATTCAGAAGTACTTCCGAACTATGAATTATCAAATTTTGTTCCAAATTCCGAATTTTTCCGAAATGAATGCACATCTCTAATTAAAATACAGATTTTTTTTTATATTTCTTGTACTGGTTTATCCTTAACAAAATTATTGTTGGGATGAAAGGTTGTAAAATCTAGATGGCGTCCCTTATCTGACACAATGTCACACCGGGTCCACGATATATAATTTGTCTGGGTTGTATAATAAAATGTGGCTTCAAATCGCATTTAAACATGATGAGCGAAACGGGTAAAAATGAGCTCAGCACACAGGGGTGAAATGGCTCAGCAGCGAAAAGGGTTAACACAGAAAATAAATATGTATGAAATTTAGTCACTAAGTTACATGTTTACAGGTGCATTCTGTATCGAGGTATGTTAATAGAGATCTTTTAAGGGCTTTATATGAACTGCAAGATTAAAGCATATAGATTTGATCATACAGAATATTAAATAAATAAAAATTTTGTTAATATGAATGAAGAGTAATTGAATGAGAAAGTAAATGACGTGCTGTAAGTGTAACGGAAGCAGAAGGGGTAAAGTGACAACCAAGAGATAAGAGGCTGCTTTAAAAGAAATTGTAGGGTTGTAGCAATTATGTACTTAAGGTTTTCCCAATTCTGAGAAAGCTGAAAAACATAATCTTGACACACGTATGGCTACTTTTACCTTTAGTAGAAGATGGGTTCTGTTACTGACTGATGTCAGTTGCTACGCAGTATATATATAGCAGAGATATTGCACCGACCTTCATGCACTACAGTCACAAGTCAACATATTCAAAAGTTGGATGGAAGAGGAATTATGAAATAAAAAAAAAAACATTTAAGGGATACACTATTAAAATAGAGATCCTTTTTTGCCCTTAACCCCTTCACTTTCGAGATCGAGATATATCAGGCTTCAAAGGCACCATCTGGTGCCCCAATATCGACATATCTTGATCTGCTGATCTGCTGCCCAAAAGCTAATGAAATTTGTTTGCTGCAAACAAATTTTGTTTGCGTTTTGGCTGCAGAAGGTGCCCCCAAAGTTTAAGCCCTGTGGGCATAATGCCCAAAGAGCTAAAACTGTAAAAGCAGCTGCTGAATGCTGTGAAATATCAGGCTTTCAGCAGCCGATACAGGGAGAAAAAAAAAATAGACCAGCCGCTCAAACCTCTGTAACTCAATTTGGCAGTAGATGGTGCCATCTACTGGCCAAATAGGTTATTTACAGTAATAGCTATGTATTACTGTATAATTAATTTAAAATCATTTTACAAAAAAACTCTGGTTTCTGACAATGTTTTCTTGGAAAACGACTTGGTAGTGAAAGGGATAAATAACTAAGGAGATGCTGCTGACATCTTCTGCCTAATTATTCATTTTTATTATTTTGGCAGATTTTACTCACCTTTTCTTCCTTGCCTCACACTGCTCCTACTCTTTGGCTCAGGGACTCCCCAACCAGGAAGTCACTGGTGCTTTACTATGCAATTTGCGCTTCTTCCAGTGGTGTATTTTGGCCTAGGCCAACAAGGCCTAGGCCTAGGGCGGCACTTTCCAGGGGGCGGCGGCCCGCACCGGGTGGCCCACCCCTAAATTTTTTTTTTACTTTTGCAAAGTATTTTACCAGGAAGGATACATTGAGATTTCACTAATTGTCAAGTATGTCCTAGGTAGGCAAGGCCTAGGCTTTCACTTTGCAGGGGGCAGCAAAAAACCTCACCACTAAATGGGTTACTTACAGAGCACCGAAATGACGCCAACATTTTGGTGTTCTGTAGTTCCCTGCACTTCGGGGAATAAAATTTCCCCACCCAGCAGTGAATTCACCATTCACCGCAGGGTCACCAAAGTGCATGGAGTCGGCTGCTGAATGCTGCCACCGCAAACCCGTAGCCTGCTGTTTTCAAAAGAACTACTGAACGAAAATGTCTGGAATTTACATACAGTTGTGTTCAAAATTATTCAACCCACCAATGCTGTAAAGGGTTTTAGGGAATTTAGTGTACATTTGTAATTGTATTCAGAATGAAATCCTACAAGGACTTTTTAAAGAACCATATGCAACTAAAATGACATCAATTGGTTTTGTAATACAGTAGTAAATGTTTCTTTTGTGAATTCTTCATTGACACAATTATTCAACCCCTTAAAGACTACCACTCTGAAGAACAGAGCTTCATTCAAGTGTTTTCAATCAGGTATTGAAAACACCTGTGGATGTCACGGAGCAGCAATAAAGCATAATAAGCACCAATTAAGCAGCTTTAAAATGACTGTGATACTCAGCTCCTTCTAGACATTTACTGGTGTGGTTACAAACATGGTGAAGTCAAGAGAATGGGCCAGGAAGACAAGAGAAGAGGTGATTACTCTTCACAGGAAGGGCAATGGCTATAATAAGATTGCAAAGATGTTAAACATACCAAGAGAGACCATAGGAAGCATCATTCGCAAATTCAAGGCAAAGGGCACTGTTGAAACGCTACTTGGTCGTGGCAGAAAGAAGATGCTGACTTCGACTGCTGTGCGCTACCTGAAGCGTAGAGTGGAGAAAAGTCCCCGTGTGACTGCTGAGGAACTGAGAAAAGATTTGTCAGATGTGGGTACTGAAGTTTCAGCTCAGACAATACGGCACACACTGCGTAATGAAGGCCTCCATGCCAGAACTCCCAGGCGCACCCCCTTGCTGTCTCCAAAGAATAAGAAGAGTCGACTGCAGTATGCCAAAAGTCATGTGGACAAACCACAGAAGTTTTGGGATAGTGTTCTGTGGACTGATGAAACAAAATTAGAACTGTTTGGGCCCATGGATCAACGCTATGTTTGGAGGAGGAAGAACAAGGCCTATGAAGAAAAGAAACCTTGCCTGCTGTGAAGCATGGCGGGGGTCAATCACGTTTTGGGGCTGTTTTGCTTCTGCAGGTACAGGGAAGCTTCAGCGTGTGCAAGGTACCATGAATTCTCTTTAGTACCAGGAGATATTGGATGACAATGTGATGCAGTCCGTCACAAACCTGAGGCTTGGGAGACGTTGGACCTTTCAACAGGACAATGATCCCAAGCATACCTCCAAGTCCACTAGAGCATGGTTGCAGATTAAAGGCTGGAACATTTTGGAGTGGCCATCGCAGTCACCTGACTTAAATCCGATTGAGAACCTCTGGTGGGACTTAAAGAAAGCAGTTGCAGTGCGCAAGCCTAAGAATGTGACTGAACTGGAGGCTTTTGCCCATGACGAATGGGCAAAGATACCCGTAGATCGCTGCAAGACAGTTGTGTCAAGCTATGCTTCACGTTTAAAAGCTGTTGTAACTGTAAAAGGATGTTGTACTAAGTACTAAGATTGAATGTCACTTGGGGGTTGAATAAAACTGATAATGATGTGAGCACAGAAAAGACATTTGTGGTTATTTCATTATAAATGTTATGTTATATTTGTCTGACCTACACGTGCCTCTTTGATTTAATTGTAAGCAAGATGACTGAATGATCAAAATCAATGTCAAACTGGCCAAAACACTAAATTTCAGTGGGGGTTGAATAATTTTGAACACAACTGTATAAGATCCTATGATTGATAATAAAAAGTTCTGTTACAGAAAAAAGAAAAACCGCTATTAAAAAAAAGGGGGGAAGTTTTGCCAAAAAAAATCTGAAAAATTACTAAAAGGTACTAAAAAAAATCAATAAAGTCTTTTTACTGCAGATTAAAATAATAAATGGTTTATTAGATATTGCATAAAAACGGGAATATTTTTAACATTGAAACCTATAGATTTCACCTGAATAAACCTGCTGATTAAAACCACCGAACATCAGGGCATTTCACTGCCATTTCTCTGCTGTTTGGTGTTCTCTGAATAGATTAACTATTACTTCTCTATGGGGATTTGCACTGCCTTCAAACAGCACCGTAGTTCGGAGTTCGCCAAACTTGTGTGTGAGCATATCACAGAGCAGTGGTGTACTTAGGGGAGTGGCGGGGGCGGGCCGCCCCAGGTACCAGTGATTATTGGGGTGTCATTAGGGGGTACTAGGAGGTGCCAATGTCACTGTGTGTCAGCTTTGAGCTGTGTTCTCAAACAACGAGCAGCGGAGCAGGGCGTTTGCATACGGAATAAAATCGAATAGAATAAAACCCCCCCTCCTCCCTCCATAGCTCCTCCCCTGCCCTGCAGCAGTTCTAGGAGAGGGGAGGGGGATGTGATTTGTGTGCAGAGAGAGAAGATGACAGTAAACTGCAGGTAAAGGGGGGGTATCAGCAGAATATAAAGCCCTGTCTGCTTACTACTGTTTTAAGCGGACCTTTCCTTAACCAGCACTGCAGTGATAGAAATTTGTCATTGAGCTGCCTGGCTCCTGGTGAGGCTGCGTGCGTACAGGTCACGCGGTCCGGCCAGTCATGTGGTACTGAGTCTCAGTACCACTTGCGTGGCTGAACCATGTGACACGCACGCACACAGCTGCCCGCCCTTTCGTTAACACGGACTCTCACTCTATTCTGGACTGAACACCCACCGGGAAGGGAATCAAAGCCATGGTGCACCCTCTGGCAGTGGCACCCACTGCTGACAAGATGGCTCCACGCACAGACACAGCCGCGATCCTAACGTGGCCTGGAGGGACCTCCTGCTGAGTCCGTACACAGTCCCTGCTGACTCTGCACACAGCCCTTCCGCGGGCGGAGGCCGGTAAATATAGAATAAATAATTGCTGTTTGCTCATATTCACTCGGTTTGCTGGGAGTTTAATTGCAGTGGATTCTGATGCACTCATACACACCGCACATTGCATTGCTGGGAGTTTTATTGCTGTTGATTCTGATACACTCATACACACTGCACATTGCATTGCTGGAATTTTTATTGCTGTGGATTCTGATACACTCATACACACTGCACATTGCATTGCTGGAATTTTTATTGCAGTGGATTCTGATGTACTCATACACACCGCACATTTCATTGCTGGGAGTTTTATTGCTGTGGATTCTGATACGCTGACACACACACTGCACATTGCATTGCTGAGAGTTATATTGCTGTGGATTCTGATACACTCATACACACCAAACATTGCATTGCTGGGAGTTTTATTGCTGTGGATTCAGTGATACACACTGCATATTACTGTGAGTTTTATTGCCCTGGAGTTCTGGGATATGCTCATACACACTGCACATTACTGTGAGTTTTATTGCTGTGCAGTTCTGTGATATGCTCATACACAGTGCACATTTCTGTGGGTTTTATTGCTGTGCAGCTCTGTGATACGCTCATATGCAGAGCACGTTTCTGTGGATTTTATTGTTCAACCAATTAGAGCGGCTGTGATCCAGTATACTTGACATGCGTGGCTGATCTTTGTAAAAATGCTTGAATTTAAACATTTCAGAATTTTATTTATCTCAATAGATACATTTGAAATGGTATACAAAATATACAAGTAGGCACTTGGTATCCACTTTTAATATAAAGAGAGGAAAAGGCGGAGCTTAAAGAGGATGGGTGGGAATTAACCAGAAAGAGGTGTGCCCTTTACAGGAAGGGGTGCCTCAAATTTAAATTAGGGGGTGCACGAGTTTAGTCAGGCCTAGGGCAGCACAAAACCTAAATACACTACGGGCTTCTTCCACAACTGGTGAAGCAAAGCACCAACAAATTGCATACCAGTATGGACTTGCACAATTTACGTACACAGGTTCCGTAGCGCCCACGCAGAACAATGAATTGGATGTATGCATAGATCTGATCAATCGGCTGCCTCTATAAGAACACTTGCTATGAAGGGCAGCTTCAGAGACGGTGATGTCAACAGCACCTCAGTGACAGATCTGGTGACCGGCAGCCGGGGAATTAAAGATTCCAGCTGCAGGTGATGCTGAGTGGGGTGGAGGAATCTCCCCCACTTCACACAGCGTTCTTGCCAGATTAGGGCTGCAAGGAGGGGTGGGAGATGGGGGGGCACTCTTTACATCCTGACCACTTTAAAACACTAAAGTGGTCAAGATGAACAGAATGTTCCTTCCATTTGTAATATTTGCCATCCATTATGTCCTTCTTTTGTCTCACCAAATTATATTGGTACTTCTTACCATATAACAATGACATTTTTTACATTTTGGTTCCTTTTGACACTGTCGACCACCCCCTCCTTCTACAGACTCTGAGCTCTCTTGGTCTCGTTGACACTGCACTCTCTTGGATTGACTCCTGTCTGTCTAACAGGTTCTTCTCTGTGTCCTTTACTGGTAACTCCTCCTCTTCAATGCCTTTATCAGTTGGTGTACCTCAAGGCTGCTAGGTCCTCTGCTATGCTCTATCTACACCTCCACCCTGTGCAAAATCATTAACAGCTTTGGCTTTAATTGCCACCCCATGCTGATGATACTCAGATGTACCTTTCCACCCCTGATCTCTCTCCACCTGTCCTTTCCAAAGTCAGCAACTGTTTATCTGGCATTTCCTCCTGGATGGCCTCTTACCACCTAAAGATTAACATGTCAAAGACTGAGCTCCTACTAATTCCTCCCTCTAATGCCTCCACACCTCCTGACTTCTCAATCATGCTTGATGGTATCACTATTTCCCCATCAAGCCAGGTTTGCTGTCTCGGAGCTACACTTGACTCTGCTGTTTCCTTCATCCCCCACATCCAGTCTCTTTCCTCCTCCTGCCACTACCAACTATGTAATATTTCCAGAATTCGGCCATTTCTTACCTCTGCACCACAAAGCAACTCATCCCCGCCCTTGTAATCTCCCAACTTGACTACTGTAATAATCTTTTAGTTGACCTCCCTCTCTCCTGCCTCTCCCCCCTACAATCCATTCTGAATGCCTCTGCCAGGCTCATCAACCTCACTCGCCGCTCTGTCTCTGCCGCTCCCCTCTGCGAGTCCCTTCACTGGCTCCCCAATCACTGCAGAATTAAATTCAAAATCCTTCCACTGACCTACAAAGCTCTCACTAACTCAGCTCCCCACTACCTGTCCTCACTAATCACCAAATACACCCCAGCCCGCTCCCTAAGGTCAAACAGTGACCTGCGCCTAGCTTCTCCCTGCATCACCTCTTCCCATGATAGACTGCAGGACTTCTCACGCGCAGCCCCCATCCTCTGGAACGCTCTCCCTCGTACGGTCAGACTTTCCCCTAGTTTCCTTTCCTTCAAACGCCCCCTTAAGACATTCGTATTCAGGGAAGCCTACCACCCAACTCACTGATACACCTTACCACCCCAACCAGTCCATCACTCCCACCCTGCAGTCCATCACTCTCACCTTGCAGTCCGTCACTCTCACCTTGCAGTACATCACTCTGACCTTGCAGTCCATCGCTTCCACCTTGCAGCCCAGCACTCTCACCTTGCGGTCCTCTCCTCCTGTTTCCACCCCCCAACCCATCTAGATTGTGAGTTCCCATGGGAATAGGGCCCTCGCTTCCTTCTGTACTGGTTTGTCAAAATGTTGTTCAACAGCACTGCATAATATGATGGCGCTATATAAAAGAATTATAATGACACAGTTTGTAATGTTCCAACCTTCTGTCACATGATCTCAATTTTTCTTCTCCTGTACATAATACACTAAGGGGGTTATTCAGAGAGCACCAAAATTTCACTGAAATTTCTGTGCTCTCTCGTTCGGTGCACTTCACTGCGCTCCGGTGCTTTCATTTTCTTTTCAGGGCCCCCGAAGTGCAGTGAATGGGGTCCACTGAACGCCGACGATCAGCCCACCGAACGCAGCTGCCTACTGATGAACACCTGTCAAACGCTACTGCGGTTCCGCATAAAGCCGCCACACTGACCACCGAATGCTGCTAAACAAAAAGCTGATCAGCCACCGAACTGAGGATAAAAATAAATGCATGGAAATTCTAAAAAAAGGTCCTTTAAAAAATAATTAAAAGCTCTGTTAGAGAATTTAAAAAAAAAACATTTAAAGAAAAATGGGAATAAAAAATGTCGCGTAGAAAATAAAAAAAAATGCCTAAAAAAAGTCTGCTACCGCTGGTCCTGTATACACAATAATGGTAGTGAAGCGGGTAAAAGAGAGAGTACATCAGCTGTAGTGTCCAATGTAATGTAACTTTAGGGGTATACTCCGGAGCCCATTTTTGAACTAATTTTGTTGTCACTAAATGAAACGTGTTCGAATTCCCCTAGAACAGTGATCTTAAACTTTGGCTCCCCCAGATGTTTCTTAACTACTCGTCCCATGGTTCGCTGTCAATTTATTGCATTAAAATAATTCTGGGAATTGTAGGCAATAAGCATCTGGTGGGACAGAGTTTGAAATCCCTTATCTAGAATAAGACCAGAATGAGCCGACTCAATCTTGGGCACCCGAAGGTGCTTTTTGAAGATCGAGTTTAGTCAATGTTGATAAAGAAGGGGGTTAACAATAGACACAATTCCAGGATTTATCTTTACTCTGGAGCCCATTTTTTAACAAATTTTGTTGTCACTAAATGAAAAGTGTTTGAATTCCCCTAGAACAGTGATCTTAAACTCTGCCCCCACCCATATGTTTGTTAACTACATCTCCCATGATTCGCTGTCCATTTATTGCAGTAAAAGAATTCTGGGAATTGTAGGCAATAAACATCTGGGGGGCCAGAGTTTGAAATCCCTGCTCTCAAATAAGACCAGAACGAGCTGACTCAATCTTGGGCACCTGAAGGTGTTTTTGAAGATCGAGTTAACTCAATGTTTATAGAGAAGGGGTTAACAACAGAAAAAAAACTCCAGGATTTAACTTTATGACAACGGCACCTGCTCAGTTTTAGACACATTTTTATGACTTTTGTCAGTGGACGCCATGTCCAGTTTCACTGACAATGTCACACTTTGACCTTCAATAAACAAAAACAAAATTGCCGGTCACTCTGTAGTCACGAAGGAGTTAATTACAGGCGCATTACCATTGCTAATTGAGCGACAATGTACTTCCATGAGAAATGTCAGAATTATAATTAGCCATGCTAATATCATGCACTTCCATTCTCTCGGTTACGTTGTTACCAGGTCTCCATGAATCACGGACAATTAACGATCCCTGCCTGGCATGTTGCTCTTTGGCCGACATGTTATTTGTTTTATTTTAAGTGCATCCTGCAGCAACCGATTCCCATGTTTACCGAGATAATTATTATATGCTTAAATAGTATTATTAATGCTTTAACTGTTTAATACAAAGCGCCGTGTAATGATAGGGACAAATAATAGGTAATTAATTTGTATCTTCAGGAACCTGAAGCTTTGGCGATATCTGAAGGCCATCGAATTTCCATTATAATTTCTGTCAGTGGAATGAATTGCTTTAACCTTTTCTTTTCTCATTACCATCTTTGTCATAGAAATAGATTAAGATGGGGCAATTTTCTGTTCTCTTAATAATCTCTGTCATGAGAATGGATTATTTTTGTATTCACTTCTATTCTTGTAACAATCTATTCCCTTTAAATATCTCTATCGATTTTTAAACTTTCACAGAAGTAATTGTGACTATTTCAAGAGCCATATTCTGCTTTCTAATTATATAGAACTGATAACTATTAATTAATTTCCGTGGACCCTTATACCCCAGATGAAGACTATTTCATTTCAATAACATTTCATATTCTTCCATCACATTCAAATGTCATTCAACCTACGTATGAGTCTCCGGATTTAAAGGGCCAGTACCACCAAAAAATGAAATGTCCTTATTGTGTTTATTTGATGTTGCTGATATCTTACATGTGCTTTGTTTTTATCTTGTATGTTTAGTTAAGAAAATATTTTCCTCTATATGTGTCACTGGGTGCATCCATTGTGTGATATTTTCCTCTATATGTGTCACTGGGTGCATCCATTGTGTGATATTTTTATTGTATCTTTCCATCACTTGCTCCTCACTGTGTGGCTTTGGCCATTGAATGGAGTGAATGGGTCAGTCACCAACTCACATCATTGTATTGTGTGGGATGTATTCAAAGGACATCACCAGGTGGTAGATTAGAAGGCTTTTAAGCTCTCTGCCTTATCTCATTCAGCTGCCGACGGCTTCATCATTCAGTACAGCGAAACGCGTTTCAGGGGCCCCCCTTAGGCTTGTAGTTTATTCCAGGGGTGTGGGAATTGTATCGCCCAATGCCCGGGACATGAAGATCCAGGCGCCGGGCGAGTAGTTTTTTTTGAGATGCAGTCTGGCGGGCTAGAAGCCCGCCGGACTGCAGGCTAGTTCCAAGGACGCCCCCGATACCGGAAGCCAGCATTGAGCTGGCTTGCCGGCATCTGAGGGGCTGGGGCGGCTGTCCGGACGCTCTAACGGCATTCGGACAGGCCCCAGCAGCTTACAGCTTACCGAGTTTCGTACCTTCTAACGAGCGGCGCGGGCAAAGTCTTCCAGCGGCCGCTCATTAGGAAGCCCCCAGGCATGATCTCACAAGACCTCGGAGTTCGCGACATCGCGCTGGGAGCAATCTCGCGAGATCGCGGCTGGGGGCTTAGCAACGAGCAGCCGCTGGGAGACTTTTTTTTATCTCCTTTTTTAACATATTTTTGATTTTATAAATTTTATGAGTTTTTAAGAATATCCTGCTTACTTTTATTGGCTGGAAATATCCTCCCCTCTGTACTTTTGGGAGGTGGTATGGTGTCTACTTGTACAATGTTTGTATCCTCCTTTTGAGCTGTCCAATTGGAAAATAAATTTTATTTTATTTTGATAGGTGGTATGTTTATACCCATTTTAGGTCCCGTAGGAATATCCCCCTTTAAGTCAACCAATTTTATTACTATTTTGGAGATGAATTTTAATTTTTGATATATATAATTTTATCCCATTTATATAAGGTGCAATAACCACTACCCATCTACCTGTGGATCTATGTGCAATACTCTGTGAGTGTCCATATAGTACACATATTCGTTTCGATCGAGGATTGTGGTGCCCCTTTGGAGACCTGTGTTTCTTTTTGTATGAGGGAAGAGATGCTGTGTGCTCTTTGTCCACTTTGGACATTTATATACATTATATTGCCTGATGTAAGTGGCGAGCAGGATGATGACCTGCGACCATTTGCCCGCATTGACGTCTATAGACTGTGGTGTGGGAGTGGCCCGCCTGGTTGTGGTGGGGAGGAGCCGGAATTTCTGTTTCAGTGGGGAGGTTGCATTGGGTTGCGGTCTACGCCGGGGGAGTGATCCGCCCAGCTGCAGCAGAGGGAGACCGGAACTTCCGGTTTAGAGGGGACACTGCCCTGGTGTGCGTTCCAATCTGAGACGCAGGCCGATCTCTATACGAGAACGTTCCACCGCACTTCCGGGACCTTTACTGTCCCCCTATTGGATATGGTAGGCCTACCAAGATGGCGCCGGCCGGCGGAAATTGCTGAACAGCTAATTGCAAATTGCTGCAGCTGATTACCAGAGTAAAAACGTTTGTATTTAAGTGTGAAAGTTCATTTTCCATGTAATTCTGTCTTGTTTTTTGCCACTGAAGAAGCCTGTGTAACAGGCAAAACGCGTTTGGCTTATAGTATTTTATTTTGTTTACTTTGATTAAATCCATCTTTAATCTTCACTTGTTTCATTTACTGGGGATTATACTGAGAAGTAGACATGTGTACAGCACAAAATTTCGTTTTGAACTAATGGATTAGTCCTAAAATACAATTTATTTAGTTGCTAAAGAAATTCGTTTTCAGTTCTTTAGTATGAAAACTAATTTCATTCATCCGAAAACCAGTGGATACAATTACTATTGTAGTGGCTCCTCAGAGGGCTGAGATCGCTGCTTGTTACAGTATATCTCACTCAGCACAATGTGTCAGGCAGAGCCGTTACAGTAATTGACTGCTGCTCATCACAGCGCTCAGAGTTTCAGTAAAACTAGTAAATAATATTTTTATATATAAGGTTAGAACAATATTATTTCCTTGTTTTACTGAAACTCTGAGAGCTGTTACAGTCCGTTACTGTAACAGCTGAGCCTGATACATTGTACTGAGAGATAATATAACAAGCAGCCAATCTCAGCGCTCACAGCCACTGGATTTAAAGGGCTAAAAAAAAAGAGTCTCCTCTCGGTATAATGTATAGAGCATCCTCCTGCATTATTTAATACCCCTCTCTTTATAATGTATATAACATCCTCCTGCATTAATTAATGCCCCTCTCTGTATGGAACATCCTACTGCATTGGCATGTGGGGGGTGCAGATCTTTCGGAATGCAATGCTTATCCAGCACAGGAGAGGGAACTTTTACTTAAACTTTGTATCTATGTGGGGGAGACACAGGAATATAAAAGCAGGGGAGAGGGAAAATATTAACGTAAATCGGTCTGAAAGCTCAGAGAAGAGATGACTGGTGCAAATTTATTTTTATTATAAAATAAAGCACTTTAACCCCTTAGTGACCGGGCGGTTTTACACAAATCCGTCCTTTAGTGACCGCTGCTGTTTTTACGTTTCTGCGCTGTTAGGGTTTAGGTCAAATTTTCCTCTTACTCGTTTATTCAACCCACACATATTATACACCCTTTTTCCCGCCATTAAATGGACTTTCTAGAAATACCATTATTTCCATCATATCCAATAATTTAATATAAAAAAAATATGAAATATGATGAAAAAAATGGTAAAAACACACTTTTTCGTAATTTAATCCCCTAAAGCTATAACCACCAATAAAGACCCCGGCTAAATAGTTTCCAAATTTTATCCCGAGAATAGAAATACCCAATTTTTACATGTTTTTACCTTTTAACCCTTTCACTGCTGAGCCAGTTCACCTATGTGCGCTGCGCTCATTCTAACCATTTTGTGCTAATTATTTTTAGATGACAGCCTAGGTCCTATTTAATTAAACTCCCCCCAAACAAAAAAAACTTTTTAAAAAAAAACATTTTTTTATTTTATTTAACCCTTTCGCTGCTGAGGCTTTTCCCGCCCCTGTGCTGAGGTCATTTTTTACCTGTTTTGCGCATCATGTTTAAACCTGTTTTGAAGGCTTATTTTAGTATATGACATCGACATATTATATATCGTTCTTTCCGTCAGACTCGGTAGATTCATAATATGTCATTATTATATGTATACGTTATGTCATGTTTGTATATTATAACAAAAAATGCAATAAAATATGTATTTTCAATAATTTACAGCGTGTAAAGTGTTTTTTTCCACATTTTAACATGCGAGCAATTGCGGTTATATTTTGTATGGGGTGCGCTTGTTAAAAAAATTAGAGATGGGGTCTCGTTACATTTTTTTTTGGGGAAAATGACACCATTTTTAACAAACGCACCGCATACAAAAATCGTTAATGCAGCATTATTGTTCACATTATAATTGAAATGGGAACAATATTGCTGCATTAACAAAACAAAAAAAAACAAAAAAAAGTGTTTATTTTTTTTTTTAATTTTTTTTTTAATTTTTTTTTTTTTATTTTTATTTTTATTTTTTTTTTACATTTTTTTTTTACTTTCATGTTTGGTATCGTTGGAACGGCCATGCTCTGGCCGATCCAACGATATCAAAATTTAACCCCTAACTGCCACGGATCGGGAGATAGGGAGTTCATTGGAACTCCCTATCTCCACAGTTCGTGGCAGTTAGGGGTTAATGCTAGGACTGGCGTCATCGTGCTGCGCACGATGACGCCAGTCCTCTGGGGGAGTTCCCGGAAGCTTGGCCGACATCCAAGATGTCGGCCAGCTCCCGGAAGGATCGCAAATCGGCGCTTTTCAGCGCCGATTTGCGATCCAGCTCCCCAGGGGTTAATGCCAGGCATCATTTGGAAGGGCAGGCTGTGCCCTTCCAAATGATGCCTGGGTTAAGCCCCTGTGAGCCGCCGATCGGGAGGGAGAGAGGTCCGAAGGACCTCCCCCCCTCCCTTTCAGGCGCCTCCTCCGCACATGCGGGGGGGGCGCCTGAATTATGTGTCATCGCGGGGGCGCGATGACACATAATAATGGCGGCCACTGCTCCGGATGCCGGGCTGACATCCAGGATGTCAGCCCGCACCGGAGGGGCCAGCGATCGGCCGGAACCCGGCCGAACGCTGACCCCAATGCGAGGACGCGCTCAGAGCGTCCTCCGCATACCAGGGGCAATGCTGAGGACGCGCTGAGCGCGTCCTTAGCATTGAAGTGGTTAATTTTTGTTTTATTTTTTTTTTATTTAATTTTTTTTTTAATTTTTTTTATTTTTATTTTTATTTTTATTTTTTTTTACATTTTTTTTACTTTCATGTTTGGTATCGTTGGAACGGCCATGCTCTGGCCGATCCAACGATATCAAAATTTAACCCCTAACTGCCACGGATCGGGAGATAGGGAGTTCATTGGAACTCCCTATCTCCACAGTTCGTGGCAGTTAGGGGTTAATGCTAGGACTGGCGTCATCGTGCTGCGCACGATGACGCCAGTCCTCTGGGGGAGTTCCCGGAAGCTTGGCCGACATCCAAGATGTCGGCCAGCTCCCGGGAAGGATCGCAAATCGGCGCTTTTCAGCGCCGATTTGCGATCCAGCTCCCCAGGGGTTAATGCCAGGCATCATTTGGAAGGGCAGGCTGTGCCCTTCCAAATGATGCCTGGGTTAAGCCCCTGTGAGCCGCCGATCGGGAGGGAGAGAGGTCCGAAGGACCTCCCCCCCTCCCTTTCAGGCGCCTCCTCCGCACATGCGGGGGGGGCGCCTGAATTATGTGTCATCGCGGGGGCGCGATGACACATAATAATGGCGGCCACTGCTCCGGATGCCGGGCTGACATCCAGGATGTCAGCCCGCACCGGAGGGGCCAGCGATCGGCCGGAACCCGGCCGAACGCTGACCCCAATGCGAGGACGCGCTCAGAGCGTCCTCCGCATACCAGGGGCAATGCTGAGGACGCGCTGAGCGCGTCCTTAGCATTGAAGTGGTTAATTTTTGTTTTATTTTTTTTTTATTTAATTTTTTTTTTACATTCTTTTTTTAAAACCAAACCTGGTCATGTGTGGTATCATTTGAAAGGCCATAATCAGGCCTTTCAAATGATGGCAAATATGACCATCTAGCTGCCATGGATCGGGAGATAAAGGGATCCTTAGGATCCCCTTATCTCTACATGGCAGCTAGAGGGTTAACTGGCCCACTGACATCCTCACACATATGGTGAGGTTGTCAGTGGGTGGGGGGGGACCTGGAGGCTTGGCTGACATCCAAGATGTCAGCCCCCCTCCAGGTTTGAATCACGTTTTGGCGCCAATTGGCGCCGCAACGTGATCCAGCGGCAAAATGGTTAATGCCATACACCCCTCTCCATACATAACGCTTTCCCCTCTCCAGCGGTGCAAACGGCATCTCCCTAGCTTCAATGGTTGGGGAGATAGAGGGCTCCGAAGGAGCCCCCCCCCTCCCCTCCATTGAAACACATGGGGGCACCTTCTGATGACGTCACCACGCAGGCTTCCTCCCTGCCAGATCGCCGTGGGATCCGACGAGGGAGGTGAGTATCGGGCGGGAGGGGGATTTGGCGCCGCTGACGTACCCTGTACGTCCGCGGGTCTAAGGGAGACCCGAGGACAGGACGTACAGGGTACGTCAGCTGCCCTTAAGGGGTTATAATGACAGTAACTGAGAGCTGGATACTAAATGTATCAGACATAAAAAAACCTTTATAACAAGGAGCACTGGGAGAGGAGAGGGACTTTATATAAAACGTGTATTATAGATGAGGAAAGTGGGATACTGCTCCTGGATAATATAAAATGTATCAGACCTAAGCCATAAGACACGTTTTATACAGTCCCTCTCTTCTCCTAGCGCTGCTTGTTATAAAGGGGTTTTTACTATCCAGCTCTCCTCTGTCATTAGCTTTCAGTGTGATTTATTTGAATGTTTTCCTTCTCCAGCTGCTTTTATCATCTTGTCTGCCTCATAGACATGCAAGGGTTAAGTAAAGGTTTATTCTCCTGTGCTGGCTGTCTGTGCTGCGAGTGAGTATTCTGGAGCTCTATCACTGTCAGATTTTTGGGTAGGGAAGAATTACGCATATAAACCTTTTCTGTAGCTTTGCGATGTTGCTCTCTTCATTGCTGGTCTCCTTCACTCAATGTAATATCACAAAAAGGACTGAAACTAAAATGTAGTGCATTTTATTTTAGTTTCTTTCGTTTTTTGTACTGAGCAGTTTTGTATCTCTTGAGTCATGTGAAAACTAAATTATCCCAAAATTCGGACTAAATCGTTTTAGTACTAAAACGAATGCACATGTCTACTGAGAAGGTATCCAGAAGGACCGTCAATAATCAAGGACTGTCAATAATACCTGACACGTCTCTATTTGAGGGCTGGCAGCTCTCACTCTGTGTGAGTATGAACAATTACGATCACTGCTAACTCCCTCTGTGTCAGACAATATTGCACCATATGTGTCTTTTGTGTTCTTTTTGAGGTTTTAAGAAGATCTGCAACTTTTTCTTCAACCGCCGTCGAAGTGGGGCCACTCGGTATTTGAGTGATATACCCTTTTCTGTATCTTTCCTCTGGGGACTTCTATGAAGCGCTAATCCACACCCACTATCCTCTCTTTACGTGACTTCCAATAGTGGACATTGGGAAGTGTCCACTGGGGTGGAAGCGAATCTAGGGGTAACCAAGCACCTGGGGATCTCCTGTTTCTTTTATCGGGTGTACAAGGTCTGGAGCCCATTTTGTCCCCCCTCCAGGTCACAGGGACTCGGGATTCGGTGGCTAACACGAGGCGGGTGCGTTACCTTGGTGGCCATCTTGCGCCTACCTTTAGGCATGGACCCTCGCTCGGCAGATATGCAGATTTGTTGGCACCTGTCACCCCTGGATGAGGTCCTGGCACAGGCTGGAGAGATGCCTACTTACCATGGCCTGCGGGAGATACATCGGTGTGACGGGGATTCCCACACGGCCTTTCCGCTGGATACGGGCTGAAGTGGACTGCCCTGCTCCGTCTTTTCTGTCGTGCAGAGTCTCCCACTTGCAGATTCCCCCCCACTGAGCAGGGCCGGTGCAAGGAATTTTGAGTACACAGGCGAAGGTGCATTCCCCCCCCTCCCAATAAGCTGACATGTGCATGTATGTACACGCCGAATGTCGTATGACTGTGCGGGGCTACATGTATAGGACAATAATTGAGTGTGTGACAGTGTGCGAGATGGGACTGAGTGTGGTGCTTAAGCTGTGGGGCTTAAGAGTGTGTGTGAGCAGCCTGGCAGTGAAGTGGGTTGACTGAGTATGTTTGAGCTGCCAGTGAGTGATGCTTGTGAGTGTCAGCTATGATTGTGAGCGTGCGAGCTATCTCTGAATGATTTATTGTATGTGTGACCTGGATGTGAGTGTTGTGATTTGTATTAGCTGGCTGTGAGTGTGTGTGAGCTAGCTTTGGTGTGTTGCATGTGTGAGGTGGCTGTGAGTGTATGTAAGCTGACTGTGAGTAGTGTGTATGCGAACGCTGGCTGTGAGTGATGTGTGTGTGCTGGCTGGGAGTGATGTGTGTTTATGCTGGCTGGGAGTGATGTGTGTACTGGCTGAGAGTGTGAGAGCTGGCTGGGAGTGGTGTGTATGCTGGCTGGGAGTGATATGTGTGCTGGTTGGGAGTGGTGTGTGAGAGCTGGCTGGGAGTGGTGTGTGTGAGAGCTAGCTGGGAGTGGTGTTTGCTGGCTGGGAGTGGTGTGTGAGAGCTGGCTGGGAGTGGTGTGTGTGAGAGCTAGCTGGGAGTGGTGTGTGCTGGCTGGGAGTGGTGTGTGAGAGCTGGCTGGGAGTGGTGTGTGTGAGAGCTGGCTGGGAGTGGTGTGTGTGCTGGCTGGGAGTGATATGAGTGCTGGTTGGGAGTGGTGTGTGAGAGCTGGCTGGGAGTGGTGTGTGTGCTGGCTGGGAGTGGTGTGTGAGAGCTGGCTGGGAGTGGTGTGTGTGTGTGCTGTGTATTTGAACCATGAAAATGTTTTTTTTTTAAATATTTATTTTTTTGTTTTTGTTTTGTTAATGCAGCAATATTGTTCCCATTTCAATTATAATGTGAACAATGATGCTGCACTAACGATTTTTGTATACGGTGCGTTTGTTAAAAATAGTGACATTTTCCACAAAAAAAAGTAACGAGTCCCCATTTCTAATTTTTTTAACAAGTGCACCCCATAGAAAATATAACCGCAAACGATCGCATGTTAAAATGTGAAAAAAAAAACACTTTACACATTATAAATTATTGAAAATTCAAATTTTATTACATTTTTTGTTATAATATACAGACAGGACATGACGTATACATATAATAATTATATATTATGAATCTGCCAAGTCTGCCGGAAAGAACGATATATAATATGTCTGGGTCATATATCAAAATATGGCTTCAAAACGCGGTTAAACATGATGAGCGAAAGCGGTAAAAATGACCTCAGCACAGAAGTGTGAAAAGCCTCAGCAGCGAAAGGGTTAAAAACATTTCTTTTTTAAAACTTTTTTTCCTTGTTTCCTGTCCCCCAGGGCACTACCCGGACCCGAAAACACCTTTTATGGCAAATATCTTGCATATATGCCCTCTTGGAGGGCACTCTAAAATTCGAACATTCGAATCCCATTGACTTGCATTGAGTTCGGTTCGTGTTCGAGCTCGAACTCGAACTTTTGAAATTGTTCGAGTTCGAATGCGAACCGAACACGGGGGTGTTCGGCTCATCCCTATTCACCAATATTTTTCGAATAGCCGAATGGCCACGAAATTGCAGCGTACGGGGAAATTCACAGTTCCGTGGTATTCGGTGGCCAATTTGGTGTTCTATGAATAACCCCTATAGTGATTTTCCAGAAATCCACTCTCAGGAATCAGTGGTTTCATGGAAAATTATTTTAAAATAATTATACAGTAAGAAATATTTAGGAATATTCCCAATGCATTCCTTACTGTAATAACCTATTTGGCAGGGAGATGTCGCCATCTGCTGGCCAAATGGAGTTACTGCAGCTAGAACTGCAGCGCGTGGCTCCGTGTCTGCTGGGGAAAGCCCGAAATACCAGGACATTCCCCAGCCGATTTTAAACAGTTTTAGCACCTTGGCCATTATGCTCGCAGGGTTAAAATTTTGGCGGCGCATTCTGGAGCCCAAAAGCAATCAAAATTTGTCTATCTGCTACTGCTAATCGTGTACACCCTGACGGTAGTAAAGGGGTTAATGTGTGTATCCCGGCAGACAAAACAAAAATCTGAAGAATGAAAACGCACGAGAACTGTCTTTTTTTCAACAAATCTGCCCTGATCTGACTACCTACGGAGAAGCGTTCGATTCACGGCAAGCGTTCTAATCATTTTTAAGATTCTACACTAAGCAGCTTTAAGATCATTCAGCGCTAATTTAATTGACCTATTTTTAAGGCGCTTCATTATTATTTATATTTATTAGCTCGCTATTAGATTTTATGCTTTGCTACTCATGCAGAGAATATTTAAATGACTTTTACATGAATGGTTAACCACAGAGAAGTATGTGTCTTTTCTTAGAGGTCCGTTAAATTAGTTAATTGTTGCTGTCCTCTGTTTAACCTTCATTTTCTTTCCTGTCTGCTTCCTTTCTCCACCTTAGGAAAAGTTAGGTATCTTATATTCAATCATTTTTTTCACCTAGTTTTATGTCAATTATTAATTAAACACGGCATTTGAAACATTTTATAGGTTATTAAAATGATTGTAGCAGTAAAATGGTTTATGTTGTTACGCAAAGCTTATTTTCACCTGTTTGCAGGGCTCGACGCATGATGTCTAGGGTTAAGTGACAAGGTCACCTGCAGCAATTAGCGGCTTGTTTGCTACAGAATCTACATCTACACTTACAGAGTTATTCAGAGAGCACTAGGCTTGTGCACCGATTTTTTTTTCGGTTCGATTCGGTTCGATTTGATCGGATGTTTAAACTTTTCGATTCGGCTCGTTTCGACCGATTTCTGTTTCGATTCGGTTCGGTTCGGCTCGTTTTTCGTGTACATTTTTTTTTCGGAATATCGACCATTTTTCGTATTTTCGTGTCACTTTACTCGTTTTTTGTATCGACTTTTCGGAAATTTCGGAAATTTTCGTTTTTTTGGAACGTCTGTTCTCCTCGTTTCAAAGTGTCTACGATAATTCTGGCGATTCTATCATGTTTTTTTTTATTAAATAAAGATCCTTTTTTTCTTATGAATAATTGAATATACATTTCACAACTTTATTTAATCATATTAAAATGGTATGAAAGCCAAGGAACAAAAAAAATGAACAAAACGATTTAAAAAACGCTAAACTGACCCGAATGCCACAAGAAACAAGTGATACGCATTTACAAATACAAAATTTACAGAATCAGCGATATAACCGATAATAGTTAAATATACGATTTCCATAATTACCGAAATGGAACCGAAATCACGAATGGAACCGAAATCATGAATAGAGCAAAAATTAATTTCGATTTGACACATTTCAAGTCCATTCGAAAACTCCGAAAATTTTTCGTTTCGGCTCGGAAAACTTTTCGGATCTGTCGGTTTTCGGGTCCGATCCGATTCGGAAATTCGGCAGAATCCGAAGACACGAATCGGGAAATTTCGTGAAAATTCCGAAATTCCGAAACCCGAAACGCACATCCCTAGAGAGCACCGGAATGGCACCGACATTTCGGTGCTCTCCTGTTCCCTGCACTTCGGCTTGTCTGATTGCCCGACCCTGCGGTGAAGTCAGCATTCACCGCAGGGTCCCCAAGTGCAGGGAAGGATCTGCGGAACGCATACTAGAAACTACCGCAAATCCGCCAAAACAATCGTAAAAACCGCCTCAAAGACACTGAATCGATCTGAAAAATCGCCCGAATGTATCCGACAGTCTACCCCAAAACCGCCAAATCGATCTGAAAAAATCCTACAACCCACCAAGCACAGTGCCAACCAGCCGCCGGAATAAGCCAACAAGTCAACTTATTTTTTTTACTGCTGTTTTTACATTTCTGCTCTGTTTGTGTTTAGGTCAAATTTTCCTCTTACTCGTTTATGGAACCCACACATATTATATACCGTTTTTCCCGCCATTCAATGGACTTTCTAAAAATACCATTATTTCCATCATATTGTATAATTTACTATCAGGGTTTGTCGGATATAATCTCTGCACGTGAATACAACACGTTTATATATATTGGACTTATCAGCCAAGCCTCCAATATGTCTATATTGGACTTACTGGACCTACCTCGGCAGTTGCCTCCAATATATCAGGGATTATTATTTCATAAGAAACCTATACGAGACACAAATATCAATCGTCTATATTTCTTAGAAATTATCCTGAATTCTTTTAATTGTCTGTGTTTTGCTTTAAAAAATACAATAATCAATAATCGGATAAAAATATATATATATTTATTACGTATACAAAAAAAATTTCAAATCTCACATCATAAACAACAATTTATAAACCACAATCCATCAGCATATAAAAACTAGCTTCACAATATATGTATCTCCGGTTTGTAACTGCATATATGATTAATATAATTTACCTTATCAGTTAGTAACTAATACACAAATGGTTAATAAACATTTCTGCTTAATACAACATGCATTTCCCAGCAAACAATGTTTAACCAGCCAGCTCTTATAGATATATATATATATATATCTCTATGCTACATGGATCAACAAAAGATGAGCTAATTTAATGATAAGTAATAAAAACGTATTTAGTGAATCCTCCCCTAATCTTGAGAATTAAACTTCTAATCCTTTGCTTTTTATTTTGTAGTTATATAATTCCTTGCTCATTAATTTTAATCACAGTAATTTCCAAATTCAATTTATATATTGGTATCACTCTTGCAACATTTCTTTTAGGAATAAATCCTTATAATATCTTTATCTGCAGAATAAAGATATTTAGAATTTGGATTTAACCGTATCCGAGAAGTCTCAGTCTACGTTGCAAGAATCTCTACAAATATATATTTACATTAATTCCTTATTTCATACATTACCTGTCCAATTTGGATGTTGATAAGTCTGCCTTGGAATTCCTGATGTAGTAATTTTTGGAATGTGTGAAGATTATCGATCAGATAATCAATGCATGTGAGTTAGAGATTTGGTGAGAGTCAGAAATTTAGTGAGAATCTTGATTGCCTCATGTCTTGGGATCTGCCTGCATCGTAGTGTGAGTCTGAGTGTTGGAATCTTGGACTCTCAGAGTGTCATGTCTAATAGACATGTGCATTCGTTTTAGTACTAAAACGATTTAGTCCGAATTTTGGGATAATTTAGTTTTCGTTTGACTAAAGAGATACGAAACTGCTCAGTACAAAAAACGAAAGAAACTAAAATAAAATGCACTACATTTTAGTTTCAGTCCTTTTTGTGATATTACATTGATCAGTGAAGGAGACCAGCAATGAAGAGCGCACCATCGCAAAGCTACAGAAATGGTTTGTATGCGTAATCCTTCCCGTCCCCTACCCGAAACTCTGACAGTGATAGAGCTCCAGAATACTCACTTGCAGCACAGACAGCCAGCACAGGAGAGGCAACCTTTACTTAACCCTTGCTTGTCTATGAGGCAGACAAGATGATAAAAGCAGCTGGAGAAGGAAAACATTCAAATAAATCACACTGAAAGCTAATGACAGAGGAGGGCTGAATAGTAAAAACCCCTTTATAACAAGCAGCGCTGGGAGAAGAGAGAGACTTTATAAAACGTGTGTTATCTCCCCTCCCGCTCTGCATAATAGGGGCTTAGGTCTGATACATTTTATATTATCCAGGAGCACTATCCCCCTTTCCTCATCTATAATACACGTATTATATAAAGTCCCTCTCCTCTCCCAGTGCTGCTTGTTATAAAGTTTTTTTTTACATCTGATACATTTAGTATCCAGCGCTCACAGTTACTCTGTCATTATGATTCTCCAGTGTGATTTATTTGAATGTTTTCCCTGGATTTAAAGTGCTGTATTTTATTATAAAAATAAATTTGCACCAGTCATCTCTTCTCGGAGCTTTCAGACCGATTTATGTCAATATTTTCCCTCTCCCCTGCTTTTATATTCCTGTGTCTCCCCCACAGAGATACAAAGTTTAAGTAAAGGTTCCCTCTCCTGTGCTGGATAAGCATTGCATTCTGAGGTTCTGCACCCTCCACATGCCAATGCAGTAGGATGTTCTATAAAAGGGCATTCATTAATGCAGGAGGATGTTCTATACATTATACAGAGAGGGGTGTTAATTAATGCAGGTGGATGTTGTATACATTATACAGAGAAAGGTGTAAAATGAGGAGGATGTTCTATACAGAGAGGGACATTAATTAATTCAGGAGGATGTTCTATACATTATACAGAGAGGGGTATTAATGCAGGTGGATATTGTATACATTATACAGAGAGGGTATTAATGCAGGAGGATGTTATCTACATTATACAGAGAGGGGTATTAATGCAGGAGGATGTTATATACATTACACAGAGAAAGGTATAAATTGAGCTGGATGTTCTATACAGAGAGGAACCTTAATTCAGGAGGATGTTCTATACATTATACAGAGAGGGGTATTAATTAATGCAGGTGGATGTTGTATACATTATACAGAGAGGGGTATTAATTAATGCAGTTGGATGTTGTATACATTATACAGAGAGGGGTATTAATTAATGCAGGAGGATGTTATCTACATTATACAGAGAGGGGTATTAATGCAGGAGGATGTTCTATACATTATACAGAGAGGGGTATTAATTAATGCAGGTGGATGTTGTATACATTATACAGAGAGGGGTATTAATTAATGCAGGAGGATGTTATCTACATTATACAGAGAGGGGTATTAATGCAGGAGGATGTTCAATACATTATACAGAGAGAAGCCTTTTTTTAAGCCCTTTAAATCCAGTGGCTGTGAGCACTGAGATAGGCTGCTTGTTATATTATCTCTCAGAACAATGTATCAGGCTCAGTTGTTACAGTAACTGACTGTAACAGCGCTCAGAGTTTCAGTAAAACAAGGAAATAATATTGTTCTAACCGCTTATATATAAAACTATATTTACTAGTTTGGCTGAAACTCTGAGCGTTGTGATGAGCAGCAGTCAGTTACTGTAACAGCTTTGCCTGACACATTGTACTGAGAGTGAGAGATACTGTAACAAGCAGCGATCTCAGCCCTCTGAGGAGCCACTACAATAATAATTGTATCCACTGGTTTTTGGATGAATGAAATTAGTTTTCATACTAAAGAACTGAAAACGAATTTCTTTAGCAACTAAATAAATTGCATTTTAGGACTAATCCATTAGTTCCAAACGAAATTTTGTGCTGTGCACATGTCTAATGTCTAATGCATTGCAGTGTGAGTCTCTGAATGCTGGAATCTCCGACTTCTCAGAGTGTCATGTGTAATGGACGTCTGAATGCATTGCGATGTGAGTCTGACTGCTGAAATCTCCGACTGACTTGTACCCAGCATTGCCGCTTATTATAGCCAATTTGACGTCACACAATATTTTTGGTATATCAATTATAATATATTACTATCCTCTAGAGGGCAGTATTGCACTTCTTAATTAATTCCCCATTTCTTTTTAATAGTCTTATCTCGGTTCAAAAGATCAACCTGACGTAACAAAGACCTTCTCTCTCAGCCACTAGAGACAGTGTCTCCATCTTGTCATACCTGATTTATATCCTCACTCCCTTTTGATCAGTCCTTTCAGCTGAATTCTTTTCTGGTTAACTCACAAAATCTATTCTTTAGTAAATTTTATTATTTACCAATTATATACTTTCTACAATATTTATTGGAATATATATTTCCTACAGTGAATATAATAAAATATACCTTGATTATAAACATATATTTTGGGAATATAAATCTATATTAGAGATATTAACTCTTATTCCTATACCCAAAAGACAAAATATCTTTTGTTTTAGAAACTTAAGACAGACCAATAAATTTAATTATAACACGTCTGAGCATTATCTCACAAAAACATTCATTCTAGGTTCCTTCATGTCTGGCACTTCTTAAAAAAAATATAAAAGACTTCACCCAGGAATGAACTCTGTAAAAAAAATCTCGTTCATTTCTAAGCCTAGAGAAATTTTGAAAGAAAAACTGTCTTTAAAAACAAAATGGCTACAGGCATCCATTTTAAATCCTTTCCTCTCTAATATACCCGACAGGTTATTCAAAGAGATCCGAATGGCTGGAGAAAGGTAACCGAACGCTGAAAATCAGCGTTCGGTTACCTTTCTTGGCCATTCGGCTATCCAGAGAGCAGGCAATACGCCAAATCCTGGCGAATTGCCTGCACATTCGGTGCCTGTTCGAAGGCAGTGAAATCCCCATAAAAAAGCACTGCTTCGGCTATTCAGAGAACACAAACCAGCAGTGAAAGGTTCCCCTAATGCCCTGCCATTCGGTGGTTTCATTTGACAGGTTTATTCAGGAGAATCCCATAAGCTTCAATATTAAAAATATTCCTGTTTTAATTCAATATCTAATAAACCGTTCATTATAAAATTCTGCAGTAAAGAGTCTCTTTATTTATAGATTTTTTTGGATATTTTAAGCATTTTTCTGGATTTTTTTTTTTTTAAAAGCCCGATTTTTTTTTTTTTAGGTTTACTTATTTTTTCTGTACCAGCCCTTTTTATTATCATTCATTGTATCATATGTAAATTTCAGACATTTTCGCTCAGTAGTTTCTTTGCAAACAGCGTTTCACTTTTCAAACATTCACACAAACTGTTTTCCTAATTTATTCACTGCCTTCGTCTGCAGTGTCGGCTTTTTCCGGCGGCTTCGCTGAGTGTGATCGGCTCCTGCTCGGGTTTTTCCGGTGTCTTCGGCGGGTCAATCCAGATGTTTTTGCGGGTTTTCGGCATTCATTCGCCGGGTTTTTGCAGTGACTTTTCATTGGGTTTGCGGCAGCTTTTCCCTGCGCTTCGACGGCCCTGTGATGCTTGCTGAATACACCGCAGGGTCACCGAAATGGGATTGCCGAATCAGCCCGAAATTGAAGAGAACGAAAAGTCACCGAACATGCGGTGACTTTTCGATTCTTTTTGAATAACTCTGTATAAACAAAATATGAAATATGATGTAAAAATGGAAAAAAACACACTTTTCTAAATCTACAACCGCCAAAAAAGACCAAGGCTAAATAGTTTTGAAATTTTGTCCTGAGAATAGAAATACCCAATTTTTACATGTTCTTGCTTTTATAACCCCTTCACTGCTGAGCCAGTTCACCTCTGTGAGCTGAGCTCATTCCGACCTTTTTATGCTCATAATTTTTAGATGCCAGCTAAATCCTATTTAATTAAACCCCCCAGATAAATTTTTTATAAAAAAAAAACCCCAATTTAATATAATTTTAATTTTTTTATTTTTTTTATACCTGCTCATGTTTGGTATCATTGGAAAGCCCATGATCAGGCCTTTCCAATGATATCAAACATTACCCTCCAGCAGCCACGGATCAAAAGGATCCCCCTATCTCCACTTGGCAGCTAGTGGTTAACTGGCCCACTGATGTCCTCCCACATATGGTGAGGATGTCAGTGGGTGGGGGGTGGTGACTCGGAGGCTTGGCTGACATCCAAGATCCATTGCATCCAACAGCTTTTTTGAGTTAAATATATACAGTCCCAGGTGGACCAAGAGACCAATGGAAAATTACAACCTGGCACCCTCCCATCCTCAAGTGAACCGGACATGTCATGACATGAAACAATAAGGTGTCATGTATTTACAGCCTAAGCATCAGACTGTCTGAATACTTTAGATAACAGAGGAGAAGTTACATAAGTAGACAATCGCCTGATTACCGAGATCTGACACAGAGTAAACACATTCTAGGTATGGGGAGTTGAGTTTGGCTACAGTGACTACAAAGTAATTATATAAACCGTAGTAACTCTATTCAGATAATGGGGCACTGTTTGCCCGACAAGGCAGATCAACAAAAAACACTCAAACATACACTGAAAATTAACACATTCCTGAGAGGGGAAGGTGAAAAAGTTTAAGATAACCTAGCTAGCCAGCCTATCAGCAGATAGCAACAGATACACATGGACCATAACGTTAGACAGATAGACAATAACATTAAAACACCCTGCAGCCTACAGGCACAGGGTGACTTCATGATAAGAGATGATAGGGAAATAATATAGAACATGGGGTCTGCACTTCCCAAATAAATTTCTAGGCCCGTGATCACCTATACTCAAAATCTGCAAAACACCTGCTGGATGTTGTGATCCATCAAACATTAAGAGGTGAAGCTTAATACAGAGATATTTCTGTAACAAATATCAGCTTCTGTGTTAATTGTGCTATGAATTATCGTGCTGCTAAGCCATGTATTTTTTGTGGGTTCCTGTGCCCACTGCCTCTTGTATTTACTGCTTATAGCGCACGATAATGGCGATACTCTAATTGAATATTTAAAGAGCTGGTTCCCTTGGTTTTGGAGTGCATGCAATAGAATCCTAATGGTACTCTTCATTCGATCCCTAATCACGTCTCCATTATTTCCCTAACTATTCTCAAGCACGTCATATTATGGTTCAAAAGGCAACAGTAATCAATGCTCTGTGTTATACTTTTTCTCACTTACAAAGAATTGAATTGCCGGCTGTTATAATCCCTGAAATGAAGAAGCTTCATCACATACAGATGATCATTGAGATAATGGGACCTCATTTTACCCATTGTACCAACTCCTAGTAACATCAATATCACTCCGACAATCTGGCCGAAGTTATTCCGCATCATTAAAAGTGTCCGCCGTGTTTTGCAGTGTTGGAGCATGCGCGATTTCAGCATTAGATAAATGTGTCCAAGTGTCCTTGGATAAAATATCATGTCACATTTTGGATTATTTTTCTTGGTGCCAAGAATGTTCACTTATTCAGTGCAGCTGCATTGTTGCTTTGCATTACGTCGTGAGTTGTCACATCATAACCAAAACAGTGCTTCATTCCAGTGAATAGTATGATCAAATGTCACTATGTGAGTATAGGCTGTGTACACATGTTACTTTATAGAGATGTGCATTCGTTTCGTAAAAATTCGGAATTTGTAATGAAATTTGATAATTCGTAGATCGGAAGTACTTCCGAATAGCGAATCGATACGATACGAATTTGAAATGAAACGAAACGGTATATAATGAATTTATTTAGTTTTACACTGTGTCATCATCATAAGAAAAATTTGAATATTTGATATCAGCTATCGAATTTGAAATGAACTATCAAATTGATATCAACTATCAAATTGATCTTAACTTAAAATACAATTAATAGTAAGCAAAGGACTTTATGAAACAAATTAATTTTGCTTCACTGTTTAATTTGACTCAAATACTAAATCTGTGACACAGCTTAAAATTTAACCCTAGATTTTCTTTTAACAGCAAAATTTGATTGATTGGTTTTATTTAGTGATCCAAAATTCTAATTGATATCAACTATCGAATTGATATTTAAAATTCGAATCGATACGAAAAACAAAGCGAAACAAAGTGAAATACGATTAGTTCCGAAATTCCGAAAACAAAATTATTTAAAAACGTAGCGAAACGAAACTAAACAAAACAAATTTTTCAGCCAGAATTCCCTATTACTTTTAATACTTACTAAGAGGAGATTGGAACAGAACCTGTTTTACTGCTTTCTTTTGAGCTGTGTATTCTTTATTTCTGTACTAACATCGCTTAGGCGATATGTTCCGCCTTATTGTTCATCAGTGTGTTATTGCATGGTTAGTCCATCTATATGTATATAAACGCGAAAGTCCTGACTGACTGACTCATCAACGCCCAGCTGAAACCGTTTAACCTAGGAACGTGAAATTTTGAAGGTGCACTGTTTTTATGATGTAGGCACCCACTAAGGAAGGATTTTTGGAAACTCCGCCCCTAAGGGGGTGAAAAAGGGGGTTGACTATTTTAAACAGGATACCTATAGCTCAAAAACAGAAGATGCTACAGATGTGAAAATTGATATTTAGATTCGTCTTGAAAATAAAAAAACACGGATTTTACCGTTTTTCAAAAATTCGACTGGGGGGCGAAAAAAGGGGGTTAAATATTTTAAACAAGATACCTATATCTTAAAAACAGACGATGGTACAGACGTGAAAATCGGTATTTAGATTCTTCTTGAAAAATTAAACACGTATTTTACCGTTTTTCAAAAATTCAACTGGGGGGGCAAAAAAAGGGGGGTTGACTATTTAAAATATTAACAGGATACCTATATCTTAAAAACAGAAGATGGTACAGATGTGAAAATCGGTATTTAGATTCATCTTGACAAATAAAAAAACACGTATTTTACCATTTTTCTGAAAATTCCTTGGGGGGGCAAAAAGGGGGGTTGAATACTTTTATCATAAACGCGAAAGTCCTGACTGACTGACTCATCAACGCCCAGCTGAAACCGTTTAACCTAGGAACGTGAAATTTTGAAGGTGCACTGTTTTTATGATTTAGGCGCCCACTAAGGAAGGATTTTTGGAAAATCCACCCATAAGGGGGTGAAAAAGGGGGTTGAATATTTTAAACAGGATACCTATAGCTCAAAATCAGAAGATGCTACAGATGTGAAAATCGGTATTTAGATTCGTCTTGAAAAATAAAAAAACACGTATTTTACCTTTTTCAAAGATCCAAGTGGGGGTGAAAAAAGGGGGTGGAATATTTAAAATATTTTAAACAGGATACCTGTATCTCCAAAACAGACGATGTTACAGTCCTAAAAATTGGTATTTAGATTCGTCTTGAAAAATAAAACAACACATATTTTACCATGTTCTGAAAATTCCTTGGGGGGAGGGCAAAAACGGGGGTTGAATACCTTTATCAGTATACCTATATTTCAAAAACCGAAGATGTTATGGGTGTGAAATTTGGTATTTACAATCTTCGTGAAAAAAACCAAACATGTTTTTTTTCATTTTCCACAAATCCAAATAAGGGGAGGGGGTTGAGGGAAAGGGGTCTGAAAACTTTTATCAGTATATCATAGTTCAAAAACCAAGATGTTACAGGTGTGAAGTTTGGTAATTACAATCTTTTGAAAATAAAGAAACACGTGTGTTACCATTTTCCAAAAATCCAAGTTGGGGGGGTAAAAAAAAGGGGGGTGAATACTTTTAAACAGGATACCTACATCTCAAAAACAGAAGATGTTACAGATGTGAAAATTGGTATTTAGATTTGTCTTGAGAAACAAAAAACACCTATTTTACCATTTTCCAAAAATCCAGTGGGAGGGGGAAAAAGGGGGGTTGAATACTTTCATCAGTATACCTATATTTCCAAAAACCAAAGATGTTACAGGTGTGAAATCTGGCACTTACAATCTTCTTGAAAAATAAAAAAACACATGTTTTACCATTTTCCAAGAATCCCACGTGGTGGGTGAAAAAAGGGGGGTGAATACCTTTCAACAGGATACCTATATCTCAAAAACAGAAGATGTTACAGACATGAAAATTGGTATTTAGATTCGTCTTGAAAATAAAACAACAGGTATTTTACCATTTTCCAAAAATCCAGTGGGGGGGCAAAAAGGGGGATGAATACCTTTATCACTATACCTATATTTCAAAAACCAATGATATTACAGGTGTAAAATTCGATATTTACAATCTTTGTGCAAAAAAACCACATGTTTTACCATTTGACAAGAATCCCACGTGGTGGGTGAAAAAAGGGGGGTGAATACTTTTCAACAGGATACCTATATCTCAAAAACAGAAGATGTTACAGACATGAAAATTGGTATTTAGATTCGTCTTGAAAATAAAACAACAGGTATTTTACCATTTTCCAAAAATCCAGTGGGGGGGCAAAAAGGGGGATGAATACCTTTATCACTATACCTATATTTCAAAAACCAATGATATTACAGGTGTGAAATTCGATATTTACAATCTTTGTGCAAAAAAAAACATGTTTTACCATTTTCCGAAAATCCAGTTAAGGGGGGTGGGGGAAAGGGATGTGAATACTTTTATCAGTATACCTATATTTCAAAAACCAAAGATGTTACAGGTGTGAAATTTGGCACTTACATTCTTCTTGAAAAATAAAAAAACACGTGCTTTACAATTTTCCAAAAATCCCAAGTGGGGGGGAAAAGGGGGTTCTACCAAAAAACCTCAAGTTTCTTTTAAAAAACTATTTTAACAAATCCTAAAATCCACGCGAGCGAAGCCGCGGGCAAAAGCTAGTACTGTATATAGTTATGTAAGCATGTTTGTTCCCTGTTGTGTCATCCTGTTTTGGGACAAAAAAAGGGCAGTGGGAAAGGATGATCCACTGTTGAGAAAGCACATTTTGAGGTGGGAAGTGTGGTGAGGAGACAAACACTGTATATAAAAGAGAGAACCATAATAAAGCTTCATTCTGCTTTCACTCTTTCACCGAGTCCTGTTTCTGGTTTTGAGTACTACTATAATCACGCTCTCTGTTTCTTATGGGACAGCTACCTTGCCTTAAGATAGCATCTTTGGCTACATCCTTGTTAGGACCTCATGAGCAAAGCACTATAATCACTGCTCCCCACCAGAAGAGGTGACCCTGCCAAAGCTGTGGCCAAAAGAGTGACCTGAATGGAGGAGGTTGTCTCAGAGCTTGAAGACCCGCTACATAGATAATCACAAACTGCTACTTTTCAGGTTCTTTATCGTGAACTATATAAGAAAAATCCAAAAATGCCATTTACGACCTAAAAGATTAAAAGCAGGAGCAATCAACCAAGCAGGCACACCCTTAGGCACGCGCTTATGGATGCAAGACATCTGGGACCTTGTTCCATTGCGAGCTGTAAACATTGCGTGCGACTTGGTGGGCCCGATTCTGACCAAGATGGTAAGAGGGAGCTGGTAAGGGAGAAAATCGGCACAAACTGATTTCCCTTACTGGCTTCCTGCTGCGCTTCTTATTCTGACCCTGCCTCTGTATTTGTGGCTGGGTTTGGAATAATTGTGAGCCGCAAGCAGATACCAGCAGCGCCTCTGTACGTCGCCGCAGGTATTGGCTCCTGGAGTCCACTGATCTCCATGAAGCCCCACGCATCTCCGAGTGAGATCTGTGAGAGTTTAAATGTGCAGGGGCTGCGAGAGAAGACGTGGAAATACACTAGGAAGTTGAGAAATATTTCCTGTGCTTTCTTCATTAGAGACTTGGGTCACTGAGACAACCTTGCAGGAACACTTAATGAAGTTCTATGGATTGCAGAAGTGTTGCCGCTGTTGATCGGTTTCACTGATGACACTATTTGTGTTTACCAGGAAGCAGCAATCATTAAATTGATCAAAGTGGTAACCTGCTGAAAGAATTTCTGTGACCTACAGCTCACAGGTTACTACTGGACGTGGTGGTCCAGGTATTAGGCTGGGGTCAGACCAGCGCACTTTTAACGTTCGTTCTGGCGCACATAATTACGGCTGCACTAGCAGCAGATGACGGGCAATGACGGCCAATATACGATGTACGGCCGCACAAAAGTCCGGCCGTGCAACGCAAGTGGAATTTGAATGCATTTTTCTGAGAACGCTGAACCGCTAGTACTGACGTACTGAGTGCGCAGCTGCGGCATAGCGGCGTGTTTGCGTGACTAGGAGATGTCAGACGCTGCTAATGTCCAGCCTACATAACGTCCAGACGCAAAAAGAGTTTTATTGACCATCCGTACAAAATCACGACCGACAATGCGCGTCGTCTGACCGTTTTTGCGCATTCCGTAAAAAAATACGTCAATGCGTTCGGACGCACTTTTTCACGTTCGCGGGGAAAAATGCTTTCGTCTGACCCTAGCCTAAAAGGGACACTCTACTAGAGATGTGCAATTTGTTTAGTTCTGAAATGAAATTCAGACAAAATTCACCATTTTCATATTTCGGGAGCATTTCCGAAAACGAAATATCGACCATCTGAAGATTTCGGATCAATCCGAAATTTTGGATCGATTTGATTCGGTGGTTTGGATCATTTGGTGATTCGGATCATATCGGTGATTGGTATCATTTTGGCGATTCGCAATCAGGTGGTTTTTCGCTTTTTTTTATGAGTTATTTTGGTTTTTTATTGCTTATTTAAGAATGGGAAGTAGATTACTAACAATAGAATGTAAGTTTCTTTACTTATTTATTCTTTTAGGATTTTTTTTTAGGCATTTTTTGGGTGAAATTTTAGGTTTCTTAACTTTTTTTAAAGAAACAAGGCTTTTTAACCCATAGGTTTCAATGCAGCATATGAATCCACACACTGCGGGGAAGCGCCTCTCTGCAGTAGAATTAATGCAGCATATGAATCCACACACTGCTGGGAAGCGCCTCTCTGCGGTATAATTAATGCAGCATATGAATCCACAGACTGCTGGGAAGCACCTCTCTGCAGTATAATTAATGCAGCATATGAATCCGCACACTGCTGGGAAGCGCCTCTCTGCAGTATAATTAATGCAACATATGAATCCACACACTGCGGGGAAGCGTCTATCTGCGGTATAATTAATGCAGCATATGAATCCACACACTGCTGGGAAGCGCCTCTCTGCGGTATAATTAATGCAGCATATGAATCCACACACTGCTGGGAAGCGCCTCTCTGCGGTATAATTAATGCAGCATATGAATCCGCGCACTGCTGGGAAGCACCTCTCTGCAGTATAATTAATGCAGCATATGAATCCACACACTGCGGGGAAGCGCCTCTCTGCAGTATAATTAAGGCTAGGGTCAGACGAACGCATTTTTCACGTCGTCCGTGAAAAAGTTCGGTCGAACGAACGTACGTATTTTCCCCCGGAATACGCGATAGCGGTCATACGATGCGCCTTTTCGTCCGTGATTTTGTACGGATCATCAATAAAACACTTTTTGAGTCTGGACGTTATGTTAGCCGGACATGAGCAGCGTCTGACGTCTCCTAATCACACACACACACCGCTATGCGGCCGCAGCGCACTCTGTACGTCAGTAGTAGCGGTTTGACGTTCTCGAAAAAATGCGTTCGTTGGCCACTTGCGTTGCGCGGACGAACTTTCGTGCGGCCGTTCGTCGTATGTTCCCCGGCATTGGACGTCATTTGCTGCTAGTACGGCCGTGATTTCGTGCGGCTAAACGCACGTTAAAACTGCGCTAGTCTGACCCTAGCCTAATGCAGCATATGAATCCACACACTGCTGGGAAGCGCCTCTCTGCAGTATAATTAATGCAGCATATGAATCCACACACTGCTGGGAAGCGCCTCTCTGCAGTATAATTAATGCAGCATATGAATCCACACACTGCTGGGAAGCGCCTCTCTGCGGTATAATTAATGCAGCATATGAATCCACACACTGTTGGGAAGCGCCTCTCTGCAGTATAATTAATGCAGCATATGAATCCACACACTGCTGGGAAGCGTCTCTCTTCAGTATAATTAATGCAGCATATGAATCCACACACTGCGGGGAAGCGCCTCTCTGCGGTATAATTAATGCAGCATATGAATCCACACACTGTTGGGAAGCGCCTCTCTGCAGTATAATTAATGCAGCATATGAATCCACACACTGCCGGGAAGCGCCTCTCTGCAGTATAATTAATGCAGCATATGAATCCACACACTGCTGGGAAGCACCTCTCTGCAGTATAATTAATGCAGCATATGAATCCACACACTGCTGGGAAGCGCCTCTCTGCGGTATAATTAATGCAGCATATGAATCCGCACACTGCTGGGAAGCACCTCTCTGCAGTATAATTAATGCAACATATGAATCCACACACTGCGGGGAAGCGCCTCTCTGCGGTATAATTAATGCAGCATATGAATCCACACACTGCTGGGAAGCGCCTCTCTGCAGTATAATTACTGCAGCATATGAATCCACACACTACCGGGAAGCGCCTCTCTGCAGTATAATTAATGCAGCTTATGAATCCACACACTGCTGGGAAGCACCTCTCTGCAGTATAATTAATGCAGCATATGAATCCACACACTGCTGGGAAGCGCCTCTCTGCAGTATAATTAATGCACCATATGAATCCACACACTGCTGGGAAGCGCCTCTCTGCGGTATAATTAATGCAGCATATGAATCCACACACTGCTGGGAAGTGCCTCTCTGCGGTATTATTAATGCAGCATATAAATCCACACACTGCTGGGAAGCACCTCTCTGCGGTATAATTAATGCAGCATATGAATCCACACACTGCTGGGAAGTGCCTCTCTGCGGTATAATTAATGCAGCATAGGAATCCACACACTGCTGGGAAGTGCCTCTCTGCGGTATTATTAATGCAGCATATAAATCCACACACTGCTGGGAAGCGCCTCTCTGCGGTATAATTAATGCAGCATATGAATCCACACACTGCTGGGAAGCGCCTCTCTGCGGTATAATTAATGCAGCATATAAATCCACACACTGCTGGGAAGTGTCTCTGTGGTATAATTAATGCAACATATGAATCCACACACTGCTGGGAAGTGCCTCCCTGCAGTATAATTAATGCAGCATATGTATCCACACACTGCTGGGAAGCGCCTCTCTGCGGTATAATCAATGCAGCATATAAATCCACACACTGCTGGGAAGTGCCTCTCTGCGGTATTATTAATGCAGCATATAAATCCACACACTGCTGGGAAGCGCCTCTCTGCGGTATAATTAATGCAGCATAGGAATCCACACACTGCTGGGAAGTGCCTCTCTGCGGTATTATTAATGCAGCATATAAATCCACACACTGCTGGGAAGCGCCTCTCTGCGGTATAATTAATGCAGCATATGAATCCACACACTGCTGGGAAGCGCCTCTCTGCGGTATTATTAATGCAGCATATAAATCCACACACTGCTGGGAAGCGCCTCTCTGCGGTATAATTAATGCAGCATATAAATCCACACACTGCTGGGAAGTGTCTCTGTGGTATAATTAATGCAGCATATGAATCCACACACTGCTGGGAAGCGTCTCTCTGCAGTATAATCAATGCAGCATAGGAATCCACACACTGCTGGGAAGTGCCTCCCTGCAGTATAATTAATGCAGCATATGTATCCACACACTGCTGGGAAGCGCCTCTCTGCGGTATAATTAATGCAGCATATAAATCCACACTGCTGGGAAGTGCCTCCCTGCAGTATAATTAATGCAGCATATGTATCCACACACTGCTGGGAAGCGCTCTCTGCGGTATAATTAATGCAGCATATAAATCCACACACTGCTGGGAAGCGCTCTCTGCGGTATAATTAATGCAGCATATAAATCCACACACTGCTGGGAAGCGCCTCTCTGCGGTATAATTAATGCAGCATATAAATCCACACACTGCTGGGAAGAGCCTCTCTGCAGTATAATTAATGCAGCATAAGAATCCACACACTGCTGGGAAGTGTCTCTGTGGTATAATTAATGCAGCATATGAATCCACACACTGCTGGGAAGCACCTCTCTGCAGTATAATTAATGCAGCATATGAATCCACACACTGCTGGGAAACGCCTCTCTGCGGTATAATTAATGCAGCATATGAATCCACACACTGCGGGGAAGCGCCTCTCTGCAGTATAATTAATGCAGCATATGAATCCGCACACTGCTGGGAAGCGCCTCTCTGCAGTATAATTAATGCAGCATATGAATCCACACACTGCTGGGAAGCGCCTCTCTGCGGTATAATTAATGCAGCATATGAATCCACACACTGCTGGGAAGCGCCTCTCTGCAGTATAATTAATGCAACATATGAATCCGCACACTGCTGGGAAGCACCTCTCTGCAGTATAATTAATGCAGCATATGAATCCACACACTGCTGGGAAGCGCCTCTCTGCGGTATAATTAATGCAGCATATGAATCCACATACTGCTGAGAAGCGCCTCTCTGCGGTATAATTAATGCAGCATATGAATCCACACACTGCTGGGAAGCGCCTCTCTGCAGTATATTTAATGCAGCACATGAATCCGCACACTGCCAGGCAGCACCTCTGAGGGGATCGATTCATTGATTTAGATCAATTCCTTTTTTGATCGTTTTTCGTTTTTTATAAGTAATTGATGCAGCATATGAATCCACACACTGCTGGGAAGTTCCCGGCAGTGTGCTGATTCATATGTTGCATTAATTATACTGCAGAGAGGTGCTGCAGCACATGAATCCGCACACTGCCGGGCAGCGCCTCTCTGCATTTTAACTAATGCAGCATATGAATCTTCCAGATTTGGGAGTCCCTGAGCTAAAGAGGAGGAGCAGCCCGCGGCGAATGAGAAAAGGTGAGTAAAACCACTGAAAATAATTAAAATATAAGTAAAAAATAATTGGGCAGAGGCTGTCACTCAGGCTGTCAACAGTATCTGACCTAAAATTTTAGGACAAATAAAGGGAACTCTATTTTTTAATGCAATGTCCCTTGAAGTTATTACAATGCGGTTATATGCTTTTCTCCTGGGTAATACATTGTGTCCGTTTTCTTTCATTCATCTCCATCCACTTCTTTTATGAACCTTAATCGAAAATCAACCTAACTCGCTCAACTTAGGGGCTTCTGTCTAAATTTCTGTGCTTTACCCCCATAGAGCTTTCTCTCCTGCACAGAAGGGCTGCTCCCACCTCCGGCCCGTCATAATAATAACGACAGGTCCACTTGAATAAAATGGCTCGAGTCAGAGAAATCATTAAGAAATCTATGTCATTCCATGGGCTTAATAAAGCACTTCTTGACATGTTGGGAACCATTAATGACTATGAGGAGGTATTTATTCTCTCCTTTAGCTCACCCGTCTATTTCTAGAAACATATAATGTTATTCTTGTCTCCTAATATGAATTGTCAGGTAGATGAAGACGAGTCCCTGACAACATGCTAAATATACGATGCCAACGCACAGCTAATTAATTACTGCTTACATAGAGGTACAGAGACAGGAATCTCTGACTCCACGATGCATTGGATATGCATATAATGGATATGTTGATACATGTGTGATCACAAAGAAGGGTACTAGTTGGAGTGGGTTATGAGGGTCAGATGCTGGTAGTGGGTTACGCGACAAAGGCTAGGGTCAAACGAACGCATCTGTCGCATCGTCCGTAAAAAAATGCGTCCGAATGCATTGACGTATTTTTTCACGGAAGATGCAAAAGCAGTCATACGATGTGCATTTTCGTGCATGATTTGTTACGGATCCAAACCAGGAAACTTTGGGTTTCTGGACATTATGCAGGCCGGATGAGCAGCGTCTGATGTCTCCTAATCACGCACACACGCCGCTATGTGGACGCAGCGTACTCTGTACGTCAGTACTAGCGGTTCGATGTTCTTGCAAAAATGCGTTCGTTTTCCTCTTGCGTTGTGCGGCCGAACTTTCGTGCGGCTGTACTTCGTGTGTGGACCTGCGTTGGATGTCATTTGCTGCTTCCACGGCCGTAATTAAGTATGCCTAAATGCACGTTCGCACTGCGTTCGTCTGACCCCAGCCTTAAATGTTGGTCATGGTGCAGTAGATGCTGGCGGTACTAGATTAGGGAGGTTAGATGATACTGATGGTGTGATAGATGGTGGTGAGGTAGGTAGCTTAGATTGATGGTGGTGGGTTAGGTGGATAGATGCTGATAGTGGTTGGTTAGGTGCTGCTGATGGCCGTGGATTAGGTGGTGGGTTAGGTTAGGTAGATAGATGCTGATGGTGGCTGGTTAGGTGATGATGGCCATGGGTTAGGTGGTGGTTAGGCGGGTTAGATGTTGCTTGGGTTGGACTGAATGCTGGGGCTGGTGGGATAGATACTGGTGATGGTTAGTTACCTTGGTTAGATGCTGGTGATGGTGGGTTAGATGCTGATGGTGGTAGGTGGATGCTGCTCGTTGTTGGCTAGGTGGATTAGATGCTGCTGCTGGTGGGTTAGGTGGTAGGTGGATGCTGCTCGTTGTTGGCTAGTTGGGTTAGATGCTGCTGCTGGTGGGTTAGGTGGGTAAGATGCTGTTGGTGGTGGATAAGCTGGTCTAGATGCTGCTGGTGGGAGTTTAGGTGAGTTAGATGCTGCTGGTGGTTGACTAGGTGCTCAGCGCCTGATTTATCATTAGGCAGAGTAGGCATGTGCCTACAGGCGCCTACCACAAGGGGGCGCCTTGCTCTGTGTGTAAAACAATTGTTTTAAAAATTTCTTTTACAATTTGAAATAATTTAGACCACTGTATCTCTGGAGTCCTAAGGGCTAGAGGGACATATGAGGTATCATTGGAAAGGTCAGCTTATAGCCTTTCCAGTGATACCAAACATAACCAGGTTAGATTTATGTAACAATAAAATATCTATTAAAATATTATGTTTCTCTTTTTTTTCTAACACGGCACTATTATTCAGTTTACAATTATAAAGTGAACAGTGATAATGCACTAACTCACCTCATTTACCATACTGCAAGCAACTGTGTATCTGGTGAAGCAACACATTGTTTAATTCACAACCTAGACCGTGGCACTGCAATGAGGAGGGACAGGAGGACTTTGGAACCTGCATCCCTAAATTGTACCGCCGCACATGATTTGAGCACGGAGAAAAAAACAGTTTCAGTTTTTTAAAATGTATTTTTTTTAGGATTTTTTGCCTCAAAACAAAAATTTAAAAAAGTAATTTTGGCATGTTTCTTTTTTTTTGGGGGGGGCTCCATATTTCTGTGCCTACAGGCTCCTGAGGTGCAAATCCGGCCCTGTAGATGCTGATGGTGGTTCACGCAGTGGGTTAGATGCTGGTGGTGGTGAGTTACCTGGGTTAGATGCTGGTAGTGGTGCACTGCATGCTGATGGTGGTGGGTTAGATGCTGCTGGTTGTCAGTTAAGTGGGTTACATGCTATTATGGGTGACTAGATGCCAATGTTGGTTCACTAGGTGGGTTAGATACTGTGGATGGTTGGCTAGATGCTGTTGATGGTGGGATAGATGCTGGTGGTGGTGGAGAGTTACCTGGTTTGGATGCTGGTGGTAGTAGGTTAGATGCTGATGGCGGTGGGATAGATGCTGCTGGTTGTCAGTTAGGTGGGTTAGATGATGCTGGTTGTCGGTTACATGGGTTACATGCTGCTGATATTTGACTAGATGCTGATGGTGATTCACTAGGTGGGTTACATGCTGTTGATGGTGGGTTAGATGCTGCTGGTTGTTGGTTATGTGGTTTACATACTGCTGATGGTTGACTAGATGCTAATGATGGTTCACTAGATGCTGTTGATGCTGGGATAAATGCTGTTGATGGTGGGATAAATGCTGTTGATGGTGGGATAGATGCTGTTGATGGTGGGATAGATGCTGGTGGTGGTGAGTTGCCCAGGTTAGATGCTGGCGGTAGTGGGTTAGTTGCTGATGGTGGTGGGTTAGATGCATCTGGTTGTTGGTCATGTGGTTTGCATACTGCTGATAGTTGACTAGATGCTGATGGTGGTTCACTGGATGCTGAAGGTGGTTCACTAGATGCTGTTGATGGTGGAATAGATGCTGTTGATGGTGGGATAGATGCTGGTGGTGGTGAGTTACCCAGGTTAGATTCTGGCGGTAGTGGGTTAGTTGCTGATGGTGGTGGGTTAGATGCATCTGGTTGTTGGTCATGTGGTTTGCATACTGCTGATAGTTTACTAGATGCTGATGGTGGTTCACTAGGTGGGTTAGATGATGTTGATGGTGGGATAGATGCTGCTACTGGTGGGTTAGATGGTTAGATGCTGCTGCTGGTAGGTTAGGTGGGTAAGATGCTTGGTAGTGAAGGGGTTAAAACAAAATGTATGCAATACATCCGGTTGTGTCCCTCAAATTTTAGTTTTAGTTTATATATTAAAAAAAATCTTATTTAGTAATTCACTTTAGCAAGTATTGCAAAAAAAAAAAAAATTCAGCTATATGTTGGCTGCACATGGTCCCATTAAAAGCATTTTCCAGATGTTTTAGCACCTGCTTTAGCGGCTGAAAAATTTTGCTTAAGCTTTTTTCATCAGTCTCGCTAATTGAGTGTGTCATTTCCTTCCCCATTGACTAATTTTCTTCCTTTATTAGTTTTAAAAAGCATCTTATTTCTTGTTGTTCTTTACCTCGGTAATTTCCTAACGCATCGCTCGTATTCCCTCTTCATAGTTTGCAAACTCTTTGCTCTCGTCATAATTACTTTATATAAAATGTTTTCTTCTCGTGTTACGATTACGGAGAAAAAGAAATCTCCAAATATCTCATCCTGCGCGTTTATCATGCAAATTTCAAGAAACGCACGTGCGGGCGGACAAAATGTTCATCCGTGTATGTGCCCATCTACCAAGCAATAAAAAACACATCCTCAGAAGCATTTACATTAAAGGGCCGGTACCACCAAAAAATGAAACGTCCTTATTGTGTTTATTTATGTTGCTGATATCTTACATGTGCTTTGTTTTAGCGTGATATTACGATGTAGGCGCTAGAAAAGCTGCCTGCATCGTAATCCGGCGCTACACCCCGGGATGCACACGGTAGCGCAAAGCGCCGCCGTGAGCATCCACTCGATGGAGTCCATAGGACTTCTTTGAGTTTCTGCTCTGCCGGTCACATGACCTGCCAGATCTCGCCTCGCGAGATCCAGCAGGTCGGCTTAGCGAACTGCGGAAGGAGACTGGGGGACTTTTTCCCCCAGTCTCTCCCTGCTCCCGGAGGACATAGGAGGCAGTTGGAGTCGCGGTCCTTGCCGTGGGATGGAAGGTGAGTATCTTATTAATTTGGGGGTATTTTATGCTGGTGCTGATGGATTCTGCAGCAGCTGAATCCGTTAGCACCAGGTCCAGGCTGTGGTCAACTTTCCGGTTAACCACAGCCAAACAGTAATTAGCGTTAGTACAATGTAATCCTAACGCTAATTAACTCTTTGCGCTCCCCATGTTAAGTATTGGGAGCGCAAAGTACAGTAAACTCTCGCTGAAAAGCGCAAGATACGAATCGCCAATGGGTTTTTTAACCCGTTAGCATTTGGATTGTAATATGGTACGCTCGCGCTAGGTCCATCGGGGCTAACGTAAAGGCTCACACAGGTGAGGGCTAACGTTAGCGTGAAGAATGTATTAGGACCCAATGGCTCTGGTAAGTTTACAACAGCTCTGGTTAAGTTAGCACCAGTTTTGTAATATTGACCATTGTGTGATATTTTGTGTTATTATTATTCTTCATTTCTATAGCGCCACATATGCCGCAGCACTTTACAAGATCAGTGTACAAGGGGTTGATACATTAGATACCACACATGGATGATGACCTGATTCAGGGGGTCCCTGTTCCCAAGGGAATTTACAATCTATGAGATGTACGAGTATTTTGTGAGGTAGGCGCATCCATATTGTTAGGTGTCTTGCCCAAGGACACTCGCTGGTGGCGTCTTCTGAGTGGGATCAGGTTGTCTTTCCATGATTGTGGAGCAGCGACCTGATGGTTAGGATGTACCCGCTTCTCGTAAAGTCGAGACTTGCTTCTCCACGGTTGTATTGGAGGAATGTGCTGAACGGGATTTTGACTTGCTTCTCCACAGTCGAAGGGTAGAGACGTTACCACTGGACTCCACAGACAATATTGGGCTCTATTAAATACTTTGTGCAAACGTTAATGCATGCGCAAAAACGCGAGGGGAAAAACCCTTTGCGCAGAATGTCGTATTACGATGTCCGCGCAAAAAATGCCCGTTAACGTCTACTGCTGGTGAACCTGCGCTAACCCTTTGCGAGCATAATGTACATTGTGCGTCCCGTACTTAACATTGTGAGCGCAAATGCGTTTGTGCGCTGGTACGCGGATGGTATTACAATCTATGCACAGTTTTTAACGCACAGCGTTTGCGTGCATAATTTTAACGTCTTTTAAAAGCTGGTGGTAACGGCAAATCTGAACGTCCTGGCTGAAACCAAATACACCAACCCAAAAAAAAATACAGCAAAGTATAGTTACACATTCTACACATACCCAAACCATAAAATTGAGAAGTTGTGCGTGTTTTTATTATTGCTGCAACATATATACTCAGATTGATTTTGACAGACGCCAAAACTTAACGGAAGACAATTGTGGTTCTTATTTCAGATTGGCTGAAAAGCATGAAAAAACAGTCCGCACACCGATTTCTGCACGCAGCGTAAATGCGCTCGCGTTTTTGCTCGTCTTTTTTACAAGTGTTATTTTTTGACGGATGAAAAAATACACTCGGATTGTAATACCAGCGTTAATTTACACGTGTTAACGTTTAACGCTGCGCGCAAAAAAATAGCGCTGCGTGTGAACTTTTGCGTGAAGCAGTTATTAGAGCCCATTGTGTGGTAGGCGGCAAGTATGTACTGTTAGATGTCTTGCCCAAGGATACTTAATGGAGAGGTGCTCTGGCCTGGATTCAAACCTAGTTCTGTACGGTTATAGAGCAGTGATGTTACCTCTACTCCATCCAGCCGGCTGTGTTGTAAACTGCACCCCCACAGTATACTTTTTTTTCGCCTCCGAAGCCCCGCAGAGCTGTTATCCATGGTGCTGAATTGGTTTCAGCACCAAGAATAGCTGCTGTCCTTGGTGCTGAATAAGTTTCAGCACCAGAGACATGGGGATTAGGTATTTTTTTTTCTACCCGAAACAAAGTAATTAATTCATCCATTTCACATTCCGAAATATCTAATAAAACAAAAAAACGAAAAATGAAATAAATAATTAACACGACAAATGAATTGATCAGAAAAACCAATTACCATTAAAAAGGAAATAACAAATCAATCCGAAACATGAATCACGTCAACATAACGAATGCACAGAAACAAATTGAAAAATGGAACGAAGCGACCTGAGACTAAACTAAACAATTTTTTTCATTCTGCACACGTCTACTCGATATTATTTGCAGTCGACTCTCGTCTTTTGTTATTTAATTTTCTTTTTGCTTTGTTTATTGTGAGGGATTTACCCCCCATGCATTTTTAATGAAAGATTAATTTCCCCCCATGGAGTATTGAAATTCACTTTAAAACCTTACTCTTGTCACCCTGTATTACTGTAAACAAGCTGCAAGAAGTAGCCCTCGCCTCTCTGTACCAAAAAGCTTAACAAACTTTACTGCTGCATTACAACAGCCAGGGGAGGACAGAATACAGGAAGAGCTCTGGGGACATTTGCTGCTGTAGAGGGATACGATTCAGAGTGTTCTAATGAGTGAAAATCCCTGTCCAGTACAGATACAAAGGTTTTGCTCTAATTGCCATACACAAGCATTATGCAGCACATACAGATACAAGGTGTTGCTGTAATTGCCATACACAGGCATCATGCACCACATACAGATACAAGGTGTTACTGTACTTGCCATACACAGGCATCATGCAGCACATACAGATACAAGGTGTTGCTGTAATTGCCATACACATGCATTATGCAGCACATACAGATACAAGGTGTTGCTGTAATTGCCATATACAGGCATTATGCAGCACAAACAGATACAAAGTGTTGTTGTAATTGCCATACACAGGCATTATGCAGCACATACAGATACAAGGTTTTGCTGTAATTGCCATACGCAGGCATTATGCAGCACATACAGATACAAGGTGTTGCTGTAATTGCCATACGCAGGCATTATGCAGCACATACAGATACAAGGTGTTGCTGTAATTGCCATACACAGGCATTATGCAGCACAAACAGATAAAAGGTGTTGCTGTAATTTCTATACACAGGCATTATGCAGCACATACAGATACAAGGTGTTGCTGTAATTGCCACACACAGGCATTATGCAGCACATACAGATACAAGGTGTTGCTGTAATTGCCATACACATGCATTATGCAGCACATACAGATACAAGGTGTTGCTGTAATTGCCACACACAGGCATTATGCAGCACATACAGATACAAGGTGTTGCTGTAATTGCCATACACAGGCATCATGCACCACATACAGATACAAGGTGTTACTGTACTTGCCATACACAGGCATCATGCAGCACATACAGATACAAGGTGTTGCTGTAATTGCCATACGCAGGCATTATGCAGCACATACAGATACCTGGTGTTGCTGTAATTGCCATACACAGGCCTTATGCAGCACATACAGATACAAGGTGTTGCTGTAATTTCCATACACAGGCATTATGCAGCACATACAGATATTGCATTGCTAATAATCTCATTCTGATCACTACAAATCCCCATAAGAAGGAGATCTCACCATTTTATTATCTGTCTGCAGCACATTTACTAGGTCTGGCACGTGTGACATTGTGCCAGATAAGGGACGCCATCTAGAGTTTAGAACCTTTCATTCCAACAATATTTCTGTAAAGGATAAACAAATACATCATTTTTATAAAAAATTAGCAAATTTGCATTATAAATTGTAATTGTTTTGGAACATCAATTTTTATGCAAAATTATCCATTTAGTGCTAAACGTATTTGCTAACAGAGCATCCCATGAATCAAATAAATGTCGTGATAATTTTTTTCTGCAAACATTTCTTGTAGTGAAGGGGTTAATATGCAAAATTAAAACTCAGGTAATCAAAATATTTAAACCTAGAATGCTATAAACATGAAAGGATAAGCGATATGGGGCATTTTCAAAGTTTTTGCAAAGTAGAAACTAATTAATCTGTACTACACATGGCGTTTTATCATCATTTCCTGGTTTATTTATTGATGCCCGCCTTGCTTTTTAGTAGTATACGTGTGAGCGTTCGTGAATGCCCGAGGATGCTAATGTGTTGTTTTACTCTGCTTCTTTACAGATAGGAGAAAAAAATAAAAATAAGGACTTTCACCGTCCCACTGTCGATGTGTTTTAAGAATGACTTTCCCATTACCCAAGGGTTACATTCCCTGCACTTCACTGATTTCTATCTAAAATTCCATTTTCACATATTTCTCATATCTCGACCAGTTTTGAGAGCAACCGAGAGGCGCAATGTATACTCATCTAATGTTCACTGGGTTAACTCGCATTATTCTCCTGGTGTTTATTGCAATGCTCAAATATATAGATATTTTTATCTATTTGTGTTTCTCTTCATATTACGCTTTGGCTCAGTGATGTCTAACCTTGACATATCAGTGCTTTGTGAACTACATTTCCTACGAAGCTCAACTAGAGTGTTGTTGTTGTTCTTTTTCTTCTCTGCGATTACTATTCTGCACATATAAAATAATAATAATAAAAAGTAAATAATAATCATAATAATAATAATAATAAAAGCAAACCGTTCATTTGTTGATTTATGACCTTGTGTTACCCAAGCTAGTAAATTAAATTTTTATTAAAGTTGTGTTAACCTGATCTGGGGCTGTGATGTAGGATTGCAAATTATTATTATTTTATTTGTTAATCATCAACACATTCCGTAGCGCTGTACAGAGATACAATGGGAAACAAGACAATTTTACAATACAAAAAGGAAAGTGAATATTTCACCAACAGATGCAGGAGGAATTGAATATTCCCGTGGGAACTTACAATCTAGATGGGTGGAGGGGTGAGAAACAGGAGGGGAGGTCTGCAAGATGTGATGTTAATGCAGAGAGAGACAAGGATGGTTATTGGGTCCGTCGGATGTTTTGTTACGGAGTCAGGTGGTTGGGTTTTCTAAACAGAAGTGTGTAAAAGAAGCCAGATTGGGGGAGATTCTGATAGGCTGAGGAAACACGTTCCACGGGGTCGGCACCGCACAAGTAAAGTCCTGCAGTCTGGCATGTGAAGAGGTGATGATGGAGAAAGCCAGAAGATGGTCATTACTGGATCTTAGGGAGCGGGCTGGGGTGTATTTGGTGATTAGTGAGGACAGGCAATGGGCACTGGAGTTAGTGAGGGATTTGTAGGTCAGGGTGAGTAATTTGACTTTAATTCTGCTGTGGATTGGGAGCCAGTGCAGGGTTTCAGAGAGGAGCGGTTGAGATGGATGAGCCGGGATGATGTGTTTAGGATGGATTGCAGGGGGGGAGAGGCGTGAGAGAGGAAGGTCAGCTAGCAGGTTATTGCAGGAATCTAAGCGGGAGATTATAAGAGAGTGGATAAGTTGCTCGGTGGTGTCAGCAGTCAAAATTTTGGTGCAGAATTTTGGTGATATTGTGAAGGTGATGGCATCAAGATGAAGAAAGTGACTGGATATGGGGGTTGAAGCAAGGGCAGGCGTCAAGAGTCACTCCGTGACATCAGACTTGGGCTGATGGAAGGATAGTGATACCGACAACCAGGGCCGGATTTGCATCTCAGGAGCCTGTAAGCACACGAATGTGAAGCATTCCCCCCCAAATAAAAAATAAGATACATGCCAAAATTACTTTTTACATTTTCATTTTGAGGCAAACTAAAAAAAAATATATATTTTTTTAAAAAAACTGAAAAACAGTTTCTCTCTGCACTCAAATCAAAAGAAGGGGCAGAATCTGTTGACTTAGTTGAGTTAGTGCAGCGACATTGTTGGTTTTATATGTAAAAGCATATATTGCTTCTGCTGTAGAACAGAGAAAAATAAATACATTTTGCATATACTTTTTTTCAGTTTTATTATTTTTACACATTGCATGGTCATGTTAGGTATCATTGTAAAGACCAGACTCTGGCCTTTCCAATGGCACCTCTCTTAACCTTGTGAGCTGTACAATTCAGAGATGCAGGTTCCAAAGTCTCCTTGTCTCTCCTCACTGCAGTGCTACGTCTAGGTTGTTGATGAAACATTGCATTGCATCACCAGCTCCACACTTGCTGGCAGTTTGGGAAATGAGAAGGTGAGTTAGTGCAGCATCACTGTTCACTTTATAATTGTAAACTGAATAATAATGCTGCGTTAGAAAAAAAGAGAAAAATAATATTTTATTTGTTATTTTATTTTTACACAAATCTAACCTGGTTATGTTTGGTATCACTGGAAGGACAATAATCTGACTTTTCCAATGATACCTCATTTGCTTCACTAGCCCTTAGGACTCCAGAGTTACAATGATTGTAAACTGTAAATAAAATTTAAAAAAAAACTTTTTTTTTTTACAGAGCATGGTACCCCCTTGTGGCAAGCGCCTGTAGGCACATGCCTACTCTGCCTAGTTATAAATCCGACCCTGCCGTCAACAGTTATAGAAAAGTCATAGATCAGAGCAGAATTAAAGGGGGAATTAGAAGGAGAATTGCAAATGAAATTTGTTAGTTGCAAATACATTTTTTTTGCTTTTGAGCTCCGGGAGGTGACCCCAAATTCTTAGCCCTTTAAGCATTTGTCTAAGGTGCTAAAATTGTTTAAAATTGGCTAAGGAATGTCCTGACATATCAGGCTTTCCCCAGCCAGTGAACTGAGCCACGAGCTGCGGTTCTACAGTTGTGTTCAAAATTATTCAACCCCCAATGCTGTAAAGGGTTTTAGGGAATTTAGTGTACATTTGTAATTGTAGTCAGAATGAAATCCTACAAGGACTTTTTAAAGAACCATATGCAACTAAAATGACATCAATTGGTTTTGTAATACAGTAGTAAATGTTTCTTTTGTGAATTCTTCATTGACACAATTATTCAACCCCTTAAAGACTACCACTCTGAAGAGCAGAGGTTCATTCAAGTGTTTTCAATCAGGTATTGAAAACACCTGTGGATGTCATGGAGCAGCAATAAAGCATAATAAGCACCAATTAGGCAGCTTTAAAATGACTGTGATACTCAGCTCCTTCTAGACATTTACTGGTGTGGTTACAAACATGGTGAAGTCAAGAGAATGGTCCAGGAAGACAAGAGAAGAGGTAATTACTCTTCACAGGAAGGGCAATGGCTATAAGAAGATTGCAAAGATGTTAAACATACCAAGAGAGACCATAAGAAGCATCATTCGCAAATTCAAGGCAAAGGGCACTGTTGAAACGCTACCTGGTCGTGGCAGAAAGAAGATGCTGACTTCGACTGCTGTGCGCTACCTGAAGCGTAGAGTGGAGAAAAGTCCCCGTGTGACTGCTGAGGAACTGAGAAAAGATTTGTCAGATGTGGGTACTGAAGTTTCAGCTCAGACAATACGGCGCACACTGCGTAATGAAGGCCTCCATGCCAGAACTCCCAGGTGCACCCCCTTGCTGTCTCCAAAGAATAAGAAGAGTCGACTGCAGTATGCCAAAAGTCATGTGGACAAACCACAGAAGTTTTGGGATAGTGTTCTGTGGACTGATGAAACAAAATTAGAACAGTTTGGGCCCATGGATCAACGCTATGTTTGGAGGAGGAAGAACAAGGCCTATGAAGAAAAGAACACCTTGCCTACTGTGAAGCATGGCGGGGGGGTCAATCATGCTTTGGGGCTGTTTTGCTTCTGCAGGTACAGGGAAGCTTCAGCGTGTGCAAGGTACCATGAATTCTCTTCAGTACCAGGAGATATTGGATGACAATGTGATGCAGTCCGTCACAAACCTGAGGCTTGGGAGACGTTGGACCTTTCAACAGGACAATGATCCCAAGCATACCTCCAAGTCCACTAGAGCATGGTTGCAGATTAAAGGCTGGAACATTTTGGAGTGGCCATCGCAGTCACCTGACTTAAATCCGATTGAGAACCTCTGGTGGAACTTAAAGAAAGCAGTTAAAGTGCGCAAGCCTAAGAATGTGACTGAACTGGAGGCTTTTGCCCATGACGAATGGGCGAAGATACCCGTAGATCGCTGCAAGACACTTGTGTCAAGCTATGCTTCACATTTAAAAGCTGTTATAACTGTAAAAGGATGTTGTACTAAGTAGTAAGATTGAATGTCACTTGGGGGTTGAATAAAACTGATAATGATGTGAGCACAGAAAAGACATTTGTGTTTATTTCATTATAAATGTTATGTTATATTTGTCTGACTTACACGTGCCTCTTTGATTTAATTGTAAGCAAGATGACTGAATGATCAAAATCAATGTCAAACTGGCCAAAACACTCAATTTCAGTGGGGGGTTGAATAATTTTGAACACAACTGTACCTGCGATAACTCAGTTTGGCCAACAGATGATGACATCTCCCTGCCAAATAAGTTATTACAGTAAGGAATACATTGGGAATATTCCCAAAAAGTTTCTACTGTACAATGAATTGAAAATGATTTTCTAAAAACCCACTGGCTCTTGACAGTTGATTTTTTGGAAAATCCCTTGGTAGTGGCGGGGTTAAATTTAATTCTGAATTTATTTTTTTCAATTCTAAAGGAAAATTAACCTATGTATATTCACGTATGACCAATAATGTGTTACATCCTGTTGGAGGGAACAATCCAAATAATAGATAAAGAGAAATAGTTGAATATTTAAAAACAAATAAAAAAAAATGTACCAGATGCACTTATTGTGTATTCTGAGAGCAAATATCTTCAATCTATTTCATATCACATTGCCTCATTTAACAACTGGAGATTCTCAAAAGGTTTGATTTCGTTTCCATTTGTCAATATTTCAAAGGCTCAGGTAATGCTTTTACTTAGACTCATTCAATAAAAGGATTACGGAAACTAGTGTGCTATTACCAAAAATGTCAGAGCAATTTGTTACAAATCAGAGCAGCAATTCCTTTTTTCCACCACCGCGGATAAAAAGGATACGCGCTAATTAAGGTTGAATATAGCCTCCTGGTTTGTAAGGACCGGCATTATCTTATTTTTCGAGCATTCTTTGTATAACTCTGAAAAAGGCTTTCAGTGCTTTATTCCATAACATATTTTTCAAATCCATTACCAGGCAAAGTATAAGTTAACATTGCATAGAGGGACCCAACCATTTATTAACTCTTTCTCCTGTTGGCTTCCATCACAAATCATGGGACCCTTTGCTGATCCACTGGTTGGGCCCCCCTTCCCTCAGCTGCCCATTTCAGTAAACTGATTGAAGATAATACATTTTGCCTCCTCTCCTGCTTACCTAAATATACAACGAGTGGGATAAATCCGCGGTGGGTGCTGGACAAAATCCCTACAGCCAGATTCCCTAATGCCAACATCCCGACAGCCAACTTCCATACAGAACAAGTGCCGGACATACCAAGTTCCCTACACAGACAACTCCCTGACGGCCAATTTGCAGACATCCAAAATCCCAGTGGCTAATCCTAATCCTAACACCCTAACCCTTAGGGAGTTATGTTTAGGTTTAGGGTTTATGGTTAGATTTAGGTAGTTAGGGTTAGAGCTAGGTTTAGGGAGTTAGGGTTAGGGCTAGGTTTAGGGAGTTAGGGTGTTTGGGTAAGGGTGTTAGCGTTAGGGTTAGGGGGTAAGGGGAATATGGTTAGTGAGTTAGGTGGTTAGGTTTAGGCTTAGGGAGTTAGGGTTAGGGTGTCAGGGTTAGGCTTACCCACTGGGACTTTGGATATCTGCAAGTTGGCTGTCAGGGAGTTGTCTGTGAAGGGAACTTGGTATGTCTGGCACTTGTTCTGTCTGGAAGTTGGCCATCGGGATGTTGGCATTAGGGAACCTGGTTGTAGGGATTTCGACCCAAACCTGTCCCCGGTGGTCCAGCAAGGGGATAAAATGTGGTTAACATTGCTTAGAGGGATCCAACCATTTAGTAACTCTTTCTCCATTTGACTGCCATCACAAATCATGGGACCTTTACTGATCCACTGGTCGGGCCCCCTTTCCATCAGCTGCCCATTTCAGTAAACTAATTAAAGATAATACATTATATCTTCACTCCTGCTTACCTGAATGTACAAGGAGTAGGATAACTCCCCAGTGGTCCAGCAAGGGGATAAAACGTGGTCCCCGTTGGTAGAGCATTTGGTCTGCACCTCTACCTGGTGTCGGTGTTTAGGGATGAGCCGAAAACCCCCGAGCTCGGTTCGCATTCGAACTCGAACTTTTCAAAAGTTCTAATTCGAACTCAATACAAGTCAAGGGGACTCAAAATTCAATTTTTAGAGTGTCCTCCAAGAGGGCATATATGCTAGATATTTGCCATAAAAGGTGTATGGGGGTCCGGGTAGTGCCCTGGGGGACAGGAAACAAGGACAAAAAGTAAAAAAAAAACGTTTTTGAAGGGACAGTGAGTTTTCCATAAAATAAGGGTTAAAAATAAAAACGAAAAATTCCTTCAAATATCGTGCCTAGGAGGTCCCCATAACCTGCCCGTGAAGTGGCGGATTTCTAGAATGTATAGAAACATTTAAAAACAATGTCCGGGTCCGGGTAGTGCCCTGGGGGACAGGAAACAAGGACAAAAAGCTTTAAAAAATACATTTTTAACCCCTTCACTGCTGACGACGTGTGGGACACGTCCTCAGTTACTCCCGCTGTATGCTGAGAAGGACGTGTCCCACACATCATCAGCTTTGCGGGACCTCTCTGTCCGGGGTCCCGCGGCGTTCTGACTTCAGCGTTCTCAGACGCTGAAGTCAAGCTCCTCCCGACGTAAATGACATCATTGCGCCTAATACCCAACATGACCAGGATAAAGTAAAAAACAAAAAAAACATGTATTTTTTTTTGTGTGTTATCTTTATTAATGCAGCAATATTGTTCACATTTCAATTATAATGTGAACAATGATGCTGTACTAATGATTTTTTTCTATGGGGTGCGTTTGCTATAAATCACGTAATTCCCCCCACAAAATGTAACAAGTCCCCATTTCTAATTTTTGTACAAGCGCACCCCATAGAAAACATAACCGCAAACGCTCATGTGCTAAAATGTGAAAAAAAACACTTTACACACTGCAGATGATTAAAAATTCTATTTTTATTGCATTTTTTGTCATAATATACTGGCAGGACATGACATATACATATAAAAATGATATATTATGAATCTGCCGAGTCTGACGGAAAGAACAATATCTAATATGTCTGGGTCATTTAATAAAATGTGGCTTCAAATCGCGTTTAAACATGATGAGAGAAAGCGGTAAAAATGAGCTGAGCACACGGCAGTGAAATGCAGGGTTAAGGGGTTAAACAGCATATCAGAGGAAGATTTAGTAGAGAAATGAACACTTCTCAGAAGCACAGGTGTTGTTTGATACATGTTCAGATCAGGAGACACCACACCCTCAGTCTGCATACAATGTATCAAATTCATGAGACTGGACTAATTAGAAGCACATGTTATTTCCAAGCACCAATTAACACCTGTTGTTTACTCCATTTGAGAACACAGGTCATTTAGAGGTGAGAATCTTTGCATGTAGACATTGTTTTTTAATTCAATATCTAATAAACCGTTGCTTATAATATTCTGCAGTAAAGAGTCTCTTTATTTCTAAATTTTTTAGTATTTTTTTAAGCATTTTTTATACTTTTTTCAATTATTTTTTTTTCGAACTCGAACCGAACACACCAAAAAGTTTGAAGTTCTCGAACTTGCGAACGACCAAAGTTCAAATCGAACTCTGAACTGATCGAACTGAACAGCTCATCCCTATCGGTGTTCCCTCAAAAACTACCAATCGTCAAATAAAGCCTCTGACGATTTGCGCATGTGCAGGAGTGATGTAACACCAGTTGATCTGGTGAGCAACTGGATGTCACACCTGTGCATGCGCAGATCGTAGGAATCACCATCTCCGATTCACCAAGCGCTGAGGCACTATCCGATCGTCAGATACTGCCTCCCGATCCCTACACATGCGTGACACACGCCGCACAGAGAGAGGGTGGGATATACACCATCTCCCCGTGTGTGGCTTGTCTCACGCATGCTCAGGTAGCAGGAGGCAATATCTGTGATCAGATATTGCCTCCACGTATGGTGAATCAGAGATGGTGGTACTTCCAATGATTTGCGCATGCGCGGGTGTGACGTGAAGATCAGCTACTCACCAGATCAGCTGGCATTACGTCACTCCTGTGCATGCGCAGATCTTTGGAGGCATTATCTGACGATCAGCAGTATTCGACGGAACACCAACCATCCGAATCACCCCTCAGTGATGAGTAATAGTGCTCTGATTAATGCTAGTTGCCACAGCCACAAGGAAATTTGCTGGTGTCTCGGTAGGCCAGTCTTGGGTGGCATGGAGGAATACTTATAACTGTGCAACTGCACAGAGCTTCAGCAGGGTCAGGTGGCCCCTTAAGCCAGTGGGCCCCAGAACATATCATAGGCTGTCACCCCCTGATGGCTGCCCTGCCTGTTGGAGCATCCTGGAACATTGAATTAGATGACAAATTAAATTCAGCTGTAGCTTGTCCACTGTCTCTAAAAACAAAGGGGTCTATTCTGCATTTCTGTAAGTTTCAGGGAATTAAAGCACCTTTAATTTGTGTGTCTGCCTTTATACCACACTCTGCTATCAGAGAGGATACAGGTGAACGTCATAGGAAGAAAAATAGAACAAGAATAATGGATGTGTAAAAAACTGACAGTCGCATCCCGGACGAGCTAAAAATACTGCAAATGCCAATGTTCGACACACGAATCTCCAAGATCACAAAACAGAATGCCAGTGCTTCCCGATTGCCTTCTTTAATAGCACGTTCTACTTTGTGTAATCCAAAACTAATGGAGTCTGACTCCAATTTCTGCAAACTTAGAGAGGTTGTTACATTGTTGCTACATAATTATGTTGAGAAAGCCAATGAAAGGTACAGCGAAACGCGTCCGTGTTACTGCGGCAACCAGGCTTTAAAACAGTACGCTTGAATGTTTGAAAAGTAAAACGCTGTTTGCAAAGAAACTACTGAGCGAAAATGTCTGAAATTTACATATAAGATCCAATGCATGATAATAAAAAGGGCTGTTACAGAAAAATGAAAAAACGATTTAAAAAAAAACGGAAAAAATTTTCACAAAAAATCCCGAAAAATTCCTAAAAGATCCTAAAAAAATCTAAAAATAATGAGATTTTTGCTGCAGAATAAAATAATAAACAGTTTATTAGATATTGGATTAAAACGGGAATATTTTTAAAATTGAAGCCTATGGGATTCTCCTGAATAAAGCTGTCGAATGAAATCACCGAACAGCAGGGTGATTTGGCAACTTTTCACTGCTGGTTTGTGTTCCCTGAGGACCCTGAATAGACAAACTATTGCTTCTCCATGGGGTTTCACTGCGCTCGAACAGGCAACGAACAGGTACCGTATGTGCAGGCAATTCACCAACATTTGGTGAACTGCCTGCTCTCTGAAGAGCCGAATGGCCAGGAAAGGTAACCAACCGTACGCTGAATTTCAGCGTTCGGTTACCTTTTCGGCCACAATTCGGAACTCTTTGAATAATCCTGTATATTACAATATTTATTTATGCATGCCAGTAACAACATAACTCTTGTAAAAAAATAATGCACGATAAGGAACGCTATCTAGAGTCTAGAACATTTCATGATATGATAACATTTCTGTAAACGATAAATAAATCAGTGTAAAACTTAAAACAAATGCATAAATTTACATAATTTTATTAATTTATCTATCTCAGAATAACAGTCAGTATATGCAATTGCTATTTTACCCTACATTTCAGTGTCAACTAGACATTGGCAGCGCTGAAAAATTTGGCTTGGTTTGGTTGGATTTTTTCGGAATCTGAAAATATTGGAACCTTCCTATATTTTGGTATCGGACCTATTAGGAATATCGGAAATTTCCGATATATTCAGCCATTTCTGTTATTCGCAACCTTTATGTATAATACGTAAAAAAATTGGTTAGGAGGACTATGGTCAGGGCTATTGTTGAGTGTTAGCGCTAGGGTTAGAGTTAGAGGTATGGTTATGGTTAGTGCTAAGGTTAAGAGGAGTAGGGTTAGTTTTAGGGTAAGGTTAAGACTAGACTTAGGGCAACAATTTCTGTGTGTCATATGATAGGGTCAGGCGTTAAGTTAGGATTGGGCTGGAGTTAGGTTAGGGCTAGGGTTAGGGCTAGGAGTAGGGTTACAGCTTCTGTGTGTCATATGATAAGGGACAGGGCTAAGGCTAGGTTAGGGCTAGAGTTAGGGTAGGACTAGGGCTATGGCAAGGGTTTGGGTTGCAGTTTTTGTGTGATATGATAAGGGTCAAGGCTAGGGTTAGGTTAGAGTTAGGGCTATGTTAATGCTAGAGTTAGGTTAGGGTTAGGCTAGGGCCAAGTTTATGTTTAGTGCAGGGTTAGGTTAGGGCTAGAGTTAGGATTACAGTTTCTGGGTCTCATGATTAGTGCTAAGGTTAGGTGTAGGGTTAGGATAGGGCTAGGGTTAGGGTTACCTGTTTTTTTATTCTATTACTATTCCGATCAAATCCGATTTTCACCAATTATGTTCGGACGTGGCCGATTAAGGCTAGGGTCAGACTGAGGCAGTGCGAACGCGCGTTCTGGCGCACTTAATCACGGCCGTGCTAGCAGCAGATGCCAGGCAATGACGGCCAATATACGAAGTACGGTCGCACAAAAGTCCGGCTGCGCAACGCAAGTGGAAAATGAACGCATTTTTTCGAGAACGTTAAACCACTAGTACTGACGTACAGAGTGCGCTGCGTCCACTAGCGGCGTGTGTGCGTGAATTGGAGACATCAGACGCTGCTAATGTCCGGCCAACATAACGTCCAGATGCAAGAAGTGTTTTATTGATGATCCGTACAAAATCACGGATGAAACTGCGCATAGTATGACCGCTATCGCGTATTCCGTGAAAAAATACGTCCATTCTTCGAACGCACATTTTCACGGACAACGTGAAAAATGCGTTAGTCTGACCCTAGCCTATAATCGGAAATATTTGGATTGGTTTTAGATATGTGCGTTTCATTTCATTCTGAATCGCAATTTGGACGAAATTATACTGATTCATATTTTGGAAGCACTTCCAAAATAATGAATCGATTTAGTCTGAAACGGAATAAAACTGTCCCTGTCCATTGGCCGTGGTGCTGAATCTGTTGTATTCAGCAACACAGGCCATGGACAGCGCCATAGTGCCATTCAGTGTGATACGGCAGCAGTAAAATCCCCATAGATAAGTCATGGTTAATCCTTTCAGAGAATGCAGAACAGCAGAGAAATGTCAGTGAAATGTCCTGATTTTCAGTGGTTCATTCGACAGGTTTAAACAGGCGATTCCCATAGGTTTCAATGTAAAAAAATCCCTGTTTTTATCAAATATTTATTCAACCGTTTGTTCATTTCATCTGTGGCAAGAAAAACTTCTTAGCTAATGTTTTTTTAGATTTTTTTTAGTATTCTTTTGTATTTTTTAGATGAAATTTTTGTATTCCCAATTATTTTAAAACAACGTGGCTTTTTTTCTATGCCGTACGCAGATGTTTTTTTTTCTTTCTTTCAGTCTGGTTGTGTTCGGTGGGTGCTGTCCTTGGTTCTGAAACCTATTTCGGCACCAAGGACAGGGGGATCTTTTGCTCCAGAGCCTCGCGGTGCTGCTGTCCTTGGTGTTGAAACATATTACAGCACCAAGAACAGGGGAATTACGTATCTTTTAACCCTCATTTTTTTTTAACCTTAATCTAACAGTAATTAATTCATCCGTTTCACCATTTGGAAATAATGTATCAAAACGAAATAATGAATCAAAGCGAAATAACGAATCAATACGAAATATGAATTACGGTAACATAACGAATTGTCGGGTATATTACAGAGGAAATCAAATTAAAAAACTTGTCTAATCAATTCGAAATGAAACTAATTTTTTCATTGTGCACGTGTCTAATTGATTTGAATGGTTTTATTTGGAGAACAGTTCAGTTTGGACATCGGCAATGCGGATCGATCTACATTCCCAAGTATCGATCTACATTCCCAAGTTGCTGATATTTTGGGCTATTTCCAAATAGATCTGAACGTAATCGCACATGTCTAGTGTTTCTACATATCTCAGGATTCAAATAAAATTTATGATATTTTTTAACAAAAAGAACACAGAAGTGAATAGGTTAAATACCTTCGCAGATTTTTTTTCCAGAATGATAAGCTAAACCCTGCAACTCCTACAGGGTTATTCAAAGAGATCCGAATTGCTGGCGAAAGGGAACCGAACTGTGAAATTCAGCGTACAGTTACCTTTCCTGGCTATTCGGCTATCCAGAGAGCAGGCAGTTCGCCAAATTGCCTGCACATACGGTGCCTGTTCGGTGATTGTTCGAGGGCAGTGAAATCCCCAAGTGAAGCAATGAAAAGTTGCCGAAATGCCCTGCTGTTCTGTGGTTTCATTCGGCAGTTTATTCAGGCGAATCCCATAGGCTTCAATGTTAAAAATATTCCCGTTTTAATTCAATATCTAATAAACTGTTTATTATTTTATTCTGCAGTAAAAAGTTTCTTTATTTTTAGATTTTTTAGGATCTTTCAGGCATTTTTCGGGATTATTTTGCGAATTTTTTTCCATTTTTTTTTTTTTTTTACGATTTTATTTTGATTTCTTTAGAATCTTTCAGGCATTTTTCAGGATTATTTTGCAAATTTTTTTCCTTTTTTTTTAATCGCTTTTTTTCTCTAACAGCCCTTTTTATTATCATTCATTGGATCTTATATGTAAATTTCAGACATTTTCATTCCGTAGTTTCTTTGCAAACAGCGTTTCACTTTTCAAACATTCAAGCGTACTGTTTTTTATTTTGTTCACTCCATTCGTCTGCGGTGTCGGGTTTTTCCGGCAGTTGCTCTGCGCTGTGATCGGCTCCTGCTCAGGTTTCTCCGGTGTGTTCGGCGGGGTTAATCCAGATGTTTTTTGGGGTTTTCGGTGAGCCTTCGCCGGGTTTTGCGGTGAGTGTTCGTTGGGTTTGCGGCAGCTTTTCCCTGCACTACAGAGATCGGCGCCTAGCTGAATACACCGCAGGGTCGCCGAAATGGGATCACCAAATCGCGCCGAATTGAAGAGAACAAAAAGTCACCGGATGTGTGGTGACTTTTCGATTCTCTTTGAATAACCCTGATAGAATTATTTTATTAGTAACCTGCTCCAAATAGGTCACTCGCTCGTTCTGCGTATGAACCTATTCTGCTACAATGTCTGAATCTTTGTGATTTTGCTAACAAGATTATCATCTGTGTGTTTTTTTTTGTTTGTTTTTAGCCTAGTGCAGTGAATCGAAAGGTCATCTAGAGACAGTATTTGTTTATTTTGAACATGATTGACACTTTTAAGTTTTTATAATCACCCTTGTTAAAATGAATGCAAATTACCTAATCAGCAGATGCAGCAGTGTGTGATAATGTGAAGTCAAGCAAGGATTCTCGATGAAACATTCATTAGCAAGGCTTGGTCTCCATGATTCGGTGATGTAATAAATAAATTAAAATGTAATATAATGCAGTGGTGGTCAATGCACATTATATAAAGTTTTTTCTATCTATTCTGTGTAAATTAAATATGAATTAATGTTATTGTTTTATCAGTTTCCTCTGTTTTCCGATGTATAATATAAATAATAAAATTAATCCATAAGCCAAACTCACATACAACACATTAGGTATCCACACTAAAGCAGTGACGGCTGTTTCGAAACTACATATCCTATGATGCTCTGACAGGTTTAAGGCTGGCTAGGCATCATGGGACATGTAGTTCCAAAACATCTGGGGTGCCAAGGTTCACCATTACTGCACTAGAGAATATCTGCTGTATGTCAGACTTTCCCCTAACTTCTCTTCCTTCAAACGCTCCCTGAAAACATTCCTATTTAGGGAATCCTACCACCCAACTCACTGACGTAACCATCAATCACTCTCACCTTACAGTCCTCTCCTCCTGTTTCCAACCCCAACCCTCCCAGATTGTGAGTTCCTACAGGAATAGGGCCCTCATCTTCTCCTGTACTGTTTGTCAAATGTTGTTCAATGTATTGTAACCCTGTCTATACTGTGCTTATTGTACAGCGCTGCGGAATATGCTGGCGCTTTATAAATAAAGAATAATAATAAAATAATAAAAAGTTAGTTTCTGCGGTGAGCAGGAAGTGGCTCAGCCAATCAGGATTCTCTGATAATATTCTGTGGAGTTGATGAGATTATCCAACAGTCATTTGCTTATATCCAACTTGTTTGGGCTCAACAGCTGCTTCAGAGTGTCGCTCTAGAACGTTGATCTGCAATTCCTAGGATCCCTGCTTGGTAACATGGACACGTACCAACAAGTCAGGGCCAGATTTACATTTAGGCAAAGTAGGCATGTCCCTACCAGCCCACCACATGTAAATCATTTTCTTTTTCAATTCTACAAGGCAAGGTGCCCCATTTGATGAACGGCTTCCTCTGTAAAAGTAAATAAAATGGGAAAAAAGTAAAAGAAACACAATATATATATATATTATTTTAAATTTTTATTTTTACAAAGAAAAGCAACCCCACCTTCCTTCTGTAGTCGACCCCTTTCTCTGTAAAAGTAAATAAAATGTGAAAAAAAAAAAAAAGGAAGAGAAAAACGAAATACATTTTTCTTTCTTCTTTCTTTTAGGGTTATTCAAAGAGATCCGAATGACTGCCGAAAGGGAGCTGAACGCTGAAATTCAGCGTTCGGTTACCTCTCTTGGCCATTCAGTTATTCAGAGATCAGGCAAATTGCCAAATATTGGTGAATTGCCTGCACATACGGTGCCTGTTCGGTACCTGTTCGAGGGCAGTGAAATCCCCATAGAGAAGCAATGCTTCAGCTATTCAGAGAACACAAACCAGCAGTAAAAGGTTCCCGAAATGCCCTGCCATTCGGTGGTTTAATTCGGCAGGTTTATTCAGGCGTATCCCATAGGCTTCAATGTTAAAAATATTCCCGTTTTAATTCAATATCTAATAAACCGTTGATTATAAAATTCTGCAGTAAAAAGTCTCTTTATTTATAGATTTTTTTCGGATATTTTAAGCATTTTTCGGGATTTTGTTTTCAAAAAATTTCTCATTTTTTTTTTGATTTTTTAACTTTACTTATTTTTTCTGTAACAGCCCTTTTTATTATCATTCATTGAATCATATGTAAATTCCAGACATTTCACTCAGTAGTTTCTTTGTAAACAGTGTTTCACTTTCAAACGTTCAAGCATACTGGTTTTCTAATTTATTCACAACATTCGTCTGCGGTGTCGGCTTTTTCCGTCGGCTGCCCTGCATGTGATCGGCTCCTGCTCGGGTTTTGCCGTTTTTTTCGGCTGGTTAATCCTGATGTTTTTGCGGGTTTTGGTGTGCGTTCGCCCTCGTTTTGCGGTGAGTTTTCGGCGGGTTTGCGGCGACCTTTCTCTGCAATTCGGGGACCCTGTGGTGCTTGCTGAATACACCACAGGGTCGCCGAAATCGGATCGCCAAATCGAACCGAATTGAAGAGAACGTGCGGTGGCTTTTCGATTCTCTTTGAATAACCCTGTTTCTTTTTTATTTTTCTCTTACAAAGCAAAGCACCCTCCTTCCTTCTGCTGTGGACCCCTTTCTCTGTAAAAGTAAAGCCTGTAAACAACATTTTTACACACTTTCAAAGATTTGTTATGTGCCGGCAAAACAAAAATTAAATAAATATCTCCCATAATTTTTTATTTTTTTTCCTTGGGGAAGTCAGGAGTGCTTTAGGCTTCTGCGCCTTCAGGCTCCTGAGATGCAAATCCAGCCCAGCAAGTGGGTTGGAAAATAGAGTTTATTGTTATTAAAAGCAATGATAAATAATTCTAATAATATGATGTTCTTCCATTCAGACAGTATACAGGGAGATGGCGTAAATAAACTAGCAGAACAATGATTTATGGTAAACACAGTCCTCGCATGAAGTGTCAGCTCTAAAGACACTGAGATAAAGAGAAAGAAGGGATACATTTCCAAATGTTTCAGCTTGAACACTTTACTACAGAGCGTAAAAACAATGTTACAATAGCATACAAATAAAAAAAAACAACGATGATCCGGCCAGGCCTGAAAACCAGTAGTGTCCAGAGACCACTGCAATCATATATCACATAGGACGACAGGCACATTTAGCAAGGAAAATATGATTATATAATGTGATATTGCTACTGGACACAGAGATTAGGGATGAGCTGTTCGGTTCGATCGGTTCGGAGTTCGATTCGAACATTGGCCGTTCGAAAGTTCGCGAACTTCAAACTTTTCTGCGTGTTCGCTGCATGTTCGCCCACAATGCACCACAATGGACCACAATGCACTTTTCCACTGGCCTGAAGCTTGTAATTGGCTACAGCCTTGCACCTGACTACAGGTCAGGAGCAAGACAGGTGCAAGACTATGCCAATCACGGCTCAGAGTCCTGATTGGGAAAATTTTGCCCAATCATGGGCTCACAGAGCTAAGTCCCACAGCACACTATATAAGGTTTCATACAGCCTTCAGCACGTGTTTTTTGAGAGGAGATTATTGTGTTAGTGTGTGTTCTCACTGCCAGTCTGCCACCAGCTATTCGGGGGGGGGGTCTCGCTTCTACAAAATATCTGGGAATTGTTGTAATCTTTGTGTTCTCACTGCCAGCAGCAATTGTGGGGGTCTCATTTCTACAAAATATCTGTGAATTGTTCTAATCCTTGTGTTCTCACTGCCACCAACTATTTTGGGGGTCAGTCATTTATACAAAATATCTGGGAATTGTTGTAATCTTTGTGTTCTCACTGCCACCCATCAGGCTGTCTCACTGATTTATAGGAGGTTTCTGGGAATTGTAATCTGTGTCTTGTCACTGCCAGCTATTAGGGGTCCCACATACTTCTAGCAGATTTCTGCAAATTGTAATCTGTGTCTTGTCACTATTGCCAGTTATCAGGAGCTCCTATCAGGGGGGCTCACTGATTTATAGGAGGTTCCTGGGAATTGTAAATTGTGTCTTGTCACTGCCACCCATCAGGGGGTCTCACAGACTTATAGGAGGTTTCTGGGAATTGTAATCTGTGTCTTGTCACTGTTGCCAACTATCAGGGTGTCTCACTGAGTTATACCAGAGTTCTGGAAATCTTTAATCTTTATACCAGAGTTGAATCAGAGATCTGCAGCATATCTCCAATTTTTATAACAGAGTTGAATCAGAGTTCTGTATATCTTTAATTTATATATCACTCACCATGTCAGACAGACCAAAAAGGACAGGCAGACGCTCCCAGACACAGATAAGAGGGCAAGCAGCCTCTGTGTCGGGAGGCTGTGCCTCTGGTCGTCGTAGAAGTGGTGCATCCTCTGCACGGGCACGCTTGTCCTTTGTAACTGGTACTGGCCGTCTTAAGCAGCAGCAACATACAGAGGATTTGGTGGATTGGCTAACCAGGCCATCCTCATCCTCCGAGTCCTCTGCCAGCCAGGCTTGTCCTCTATGACCAACCATAGCACTAGCCAGTCCAAGGCATCAAATATCAGAACTGCTCAGGTGCAGGGCGCTGTTGTCTTAAAGCACACATCCAGGAACTCTGCTGTCTGGGAGTTCTTTAAGAAATGTGTAGCAGACCGCACCATTGCTATTTGTAATCTATATCAGATGAGGATCAAGCATGGGAATGACACCGGACGCTTGGGTACCACGTGCTTGAGGCGACATATGACCACCTGCCACGCATCCCGTTGGCGCAACACTTTGCGTAGGTCCTCCTCCTCACCTGTCTCTACCCCCACTATATGTCCTGCCATGTCATTGAATCCAACCTCCACTGACAGGGATGATGCTACAGTAATGGATGTACCAGATCCTTCCTCACAATGTGACAGCATCAGCTGAAGATTTACGCAGTCAGATTATGTTTCCCTAGCTGCTGCAGCGTAAGAAAAAATATAGTCCCAACCATCCCCAAGCACAGTGTCTAAATACCAACTTAGCAAAATTACTTGTATTGTAGCTGCTGCCTTTCCAGCTGGTGAACTCTGCTTCCTTCCGTGAATTTGCTGAATGTGCTGTACCACAGTGGCAGGTTCCAAAACACCATTACTTTTCACGGAAGGCCATTCCAGCACAATACCAGCACAGAGGAGGATGAGGAGGAGGAGGAATATTTAAGTAGTGGGGGCATTGAAGGATGGGATTCCTCAAGGGAGGGTTTTGTGTGCCCAAAAACCTAAGGACTAGTACGTGGCTGGGAGGAGGAAGTGCATGATACGGTTATCCTCATTGACCAGGAAGACTCGGAAGCTAATGCCACCTCCAGCCTACGCTGCATGGGCTCCCTTATCCTGCAAAGCCTGGTAAAGGACCCCAGGATTTGTGCTATCAAGGAGAGGGATCATTACTGGTTGGCAAACCTTCTTGATCCACAATAAAAGGGTAAAGTTGCAGAGCTCATCCTGCCCGCACAGAGGGAGCAAAGGATGAAAAAACTTGAGGACGCTCTAAAGCGACACTTGTGTAACACCTTTCCAGGCACTGGTAGGTTACCAAGTGATGACACAGGTGCTTCTGAGGCTGCGGATGATCAGAGGAAGAGCGGTGAAGGCCGGGGCCGCTTGACTGATGCCTTTTTAAACTTTTTTAGTCCACGACGCCCAGGGACGTCAAATGTAGGCACCCATTGCCAGCGTCTTCACCATATGGTGCAGGACTACCTAGGGGCAAGGGCAGACCTGGATACCTTTCCAGCAGATGATCCACTGGCTTACTGGGTGTTGAGATTGTATCACTCTGTAAGGACAGAGGCTTTGACCCCTGTATGGTGTTGGGTGTATGGAACCCAATGGCAAGCCAAAGGAGGAGACCAGAAGAATATGATTGATTAAGCTTTACTGAAGACAACAAAATATAAGTCCAGAATAAAGTAATGTAATGTTTCTTTTGACAGAAATAAAAGTCCAGAACGGAGAGTTGTAAGGATAATTAAATACGGTTGCAATCTTGGAAATAGTCCAGGGGTAGAGGTATGCCGGGAGGTGGAACTGGCACTGCGATGGCAATCTTGAATATGGAAGCGGAATGGAGCTGTACCGTGATGGCAGGAACCGAAGCGGAGCTGTATCGTAGCAACAGAAGCAGAGCTGTATCGTGGCCGCAGGAACAGAAGCGGAGCTGTATCGTGGCAACAGGAACCGGAGCGGAGCTGTACCGTGGTAACAGGAACAGGAGCGGAGCGGTATCGTGGCAACAGAAGTGGAGCTGTACTGTGGCAACAGGAACCGGAGTGGAGCTGTACCGTGGCAACAGGAACCGGAGCGGAGCTGTACCGTGGCAGCGGGAACCAGAGCGGAGCTGTACCGTGGCAACAGGAACCGGAGCGGAGCTGTACCGTGGCAACAGGAACCGGAGCGGAGCTGTACTGTGGCAACAGGAACAGGAGTGGAGCTGGTACTGTGATGGCCGGAACAGAAGTGGAGCTGGTACCGTGGCAACAGGAACCGGAGTGGAGCTGGTACCGTGATGGCCGGAACAGAAGTGGAGCTGGTACCGTGGCAACAGGAACCGGAGTGGAGCTGGTACCGTGATGGCCGGAACAGAAGTGGAGCTGGTACCGTGGCAACAGGAACCGGAGTGGAGCTGGTACCGTGATGGCCGGAACAGAAGTGGAGCTGGTACCGTGATGGCCGGAACAGAAGTGGAGCTGGTACCGTGGCAACAGGAATCGAGGCGAAGCTGTATCGGCAGCAGGAACGGAAGTCAGAATCCTTTTAGAGGAACACGAAGGGGAACCACTGGGTATCGTGGTGTAACCACAGTATAACCTGGTTAGTGAACTGGAGAAGGCGGCAGGTTTAAATAGGGTTCAGGGAATCATACGAACACCGTTCACCTGGGACTCGCAGGTGTAATAGGGATACCTGAGTGCTAGGTAGATTAATTGGTGGTATACGAGGATCTCCAGTGCAGGTGGGGTGCAGTACCTTAACTTGACCAGCAGAGGGCACCAGAGTACCTAGGTCTTCATGCTCTGGGATGGACGATCGCGCATGCGCGCTTGCCTCCTGTTCAGTTGGATCCCAGAGACAGCGTGGGACACATCCTGGCTCTCCTCCCTCGAGCTGAAGATCGGAATCAGGGAGTGACGCGCCACGAGGGACCTCAGGTGAGTCTGCCAGGCGTCCCAATATGGCGGCCACGGTCCGACTGCGGCGTGGGGCATTACACACTCGCCAGAACTTAGCCAATATGCTATGCAGCTACTAGGTTGCCCTTCATCCAGTGTGCTTTCTAAAAGGACGTTCAGTGCCGCTGGAGGTTCTGTCACAGACAAAAGAGTGCGTCTGTCCACCGACTCTGTAGTCTGGCTGACATTTATAAAAAGTAATCAGTCCTGGATCAGCAGCTATCAATCCCCTGATGCTGACGTAACGGAATAGATCGGGGATCTCTTCTGCATTCCCAAAACCTCCACCACTGCACACTTCCACAATACCACAAAAGGGTTACGGTGTGAAGGCACTTGCTGCCACTGAAGGCACAATATTTGGCTGCACTGATGCCTGTACCATATTCATATCATTTTAATATTGGACCGCAGGGTCCAACCCTGCACTCTTCCACAATACCACAAAAGGGTTACGGTGTGAAGGCACTTGCTGCCACCAAAGGCACAATATTTGGCTGCACTGACGCCTGTACCATATTCATATCATTTTAATATTGGACCGCAGGGTCCAACCCTGCACTCTTCCACAATACCACAAAGGGTTACGGTGTGAAGGCACTTGCTGCCACCAAAGGCACAATATTTGGCTGCACTGACACTGACGCCTATATTACCAGATTTATATCATTTTAATATTGGACTGCAGGGTCCAACCCTGCACTCTTCCACAATACCACAGAGGGGTTACAGTGTGATGGCACTGGTGCCGACACTAAAGTCCCAATTTTAAAGCACCTATTGTTACTTTCATCCAAAGCCTGCATAAGTTTCACCATAATTTAGCCCAAAAAATCACTAAACTTGTTCTGCGTGTCCTAAAATGTCTTTTCATACAAGCTGCCACCCCAAGCAGTTGTTTATGAATAGATTAAAGGAAAACCGTTTCTGTCATTTGAAACGTAATTTTTTTGTTTTTAAATGTTTCTATACATCCTACAAATCCGCCACTTCATGGGCAGGTTATGGGGACCTCCTAGGCACGATATTTGAAGGAATTTTTTGTTTTTATTTTTAACCCTTATTTCATGGAAAACTCACTGTTCCTTTAAAAACGTTTTTTTTTTTTACTTTTTGTCCTTGTTTCCTGTCTCCCAGGGCACTACCCGGACCACCATGCACCTTTAATGGTAAATATCTTGCATATATGCCCTCTTGCAGGGCACTTTAAAAATCATACTTTTGAGTCCCATTGACTTGCATTGAGTTTGGTTCGTGTTCGCGTTCGAAATCGAACTTTTGAAATTGTTCGAGTTCGAATGCGAACCGAACACGGGGGTGTTTGGCTCATCCCTAACAGAGATCAGTGCTTATGCTTCTCTTTATTTTGTGATAAACGCAGAAAAATAAACAAATACAAAACAAATGCCTACTCCTTTATGATGATAAGGCTTAATAAACATTTCAGAATTCTTGTCTGACATATTGAGAGGCTAAACCGCTTACCAGTCTTTGAAAACTAAATATAATGTACCTTTCTTCTGGGCTCTGGATTTAGCTTCCTTCCTTTCTGCATCCAGCACCAAGACTGCCCTCTGAGAGAGAACCACCTCTCCTATAAGGGCAGGGCAGTCCTAATTAGGCATCAGCTGTGGGTTACCCCTATAGGAGAAAAAGGGAGTCCTCCATCCGTCTGCTGAAGCAACGAGTCATGGCCTATCTCCTGCTGATGAGGGCATAATAATCCAGAAGTGGCTGTGACTTGTTGGCTAACCTGACCTTTGCTAAAAAGCCTCTAGTATGGCATCGCACCGGCAAGGAGAGTTCTTTGTTGAAACAGACAATGGATGCAAAAAGTGAGAAATTGTCCTACCCAGATTTCCTTGCTGCATAAGGGGAATGTAGCATATGAGCTCTGCAGGGAAACAGTTCTCTGGATTGCTGAGATGTGTAAATGTCTTCTACAGTTATAAACGTTATCGTATGTTATGTGGAGGCTTTTAATCAAATTATTTGCCCTCCGCCATGACTTATATGTGTATATACTGTACTAGCTTTTGCCCGTGGCTTCGCTCGCGTGGATTTTAGGATTTGTTAAAATTGTTTTTTAAAAGAAACTTGAGGTTTTCTTGGTAGAACCCCCTTTCCATCCCACTTGGAATTTTTGGAAAATTGTAAAACACGTGTTTTTTTATTTTTCAAGAAGAATGTAAGTACCACATTTCACACCTGCAACAACTTTGGTTTTTGGAAATATAGGTATACTGATAAAAGTATTAACCCCCCTTTTTGCCCCCCTCCCACTGAATTTTTGGAAAATGCTAAAATAGGTGTTTTTTCTTGTTTCTCAAGACGAATCTAAATACCAGTTTTCACGTATGTAACATCTTCTGTTTTTGAGATATAGGTATCCTGTTTAAAAGTATTCTGCCCCCCATTCTTTCATCCCCCCCTTGGGATTTTTGGAAAATGGCAAAACACCTGTTTTTATTTTTCAAGAAGATTGTAAATACCAAATTTCACATCTGTAACATCTTTGGTTTTTGAAATCTAGGTATAATGATAAAAATATTCAGACCCCTTTCCCCCGACCCCCCCCAATTGGATTTGTGGAAAATGGCAAAAGACATGGTTTTTTTTTTCACTAAGTTTATAAATACCAAATTTCACAACTGTAACATCTTCGGTTTTTGAAATATAGGTATACTGATAAAGGTATTCAACCCCCGTTTTTGCCCCCCCAATGAATTTTCAGAACACGGTAAAATACGTGTGGTTTTATTTTTCAAGATGAATCTAAATACCAATTTTCAGGACCGTAACTGTATTTAAAATATTCAACCCCTTTTTTCGCCCCCACTTGGATTTTTGAAAAACGGTAAAATACGTGTTTTTTTGTTTTTCAAGACAAAACTAAATACCGATTTTCACATCTGTAGCATCTTCTGTTTTTGAGCTATAGGTATCCTGTTTAAAATATTCAACCCCCTTTTTCACCCCCTTATGGGTGGATTTACCAAAAATCCTTCCTTGGTGGCTTAGTGGGCGCCTAAATCATAAAAACAGTGCACCTTCAAAATTTCACATTCCTAGGCTAAACGGTTTCAGCTGGGCGTTGTTGATTTAGTCAGTCAGCCAGTCAGGACTTTCGCGTTTATGATAAAAGTATTCAACCCCCCTATTTGACCCCCAAAAGGAATTTTCAGAAAATGGTAAAATACGTGTTTTTTTATTTGTCAATAAGGATCTAAATACCGATTTTCACGTCTGTACCATCTTCTGTTTTTAAGATATAGGTATCCTGGTTAAAATATTTAAAATATTCAACCCCCTTTTTTTGCCCCCAGTTGAATTTTTGAAAAACGGTAAAACACATGTTTTTTTATTTTTCAAGACGAATCTAAATACCGATTTTCACATCTGTAGCATCTTCTGTTTTTGAACTATAGGTATCCTGTTTCAAATATTCAACCCCCTTTTTCACCCCCTTAGGGGCGGAGTTTCCAAAGATCCTTCCTTAGTGGGAGCCTACATCATAAAAACAGCGCACCTTCAAAATTTCACATTCCTAGGTTAAACGGTTTCAGCTGGGCATTGATGAGTCAATCAGTCAGGACTTTCACGTTTATGATAAAAGTATTCAACCCCTCTTTTTGCCCCCCAAGGAGTTTTCAGAAAATGGTAAAATACGTGTTTTTTTATTTGTCAAGACAAATCCAAATACTGATTTTCACGTCTGTACCATCTTCTGTTTTTAAGATATAGGTATCCTTTTTAAAATATTTAAAATATTCAACCCCCTTTTTTTGCCCCCCAGTTGAGTTTTTGAAAAATGGTAAAATAAGTGCTTTTTATTTTTCAAGAAGAATCTAAATACCGATTTTCACGTCTGTAACATCTTCTGTTTTTAAGATATAGGTATCTTGTTTAAAATATTTAAAATATTCAACCCCCTTTTTTCGCCCCCCAGTCGAATTTTTTAAAAACGATAAAATACGTGTTTTTTTATTTTTCAAGACGAATATAAATACCGATTTTCACATCTGTAGCATCTTCTGTTTTTGAGCTATAGGTATCCTGTTTAAAATATTCAACCCCCTTTTTCACCCCCTTAGGGGCGGAGTTTCCAAAAATCCTTCCTTAGTGGGTGCCTACATCATAAAAACAGTGCACCTTCAAAATTTAACGTTCCTAGGTTAAACGGTTTCAGCTGGGCGTTGATGAGTCAGTCAGTCAGTCAGGACTTTTGCGTTTATATATATAGATATAAAGACAGATTGATTGAAGATACACCTGCAGTCAGGGCTCAAAAAAGAAGCTTTCATTGCAAATTTAAAATTCCTAATATCAACACTTTAGTTCCAATATGAGACTTTCATCAGGGCCATGTATTGTTTATCAGACATATAGATAGATATGATCGTTGCTAGGGATGTGCGTTTCGATTCGGACCGATTCGTATTTTTTACGAATCGGTCCGATTCGTGGCTTCAGATTCGGCCGAATTTCCGAATCAGATCGGATCTGAAAACGTCTGATCCGAAAAGATTTTCGATCCGTAACGATTTTTTTTTCGTGTTTTTGTATGGACGTGAAATATGTGTAATATCACAAGTCATTATAGTTCCATTCGTGATTTCGGTTCCATTTCAGTCATTTCGTATTTTTTTCGGTTCCATTGCTGATTCCGTAATTCCGTATCGTTTCCAATGATTCGATATTTCTGTCGATACGATAATCCTGTCGATACGATAGTCCTGTCGATACGGTAATTCTGTCGATACGGTAATTCTGCCGATTCTATTTATTTTTATTAAATAAAGATCCTTTTTATCTTATGAATATGCATTGCACAACTTTATCTAATCATATTAAAATGGTATGAAAGGAACAAAAATGAACAAAACGATTTAAAAAACGCAAAAATAAAATACTGACCCAAGTGATCTGACTTTAAAGAAAATAACAGAACAAAAGGTTTTAAAACAGAAAAAAAGCTGAACAAAATGATCAGAAACGAAAAAAAAAAAATGCAGCATATGAATACGCACACTACAGGGAAGCGCCTCTCTGTGGTATAATTAATGCAGCATATGAATACGCACACTGTGGGGAACAAGCGCCTCTCTGCGCAGTATAATTAATGCAGCATATGAATACACACACTGCGGGGAACAAGCGCCTCTCTGCGCGGTATAATTAATGCAGCATATGAATACACACACTGCGGGGAACAAGCGCCTCTCTGCGCGGTATAATTAATGCAGCATATGAATACGCACACTGTGGGGAACAAGCGCCTCTCTGCGCAGTATAATTAATGCAGCATATGAATACACACACTGCGGGGAAGCGCCTCTCTGTGCGGTATAATTAATGCAGCATATGAATACACACACTGCGGGGAACAAGCGCCTCTCTGCGCGGTATAATTAATGCAGCATGTGAATACGCACACTGCGGGGAAGCGCCTCTCTGCGCGGTATAATTAATGTATACGTCTGTGTTACAGTATATGTATATTTATCCTGTCTGTATATTATAACTTAAAATGCAATAAAATTTTAATTTTCAATAATTTACAATGTGTAAAGTCTTTTTTTTCACATTTTAACATGCGAGCGTTTACGCTTATATTTTGTATGAGTTGCGCTTGTTAAAAAGATTAGAGATGGGGAACTTGTTACATATATTTTTTTGGGGGAAAATTACCCGATTTTTAACAAACGCAACCCATACAAAAATCGTTAGTGCAGCATCATTGTTCACATTATAATGGGAACAATATTGCTGCATTAGCAAAACAGAACAAAAAAACACACTTTTTTTTAATTTAATTTATTTATTTTTTAATATTTATTTATTTATTTTTTCTTAACTTTTTACACCGTCATGTTTGGTATGGTTGGAAAGGTCATGCTCTGGCCGATCCAACGATACCAGACATTAACCCGTAGCTGCCACGGATCAGGAGATAGGTGGCTCATTGGAACCATCTATCACAACTATTGGTGGCAACTAGGGGTTAACTCCAGAACTAACTCTATCCGACGTCCCGATGTAAAACATCAGGACTTTGGATAGATTTCCACTATTTTTTTTTTCACTTTGGATAGTCGAAATCTATCCAAAGTCCTGATGTTTTACATCGGAACTTTGGATAGAGTAAGTCCGTCCATTAAAAAGTTAAGCATATTGAGTTTTAAGGATCCGCATGCTCAGTATGCTTAACTTTTTAACGGTCGGAAGACTTACTTCCAGAGTAAGTCTTCCGTCCCTTTAACACCTAAGCATACTGAGTTTTAAGGATCAGCATCCTGGTGCTTCCAGCATATCCAGCATGGATATCCAGAGTAAGTCTTCCGACCGTTAAAAAGTTAAGCATACTGAGTTTTAAGGATCAGCACGCTGCGTGCTGATCCTTAAAACTCAGTATGCTTAACTTTTTAAAGGACGGACTTACTCTATCCAAAGTTCCGATTTGAAACATCGGGACTTTGGATAGATTTCGACTATCAGAAGTGAAAAAAAAATAGTCGAAATCTATCCAAAGTCCTGATGTTTCACATCGGGACTTTGACTAGAGTAAGTCCGTCCGTTTTAAACTTATGCATACTGAGTTTTAAGGATCAGCACGCTGGATAGCACCATCCTGGTGCTGTCCAGTGTGCTGATCCGTAAGACTCAGTATGCTTAACTTCTTAATGGACGGACTTACTCTATCCAAAGTTCCGATGTGAAACATCGGGACTTTGGATAGATTTCGACTATAAGAGGTGAAAAAAAAAATTGTCGAAATCTATCCAAAGTCCCGTTGTTTTACATCTAGACGTCGGATAGAGTTAGTTCTGGAGTTAATCCCTAGTTGCCGCCAATGGTGGAGATAGGGGGTTCCAATGAAAATTAAAATTTTATTGCATTTTAAGTTATAATATACAGACAGGATACATATACATATAACACAGACGTATAAATTAATTATACCGCAGAGAGGCGCTTGTTCCCCGCAGTGTGCGTATTCCTATGCTGCACTAATTATACCGCGCGGAGAGGCGCTTGTTCCCCGCAGTGTGCGTATTCATATGCTGCATTAATTATACTGCAGAGAGGCGCTTCCCAGCAGTGTGTGGATTCATATGCTGCATTAATTATACTGCAGAGAGGCGCTTCCCCGCAGTGTGTGGATTCATATGCTGCCTTAATTATACCGCAGAGAGGCACTTCCCAGCAGTGTGTGGATTCATATGCTGCATTAGTTTTTTTTTATTTTTTTCAGTTTTAAATAATTTTATTTTTTGTGGTTTTTTTTTTCGTTTCTGATAATTTTGTTCAGCTTTGTTTCTGTTTTAAAACCTTTTATTCTGTTTTTTATTTTTAAAGTTAGACCATTTGGGTCAGTTTTGAGTTTTTTAAATCGTTTTGTTCATTTTTGTTCCTTTCATAACATTTTAATATGATTAAATAAAGTTGTGCAATGAATATTCATAAGATAGAAAGGATCTTTGTTTAATAAAAAAAACGATAGAATCGGCAGAATTACCGTATCGACAGAATTACCGTATCGACAGAATTATCATATCGACAGAAATATCGGATCCTAAAAACCATTAGTAACTTTCAGTCAAAAGGAATAGACACTTTGAAACGAGGAGAACAGACGTTCCTAAAAACACGAAAATTTCCGATATCATGAAAAAAAAGTCTATAAGAAAACGAGCCGATCTGTTAACACGAAAATGGCCGAAATCACGGGAAAAACATTGATAGGAAAAACGAGCCGAAACGATACGAGCCGAAAAGAAAATCGTCCGAAACGAGCCGAAACGAAAATTTTAAAAATTCGAACAACCCGAACCGAACCAAATCGAAAAAAAAATCGGTGCACATCCCTAATCGTTGCTGATGTCGGAAGTTCGGGGGGTTCAGCAATCTTGGCCCTCCAGAAGTTTCGGAACTATATTTCCTATCAGGTTCTGCCAATCTAATGAGTGCCTGAGCATCCTGGGAGATGTAGTTCCAAATCATCTGGGGGACCAAGGTTGCTGACCCCTGCCATAAGCAATAATCCCCTTGGGGTGTGCAAGCACCTTATGCTATATCCACTATGCACATGTGGACATGCTAATCTTAATATATGTGTTAATAAGCTTCAAAATTAACCCTTTTACGCTGTGTGGTGTACTATGCCATTGACGCGGTAGAAGGGACTGAGCAACTGCCGGCCCCGCTGTCGTCTATGGGTCACATCCAACCCGCCCACCAGCTGGCACGTGTCACTCGATGCCGCAGGATTGCGTGAACTCAAGCCGTCCCCCTGCAGCCAATGACGCGTGCTTGGTGTCACCTGCGTAGGAGGGCCGGAGGAGGGGCCCGCCGCAGCATCCGTACAGCGGGGCATACCTAGATTAAATCTCTTAATCTCCTGTATTTTTATTTTTTTGTGTATTGTCACATCTATTATAAAGCTATTATTTCAGCTCTTTCTCCCCTGCCAGTCTGACAGCAGTGCACTCATACCATACTGCACCTCGCCTAATTAGGGAGCGCATCAGACGCACAGAATGCTGTTTAGTGCATCAAATGATCTATAGAGAGGAATGTTATTTCCAACTCTAGACATTTATCTTTTTGCTTCTTATTTGTGTTTTACATCAAACAGAAAACACATTGCACTTTAATTGAGGTAATTAATGCCTGTTTTAATACTAATTAATTAACCAATCACCTATTTAACACCAAATGACACTGAGCTGAGTCAGGAAACTGGCTCACAGTGATGTAAAGTGTGTATGAGCGTATCACAGTGCTCCACAGCAATAAAACTCATTTATTTGCGGTGTGTGTGAGTGTATCACTGAGCTCCACAGCAATAATACTCACAGTAATGTGCAGCGTGTATGAGCATATCACAGAGCTCCACAGCAATAAAACTCACAATAATGTGCATTGTGTATGAGCATATCACTGAGCTCCACAGCAATAAAACTCACAGTAATGTGCAGTGTGTATGAGCGTATCACAGAGCTCCACAGCAATAAAACTCACAGTAATGTGCGGTGTGTATGAGCATATCACAGAGCTCCACAGCAATAAAACACACAATAATGTGCATTATGTATGAGCATATCACTGAGCTCCACAGCAATACAACTCATAGTAATGTGCAGTGTGTATGAGCGTATCACAGAGCTCCACAGCAACAGCAATAAAACTCACAGTAATGTGCGGTGTGTATGAGCATATCACAGACTTCCACAGCAATAAAACTCACAGCAATGTGCAGTGTGTTTGCACGTATCACAGAACTCCACAGAGCAGCAACAATGCTCTATCCCATATCTATCTATCTATCTATCTATCTATCTATCTATCTATCTATCTATCTATCTATCCCATATATATCTATCCCATATCTATCTATCTAACTATCTATCTATATGTCTATCTGTCTATCTGTCTGTCTGTCTGTCTGTCTATCTATCTATCTATCTATCTATCTATCTCATATCTATCTATCTATCTATCTATCTCATATCTATCTATCCCATATCTATCCCATATCTATCTCATATCTACCTCATATCTATCTATCTGCCCTATATTTATCTATCTATCTCATATCTATCTATCCCATATCTATCTATCCCATATCTATCCCATTTCTATCTATCTATCTATCTATCTATCTATCTATCTATCTATCCCATATCTATCTATCTATCTATCTATCTATCTATCTATCTATCTATCTATCTATCTATCTATCTATCTATCTATCTATCCCATATCTGTCTATCTATCTATCTATCTATTTATCTATCCCATATCTATCTATCTATCTATCTATCTATCTATCTATCTATCTCAGTAAAAGTGCTTTTCTGTACTTACTATTGAAACCCCATGTTTTCCCCAGAATTATGTAGAGACACTTTAATAATAGATGAGGCTGGTGCGGCGCTGCAGTCTTGTTGATGTGAGAGGGTAATTATGCAAAAGGTCCAATTAAAGAATGATTGCCAAGCTCTACCCATGCACATTATGTTAGTAATTAATATAAAGTGACAAGAACTCAGACTGTATTTAAATATACAAAGCAATCGCTCCCAATAAATTGCAAGGATGGCATAACTAATTAAGGGCCAAACGAAGCCAAACTCCTGCTTTGCAATGAAACAGCAAATAAACGAGACGAACGATGCAAGATGCTGGTGTTTAAGAGATGTTCACGGGTCAATTCACCACCTCTATGTGTATTAAAGATAATGCAATCAAATATAAATATATATTAAAATAGCTTGTAAATAATTCCTTAAAACATGTTCCATGAACAAATGTGTTTCTGCTCATTGCATCTATTGTGACCTTTTTATGAGCTTTAAGGAAATTTGTGATGTCATAAATAGATTGATACTTGGTATAAGCAGTGAACTGCCAAACCATCTTAATGTTAATTATGTGATAAAATATTCTATCTATCTATCTATCCCATATATATCTATCCCACATCTATCTATCTGTCTACAGTATCTATCTATCTATCTATCTATCTATCTATCTATCTATCTATCTATCTATCTATCTATCTATCTATCTATCCATCTATCACATATCTATCTATCTATCCCATATCTATCTATCTATCTATCTATCCCATATCTATCTATCCCATATCTATCTATCCATATCTATCTATCTATCTATCTATCTATCTATCTATATATCTATCTATTAGGGATGAGCCGAACACCCCCCGAGTTCGGTTCGGGCCCGAACCCGAATTTTTCCAAATGTTCTGGTCCGAACCTGAACCCCATGCAAGTCAATAGGGCTGAAAATTCGGTTTTTAGAGTGCCCTCCAAGAGGGCATATATGCTACATATTTGCCATAAAAGGTGTATGGGGGTCCGGGTAGTGCCCTGGGGGACAGGAAACAAGGACAAAAAGTTTAAAAAAAACGTTTTTAAAGGAACAGTGATTTTTCCATGAAATAAAGGTTAAGAATAAAAAGGAAAAATTCCTTCAAATATCGTGCCTAGGAGGTCCCCATAACCTGCCCGTGAAGTGGCGGATTTGTAGAATGTATAGAAACACTTAAAAACAAAAAAATTATGTTTCAAATGCTTTTCCTTTATTCTATCCAGATACAACTGCTTGGGGCGGCAGTCTGTATGAAAAGAGGAGACATTTTCGGACACGCAGAAAAAGTTTACTGATTTTTTTGGCTAAATTATTGTGAAACTTATGCAGGCTTTGGATGAAAGTAACAATAGGTGCTTCAAAATTGGTCCTTTAGCATCCCCAACAGTGCCGTCACACCGTAACCCCTCTGAGGATATGAATCTGAAACAGGCATCAGTGTGCAGTGCACCCAAATATTGTGCTTTTGGTGCCAGGCCTGAAAGTACTATCATACAGTAACCCCTCTGTGGTATTGTGGAAGAATGCATGGGTTAACCTATATTGAAAAGTTTTTTATCTGGTAATGGGCGTCAGTGCACCCAGATATTGTGCCTTTGGTGCCAGGCCAGCAAGTATCATCATACAGTAACCCCTCTGTAGTATTGTGGAAGAATGCAGGGGTGGACCATGTGGTCCTATAATAAAAAGATATGATTCTGGTCAAGGCGTCAGTGCACCCAGATATTGTGCCTTTCATGGCAGCTAGTGCCTTCACACCGTAACCCTTTTGTGGTATTGTGGAAGAGTGCAGGGTTGGACCATGCGGTTCAAAAAATTTAAATGATATAAATCTGGCACAGGCGTCAGTGCAGCCAAATATTGCGCCTTTCATGGCAGCAAGTGCATTCATACCTTAACCCTTTTGTGGTATCGTGGAAGAGTTCAGTGCTGGAGGTTTTGTGAATGCAGAAGACATCCCCGATCTATTCTGTTACGTCAGCATCAGGGGGTTGATAGCTGCTGATCCAGGACTGATTCATTTTTATAAATGTCAGCCGGTCTACAGAGTCGGTGGACAGACGCACTCTTTTGTCTGTGACAAAACCTCCAGCGGCACTGAACGTCCTTTCAGAAGGGCACACTGGATGAAGGGCAACCTAGTAGCTGCATAGAATATTGGCTAAGTTCTGGCCAGTGATCCAATCTCAACACCCAGTAAGCCAGTGGATCATCTGCTGGAAATATATCCAGGTCTGCCCTTGCCCCTAGGTAGTCCTGCACCATTTGGTGAAGACGCTGGCAATGGGTGCCTACATTTGACGTCCCTGGGCTTTGTGGACTAAAAAAAATTTAAAATGCATCAGTCAAGCGGCCCTGGCCTTCACCGCTATTCCTCTGATCATCCGCAGCCTCAGAAGCACTTGTGTCAGCACTTGGTAATCTACCAGTGCCTGGAAAGGTGTTACACAAGTGTCGCTTTAGAGCGTCCTCAAGTTTTTTCATCCTGTGCTCCCTCTGTGCGGGCAGGATGAGATCTGCAACTTTACCCTTGTATCGTGGATCAAGAAGGGTTGCCAACCAGTAATGATCCCTCTCCTTGATAGCACGAATCCTGGGGTCCTTTAGCAGGCTTTGCATCATTAGGGAGCCCATGCAGCGTAGGTTGGAGGTGGCATTAGCTGCTGAGTCTTCCTGGTCAATGAGGATGACCGTATCGTGCACTTCCTCCTCCCAGCCACGCACAAGCCCTTCTGTTTCTGGGCACACGAAACCCTCTCTTGAGGAATCCCCACCTTCAATGCCCCCACTACTTAAATATTCCTCCTCTTTCTCCTCCTGTCTGATCTGAGTAGGACCCGCTGGAATGCTGTCTGCGGAAAGACTGGGGCCTTGAGAGCTAGGGAAGGCCTCCTCTTCCTCCCGCTGCTCTGCCTCTAGAGCCACATCTATTATTCCCCGCAGAGTGTGCTCCAGCAGGAACACTAAAGGAATTGTGTCACTGATGCATGCACTGTCCCTGCTCACCATCCTCATTGCCTCCTAAAATGGTGACAGTACAGTGCATGCATCCTTGATCATCAGCCACTGCGGGGGGGGGAAAAAACAAGTTGACCTGAACCTGTCCTTGTGCCATACTCACACAGGTACTCGTTGATGGCCCTCTGCTGCTTGTGCAGACGCTGCAGCATTGCTAATGTCGAGTTCCACCTGGTGGGCATGTCACAGATCAGACGGTTTGTGGGCAGGTGGAATTCTCTTTGAATTTCTGCCAGGTGAACGCTTGCTGGGAATGACCGTCTGAAGTGGCTGCAGACTTTTCTGGCCTGGCTGAGAAGCTCTGGCAGCCCTGTATACTTGGTTAGGAAACGCTGTACCACTAGATTTAGGACGTGTGCTAGGCATGGTACATGCGTCAATTTACCCTTGCGTAGGGCGGAGAGAAGGTTTCTGCCATTATCACAGGCGATCATTCCCAGCTCAAGCTGGCGTGGTGTTAACCATCTCTGCACCTGGCCCTGCAGAGCTGACAGAATTTCTGGCCCAGTGTGGCCTGGTACATCCATTACTGTAGCATCATCCCTTTCAGTGGAGGTTGTAGGCAATGACATGGCAGGATACATTGGGGGTAGAGACAAATGAGGAGGAGGAGGACCTACGCAAAGTTTTGCGCCAACGGGATGCATGGCGGGTGGTCATATGTCGCCTCAAGCACGTGGTACCTAAGTGTCCGGTTTTTATCCCATGCTTCAGCCTCCTCTGGCATAGATTACAAATAGCAACGGTGGGGTCTGCTGCACATTTCGTAAAGAACTCCCAGACAGCAGAGTTCCTGCATGTGTTCTTTGAGACAACAGCGCTCTGCACCGGAGCAGCTCTGACATCTGATGCCTTGGACTGGCTAGTGCTACGGTTGGTCACAGAGGATGTTGTGCCTCGTGTTTGCTGTGCCTCCTCCTCCTCCTCCCCCTCCTCTTCACTTGATTCCTCATTTCGATCTGGCACCCAGGTGGCGTCAGTGACCTCATCATCAATGTCATCTTCACCCCCTATCTCCTCGTCACTGGAGCCAACTTGGCAGTATGCTGCAGCTGCTGGGGCAACATGAGTGCCAGTTATTTGTGTGTCATCACTGGCACCCCCTTCCTCTAGGTTGATTATACTCCCTTGCTCAACCTCAGAGATTGAATCAGAGCACTGTAGTTGCTGCACATCCTCAAGCAGCATGTCACTGTCATTGTAGTCAAACAATTCAGCTGACTGACGGAGGGTGTGTGATAGCGAGGCTACGGCAGGAGTAGCTGTGGACATGGAGGCTGCATTAGATGCTTTGGCAGCTGAGGTGGACTGTAAAGCACTAGAAGCCTGGCTGGCAGAGGACTCGGAGGATGAGGATGGCCTGGCTAGCCAATCCACCAAATCCTCTGTATGTTGCTGCTGGTTAAGAAGACGGCCAGCACCAGTTATAATGGACAAGCGTGCCCCTGCAGAGGATGCACCACGTCCACCACAACCAGAGGCACAGCCTCCCGACACAGGGGCTGCTTGCCCTCTTATCTGTGTCTGGGAGCGTCTGCCTGTCCTTTTAGTTCTTTCAGACATGGTGAGTGATATATAGATTAAATATATACAGAACTCTGATTCAACTCTGGTATAAAGATTAAATATTTACAGAACTCTGGTATAAATCAGTGAGACCCTTTGATGGGTGGCAGTGAAACCTCCTATAAATCAGTGAGACCCTTTGATGGGTGGCAGTGAAACCTCCTATAAATCAGTGAGACCCTTTGATGGGTGGCAGTGAAACCTCCTATAAATCAGTGAGACCCTTTGATGGGTGGCAGTGAAACCTCTTATAAATCAGTGAGACCCTTTGATGGGTGGCAGTGAAATCTCCTATAAATCAGTGAGACCCTTTGATGGGTGGCAGTGAAACCTCTTATAAATCAGTGAGACCCTTTGATGGGTGGCAGTGAAACCTCCTATAAATCAGTGAGACCCTTTGATGGGTGGCAGTGAAACCTCTTATAAATCAGTGAGACCCTTTGATGGGTGGCAGTGAAACCTTCTATAAATCAGTGAGACCCTTTGATGGGTTGCAGTGAAACCTCCTATAAATCAGTGAGACCCTTTGATGGGTGGCAGTGAAACCTCTTATAAATCAGTGAGACCCTTTGATGGGTGGCAGTGAAACCTCCTATAAATCAGCGAGACCCTTTGATGGGTGGCAGTGAAACCTCCTATAAATCAGTGAGACCCTTTGATGGGTGGCAGCGAAACCTCTTATAAATCAGTGAGACCCCTTGATGGGTGGCAGCCAGTGAGAACACACGGATTATAACAATTCCCAAATATTTTGTAGAAATTTGTTACCCCAAAAATACTGCGTGGTACTGTTTGTGTGACGAGACACAGAAGATCACCTCAATTCACAAATGTTTTAAAGAAATTAGTGAGCCCCAAAATACTGCGTGGTACTGGCTGTGTGACAAGACACAGAAGATCACCTCAATTCACAAATGTTTTAAAGAAATTAGTGAGCCCCAAAATACTGCGTGGTACTGGCTGTGTGACAAGACACAGATCACCTCAATTCACAAATGTTTTAAAGAAATTAGGGAGCCCCAAAATACTGCGTGGTACTGGCTGTGTGACAGGACACAGAAGATCACCTCAATTCACAAATGTTTTAAAGAAATTAGTGACCCCAAAAAAACTTGCTGGCACAGTGACAAGACACACATATCAATTCCCTGATATTTTGTAGAAATGAGACCCCCCAGACCCCCCCAGTAGCGTGGCAGACCGGCAGTAACAACACACAACAATCTCCTCTGAAATTTCCTCTGAAATGTGTGCAGAATTGGCGCGTGGAAACGTTATATAGTGTGCTGCGGGACTTAGCTCTGTGAGCCCATGATTGGGCAAAATTTGCCCAATCAGGACTCTGAGCGGTGATTGGCATACTGTTGAACCTGTCTTGCACCAGACCTGTGGTCAGGTGCAAGGCTATAGCCAATTACGAGCTTCAGGCCAGTGGGAAAATGCATTGTGGGCCATTGTGATGCATTGTGGACTCGAACATGCGCCGAACACCCGGAAATGTTCGGAGTTCGCGATCTACCCGAACAGGCTAAGTTCGAGCCAAACTCCGAACTGTCCAAACCCGAACTGCTCATCCCTACTATCTATCTATCTATCTATCTATCTATCTATCTATCTATCTATCTATCTATCCCATATATATCTATCTATCTTAGGGATGTGCGTTTCGGGTTTCGGAATTTCGGAATTTTCACAAAATTTCCCGTTTCGTGTCTTTGGATTCGGCCAAATTTCCGAATCGGATCGGACCCGAAAACCGACAGATCCGAAAAGTTTTCCGAGCCGAAACGAAAAAATTTCGGATTTTTCGAATGGACTTGAAATGTGTCAAATCGAAATTTATTTTTGCTCTATTCATGATTTCGGTTCCATTCGTGATTTCGGTTCCATTTCGGTAATTCTGGACATCGTATATTTAACTATTATCGGTTATATCGCTGATTCTGTCAATTTTGTAATTGTAAATGCGTATCACTTGTTTCTTGTGGCATTCGGGTCAGTTTAGCGTTTTTTAAATCGTTTTGTTCATTTTTTTGTTCCTTGGCTTTCATACCATTTTAATATGATTAAATAAAGTTGTGAAATTTATATTCAATTATTCATAAGAAAAAAGGATCTTTATTTAATAAAAAAAAAACACGATAGAATCGCCAGAATTATCGTATCGACAGAATTAATTATCGGATCTGAAAAACAAACCAAAAATTTATTATAAAAAAATATATAAAGTATAAAAAAAGTAAACCATAGTAGTTTACGTCAAAACGAATAGAGTTAGACACTTTGAAACGAGGAGAACAGACGTTCCGAAAAAACGAAAATTTCCGAAATCACGAAAAGTCGATACAAAAAACGAGCAAAGTGACCCGAAAACACGAAAAATGGTCGATATTCCTAAAAAAAAATGTACACGAAAAAAGAGCCGAACCGAACCGAATCGAAACAGAAATCGGTCGAAACGAGCCGAATCGAAAATTTTAAACATCCGAACAAATCGAACCGAATCGAACCGAAAAAAAATCGGTGCACAAGCCTAATCTATCTATCTATATATCTATCCCATATCTATCTATCTTTCTATCTATCCCATATCTATCTATCTATCTATCTCATATATCTATCCCATATCTATCTATCTATCTATCTATCTATCTATCTATCTATCTATCTATCTATCTATCTCATATATCTATCTATCTATCTATCTATCCCATATCTATCGCATATCTATCTATCTATCCCATATCTATCTATCTATCTATCTATCTATCTATCTATCTATCTATCTATCTATCTTTCTATCCCATATCTATCTATCAATCTATCTATCCCATATGGAATCTGTTGCTGTCAACTCTCAAGATGAGATCCAAAGAGCTGTCACTATCAGTGAAGCAAGCCATCATTAGGCTGAAGAAACAAAACAAACCCATCAGAGAGATAGCAAGAACATTAGGCGTGGCCAAAAGAACTGTTTGGAACATTCTCGAAAAGAAGGAAGGCACGGTGAGCTCAGCAACACCAAAAGACCCGGGAGACCACAGAAAACAACTGTGGTGGATGACCGAAGAATTCTTTCCCTGGGGAAGAAAACACCCTTCACAACAGTTGGCCAGATCAAGAACACTCTCCTGGAGGTAGGTGTATGTGTGTCAAAGTCAACAATCAAGAGAAGACTTCACCAGAGTGAATACAGAGGGTTCACCACAAGATGTAAACCATTGGTGAGCCTCAAAAACAGGAAGGCCAGATTAGAGATTGCCAAACAACACCTAACAAAGCCTTCACAGTCCTGGAACAAGACACCTGCTGTAAATCCTACACCGTTCACCTGAGTTGGATGTACATACCCTCAAATTAAAGATGACAGTCTGCAGTTAAAGCAAATTGTGTTTGTTTCATTCCAACTCCATTGTGGTGGGGTATAGAGCCAAAGATGTTAGAATTGTGTCGATGTCCCAATATTTCTGGACCTGACTGTATCTATCTATCCCATATATATCTATCTATCTATCTATATTTCCCATATCTATCTATCTTTCTATCTATATATCCCATATCTATCTATCTATCTATCTATCTATCTATCTATCTATCTATCTATCTATCCCATATCTATCTATCTATCTATCTATCTATCTATCTATCTATCTATCTATCTATCCCATATCTATCTATCTATCTATCTATCTATCCCATATCTATCTATCTATCTATCTATCATCTATCTATCTATCTATCTATCTATCTATCTATCTATCTATCTATCCCATATCTATCTATCTATCTATCTATCTATCTATCTATCTATCTATCTATCCCATATCTATCTATCTATCCCATATCTATCTATCTATCTATCTATCTATCTATCTATCTATCTATCTATCTATCTATCTATCTATCTATCTATCTATCTATCTCATATATCTATCCCATATCTATCTATCCCATATCTATCTATCTATCTATCTATCTATCTATCTATCTATCTATCTATCCCATACCTATCTATCTATCCCATATCTATCTATCTATCTATCTATCTATCTATCTATCTATCTATCTATCTATCTATCTATCTATCTATCTATCTATCCCATATCTATCTATCTATCTATCTCTATCTATCTATCTATCTATCTATCTATCTATCTATCTATCATCTATCTATCTATCCATATCTATCTATCTATCTATCTATCTATCTATCTATCTATCTATCTATCTATCTATCTATCCCATATCTATCTATCTATCTATCTATCCCATATCTATCTATCTATCTCATATCTATCTATCTATCTATCTATCTATCTATCTATCTATCTATCTATCTATCTATCTATCTATCCCATATCTATCTATCTATCTATCTATCTATCTATCCCATATCTATCTATCTATCTATCTATCTATCTATCTATCTTTCTATCTATCTATCCCATATCTATCTATCTATCTATCTCATATCTATCTATCCCATATCTATCTATCTATCTCATATCTATCTATCCCATATCTATCTATCTATCTATATATCTATCTATCTATCTATCTATCCCATATCTATCTATCTATCTATCTATCTATCTATCTATCTATCTATCTATCTATCTATCTATCTATCCATATCTATCTATCTATCTATCTATCTATCTATCTATCTATCTATCTATCTATCTATCCCATATCTATCTATCTATCTATCTATCTATCTATCTATCTATCTATCTATCTATCTATCTATCTATCTATCTATCTATCCCATATCTATCTATCTATCCCATATCTATCTATCTATCTATCTATCTAATATCTATCTATCCCATATCTATCTATCTATTTATGAGCGTTAAGGAAATTCCGGTAAATAGATTGACACTTGGGGCACTTTCAGCTGGTGTGAGCTAACCCTAGCATCAGCCTTTTAGCGCCAGGTAAATTCAGTCTAGCGAATTTGTGTGTTAATTTGCGATTCGTTGTGCGAGCTTACTGTACTTACCGCGTCCTATACTTAACACGGGGAGCGCTAGAGATCACTTGCACTATTCTAACCAACAGATCGTTTGGTCCTCCTGGCGCTAATTTCTACGCAGATGCAAATCGAAAAAATTGACCTTTTGCTCAACCCTGGTGTTAACTGACAAAAATGAAGAAAAGAAGAAAAAAAACTTTGAAGGTCCTTTCCCAAAATTAACAGGCAATTAACAGGCAACTGAAAGGAATGCAGCGCAGGTGTTCTCTTGGTTCAAATATGCATTCTATAGGAAAACCGCTTTCCACATATAAAAAATGCATTGCATAGGAAAACCGCTTTGTACATGTAAAAGGTGCATTGTATAGGTAAACCAGCGTGCACATGTAAAAGATACAGGGCCCTATTACAATCTTGCGCCCGTGCAAAAACGCATTAGCGCGAGGTGCAAAACCCTTTGCCATGAACGTCGTATTACAATCTCAGCTCAACAAACGCGCGTATACGTCTACCGCGGGTGAACCTGCGCGAACACTGTGAGAGCTTACTGTACTTTCCGCGTCCTATACTTAACATTGTGAGCGCAAATGCGTTTGTGTGCTGGTATGCGGATGGTATTGCAATCTATGCTCAGTTTGTAATGCACAGCCTTTGCATGTGTTTTTATTATTGATGCAGCATATATGCGCAGATTGACTTTGACTGGCACAAAAAATTAACGTGAGACTATTGTGGTTCTTAATTCTGACTGGCTGAATCGTGTGAAATAAACAGTCCGCACACTGATTTCTGAGCGCAAGGTTGCTGCGCGTGCATTTTTGCGAGTCCCCTTTACGCGTGTTATTGCTGATGAAAAAATGCGCGAGGATTGTAATTCCAGCATTGATTTAGGCGCGTTAACGTTAAATGCTGGGAGCACAAATTCACGCGTCGCGCATGCGTTTTTGCGTGAAGATTGTAATAGGGCCCACACTGTATAGGAAAACTGCCTTTCACATGTAAAAGATGTATTGTATAGGAAAACCGCTTTGCACATGTAAAAGATGCATTGTATAGGGAAACCAACGTGCACATGTAAAAGATGCATTGTATAGGTAAACCGCCGTGCACATCTAAAAGATGCATTGTATAAGAAAACCACTTTGCACATGTAAAAGATGCATTGTATAGGTAAACCGCAGTGCATATGTAAAAGATGCATTGTATAGGTAAACCGCAGTGCACATGTAAAAGATGCATTGTATAGGTAAACCGCAGTGCAGATGTAAAAGATGCATTGTATAGGTAAACCGCCGTACACATGTAAAACATGCATTTATGAAGGGCCATATCTCCGGCCCTTCAAAAAATCTCCCAAAACCCATATTTTCAGATTGGTGCATCACATTCTTGACCAATCTCCCTCCTCACATACCCTTCCGACAACATTGTAGCCTCCATGTCTAACCACCATACCTATCACCATCTCAAACACAACCTCTAGCATTAGAATTCCTCATCATCACTAAAATGGTAACACCTCTCCATCTCCTCTAGATTGTAAGCTCCCGTGAGCCGGGCCTTCTACACCTTTCATCTTTGTTTGTAAATCTGTTAGTTGAGCCCCCAAATCTTACTATAAAGCAATGTGAAAACTGTTGGCGCAGTATATATGATGATAATATTATATTATTATATTTATTAATAATAATAATAATAAGTGAAAAATACAAATGAGAAGTAATAGGATGATGGGCACAAACAGCCATAGGAGTTATTCAAAGAGAGCCGACTTGACCACCGAGTTGCACTGAACAGCGATTTTCACCATACGGTGCAATTTTGTGGCCATTCGGCTATGCAAAAAGCCGGTAATTAGCCAAATATTTGCGAATTGCCTGTGAAATATGGTGCAGTTCGAAATCCCCCATGGAGAAGCAATGGTTAATCTATTCAGAGACACCGAACAGCAGAGAAATGTCAGCGAAATGCCCCGATTTTTGGTGGATTTGTTCAACCGGTTTAAACTGGCGAATACCATAGGTTTCAATGTAAAAATAAATTCCCTGTTTTTCTTAAGTATTTATTCAACCGCTTATTCTTTTCGTTTGCAGCAAAAAGTCTCTTTATTTATTTTTAAGAATTTTATTAGGCATTTATCAGGATTTTTTCAGTGAAATTTTTGATTCCAATTTTGTTACATGGTGTTTTTTTTTATTCTGTTAACACATCTTTTTTTTTTATATTCATAGGACCTCATATATTATTTCCAAGCCTTTTCATGCACTAGTTTTTAAAGCGCCTTTAAAAATTGTGTAGTGTTTTTTTTACCCCTATTCGTTATCTGGTCGCTTTTGTCGTCGATGTTCGGTGGCTCCCAGGATACTTGATAATGAGAGAAATATCAGGGCTCTTACAATCCCCGCGCTAAAACGGTGGAAGGTAGGGAGAAAAAACTGCACCCGCAGTTTTCCCCCTACCGCCCCCGTTTTAACGGGGGATTACAATGCAGGCACAAAAATGCTGCCTACATTGTTTGCGTCCGCTAAGCGTAGCCGCGCGCACCCTCTCAATGGAGTCCATAGGACTCCATAGAGCTCCCCATTGCCGGTCACATGACAAGCGTAGTGATACGCAGGAAGAGACTGGGGGGACTTTTCCCCCCAGTCTTTCCCTGCTCCCGCCGGCCGGAGGAGGAGGACAGAGCCGCGGGAGAGAGGGTGAGTATCTGTTCTGTTTTTTAATTTTTTCGCCTGGTGTTAATCGATTCTGCAGAAGCGGAATCCGTTAACACCAAGTCCTGGCTCTGATTAACTTTTCGCTGACCAGAGCCAGACGTTAATCAGCGTTAAGACTTTGTAGTACCAGCGCTGATTAACACTTTGCGCTCCCCATGTTAAGTATAGGGAGCGCAAAGTGCAGTAACCTCGCGCTGAGAAGCGCAAGGTACCAAAGGCAAACGTTTTTGTTTAACCCGTTTGCGTTTGGATTGTAATATGCGGTAAACACCGCAGCAAACGTTAACGCTCACGCAAGTGAGCATTAACGTTTGCGTTAGGAATGTAATAGTGCCCTTAGAGTATTAATACCTGGTGAATTATTTTGTAAATTAATAAATATATGAAAGAATATTAAAATAATATTTTTAACTTGAATACAATTATTCTTTTTAGAAGTAGAAGAAGGTGTTTTGTACTTTTTTGCCGTTCAGATAATGAACATTTAGAAAGCCGCACTTCACTTCCATCCTTTCCCTGAATCCAGCAGCAAATCAAACTCACCGCAAACTCTCCCTCTGTATCCAGCCAGAAAGGTATTCTTCAATCAACACAATTTCTGCCATATTGTTACTAATATCACTGTTTTTTATCCTTCAATCAAATTTTTGTTACTTTATGTATTTTTCCCTCTTTTTTTGATAGTTTAATTCTCTGCTGATTCTCAGTCTGTTCTGCTCGCCCCTGTTGTAAATTCTTTGCGTGCAATGGCCATCTCTCTAAACTCTGTGGGCTCTATAAACTACTTTGTGCAAACGTTAACGCGTGCGCAAAAGCGCATTAACGCGAGGGGAAAAACCCTTTGCGCAGAATGTCGTATTACAATGTCCGCGTAAAAAAATGCACGCTAACGTCTACCGCGGGTGAACCTGCGCGAACCCTTTGCGAGCGTGATGTACGTTGCGCATCCTATACTTAACATTGTGAGCGCTAATGCGTTCGTGCGCTGGTACGAGGATGGTATTACAATCTATGCGCAAATCTTAACAGGCAACGTTGGCGCGCATAATTTTAATGTCTTTGAAAATCTGGTGGTAACGGCAATTCTGAACGTCCTGGCCGAAACCAAATACACCAGCACGAAAAAAAATACAGCAAAGTATAGTTACACATTCTACACATACCCAAACAATAAAATTGAGAGGTTGTGCGTGTTTTTATTATTGCTGCAGCATATATACTCAGATTGATTTTGACAGGCGCAAAAACTGAACGGGAGACAATTGTGGTTCTTAATTCGGATTGGCTGAATCGCGTGAAAAACAGTCCGCACACCGATTTCTGCGCGCAACGTTAATGTGTGCGTGTTTTTTCACATCTTTTTAACATGCGTTAGTTTTTGACAGATGGAAAAATGCGCTCAGATTTTAATACCAGCGTTATTTTTTGCGCATTAACGTTTAGGCTAGGGTCAGACAAACGCATTATTCGCATCGTCCGTAAAAAAGTGCGTCCAAAAGCATGGACTTATTTTTTCATGGAATACGCGATAGCAGTCATACGTTGCACAATTTTGGATGTGATTTCATACGTATCCAAGCCAGGAAACTTTGGGTGTCTGGATGTTATGTTGGCCGGACATGCGCAGCGTCTGACGCCTCCTAATCACGCACACACGCCGCTATGCAGACACAGCGCACTCTGTACGTCAGTACTAGTGGTTCAACGTTCTTGCGAAAATGCGTTTGTTAGTCGCTTGCGTTGCACGGACGAACTTTCGTGCGGACATACTTCGTGTGTGGGCCTGCGTTGGACGTCATTTGCTGCTACCACGACCGTCATAAAGTGCGGGTAAATACACGTTCGTACTGCGTTCGTCTGACCCCAGCCTTAACGCTGCATGCAAAAAAATAGCGCTGCGCGTGCGGTTTGCGCAATGAATTTAATAGAGCCCTGTATTTCTTATCCACAGCCACACTTCACTTACATCCTCCCTTTTGCTGTCCCACCCGCTCGCCCCATCTCCCCTCCCAGCCCCTATCCTAATTATATAGGCTCCTTTTTCCAGCTGCTTCACCTCTGTCTTGGTTTAACCTTATCATGACCAAGCTCTTCAATGTCGATCATCATGCAGTGTCTGCTATTCTCTCTCTGGTGATTATCTCCACACTCCCCCTGCTCCCTTTTGTTTCACTTGCCTCAGTCCGTTAGATTGTAAGCTCACGGGTTGTCTTGCTGAGCATTGTATAAAGTGCTGCATTAGCAGGACAGTTATCCTACGGACAGGGCCGTCTGTTCCTTATGTTTTACTCTTTCTTATGTCACCTGCTTGTGCTTCCCCATTCTAAAGCGCTACGGAATCTGTTGGCGCTGTATAAGTACCTGTAACTGTAACCTTTATTTTTTAATTTTTTTCTAAAACTGCATTCTTTTAAACATATATGATGAAAGTATTGAAAATAAATGATTTGTTTTGTTTTGTCTTTTCTTTTTACACGGAAGATAATAGCAGACTGTTTGATCTTGCATTGTGTTATGCAGCTATTTTGCATCTTATGAATAAATTCATAAGTTGTATTATCACCTCGACATTTTTTTTCTACATAATTGCTTTTTTCTGCACACATGACTGTTCCATGACCTATAACTGAAGCATATTTTCCCACCATGTGTTGACTTATGAGCCTAGCACGTGTTTACTTATTCTGCTTGGCTTCAGTAATACTTTCAAGCTCCACTGGTTACAAGTTATTTTACAGTCTTTGCTGAATTACTGTGTTCCTTTGTCTTTGTTTTCCTCTGTCCCGCTGGTTTTCTTTACGACAATGAGATAGAGAGAATACGAGTGAGGGAAAAAATACCTAAAAGTATATTTTCTTGAAACTAGTTTATTATTACCAGCTGCTGTGCGTATTACGACGAATTCATACTTATACATTGTAGCATGTTGGTACAGACAAAACCTGCGCTCATGGGCTATAATCAGACATTTGCAAAATTGTGTGATAACTCATGGGCTCACATTTAACATGGCGTCCCACACTATACTCCAGGCTGCCATAATCTTGCAATTGTATTTTTTGTCTGCATTTATTAATCTCTATCTAACTTGTCATATTTTAAATATCCCTCCATATCTCTTAGAAAAATCTGTTTTTAAAAAATCAGTTTGTTTCTCTCTCCCCCTCCCCTCACGTCATAATAGTAGCTATCGGTGCATTTTCACCAACCTCTTTCTCTTTCAACAGCATACTCTCACAGACTCACCTCCATCTCTCTTCCCTCTTCTGTCCCAGCCCACCCTCCCCATCCACCTGCCCACCCAGGCCCGGTCCCTAATTTCAGCTCTCCTTTCCAGCTGTCTCCACTTCTCTCTCTAATTACTCTTACCAAGCCCAAAATTCTGTTCCTTCTCATGCAATCCCTACAATATTCTTCTGGACACCCGCTTCACCTTCCCTCTGCTCCCATTTGTTTCAGTTACCCCTGTTCCTTATATTGTAAGCTCATGGGATGTCTGCCTTAGCACTTGGCTTAAAGTGCTGCATTACCTGGATAGTTATCCTACGGGCAGGGTTGTCTTTCCTCCTGTATCATGTAAGTCTCATTGTAAAGCACTATGGAATCTATTGGCACTGCATAAGTACTTGTAACTGTAACATTCTACGTGCGCTGCTCCTCCTCATGGGCTCAGGGACTTATGAATCAGGGAGTGGAGTACCTACAAGCTTTTCGGCACAGTTTGCCATCCGCTGCAACTTGTGTAGCGTAGGAACTGCAAATTGTGCACCCCTATGGACTTGCACACTTTATGTAAACAAGTGCCGTAGCTCCTGCGCAGAGCGATGGATCAGAGATGCACTTGGATGCACAGATGTGTTCAACTGCCACATCTCTGAGAACGTTCGCTACAGCGTTTGGTCCCAGAATGTGACGTCGGCTGCTCTCTGTGTGTGACATCATTAGTGACCGATCTGTGAACCAGCAGCAGGGAAATTCAAAATCCTAGCTGCAGGTGATCCTGTGTAGATGGCGGAAACTCCTCCACGTCACCCAACGATTTCGCCCAATCAAAACTGCAATCGTGAAGGGAGAAGGCGGTCACTCCTCACATCTTGACCCATATAAAACACTAAAGTGGTGAGGATGAGCAGAGTGAGCCTTCAGTTTGTAATATTTATCAATATTTCTGTTCCTTTAATGTATTTCTGTCAGCCAAATCTGAAAATCATAATAAAAATGTCATATCACACACACACAGGGTTATTCAAAGAGATCCGAATTGCTTGAGAAAGGTAACCGAACGCTGAAAATCAGCGTACGGTTACCTTTCCTGGCCATTCGGCTATCCAGAGAGCAGGCAATTCGTCAAATCCTGGCGAATTGCCTGAACATACGGTGCCTGTTCGGTGCCTGTTCGAGGGCAGTGAAATCCCCATGAAAAAGCACTGCTTCGTCTATTCAGAGAACACAAACTAACAGTGAAAGGTTCCCCTAATGCCCTGCCATTCGGTGGTTTCATGCGGCAAGTTTATTCAGGAGAATCCCATAGGCTTCAATGTTAAAAATATTCCCGTTTTAATTCAATATCTAATAAACCGTTCATTATAAAATTCTGCAGCAAAAAGTCTCTTTATTTATAGATTTTTTAGGATACTTTAAGCATTTTTCATTTTTTTTTTTTTTTTTTTTTTAAAAGTCCGATTTTTTTTTGATTTTTTTTTTCAGTTTACTTATTTTTTTTGTAACAGCCCTCTTTATTATCATTCCCTGGACCTCCTGTGAAAATTTCAGACATTTTCGCTCAGTAGTTTCTTTGCAAACAGCGTTTCATTTTCCCAGATTCATACAAATGGTTTTTCTAATTTATTCACTGCCTCTCTACGTCACAGCTGCTTCGGCTCTGTGTGATTCGGCTCCTTTTCGGCTCCTGTTCGGCTTTTTCGAAGGTTAATCCAGATGTTTTTGCTTGTTTTCAGCGTGCATTCGGTAGTTTTCGTCGGTTTGCGGCAGCTTTTCCCTGCAATTCGGGGACCCTGTGGTGCTTGCTGAATACACCGCAGGGTCACCGAAATGCAATCGGCAAAAGGAACCGAATTGAAGAGAATGAAAAGTCACCGAACGTGCGGTGACTTTTCGAATCTCTTTGGATAACCCTGACAGTCTTTTCATAATTTTGATGTTTTGTTATCAAATACTGATTTCTACTACATACAGTGTTTCGCACAATTTGGATGTTTGATATGTTGAAAAGATTTCTGTGATTCATGTCAGTAAATTAATTAATGTCAAACATTTCCAGAGAAGGATCGGATCTACAATTAGACAAAGTAGGCACCTTCCTACAAGCACCCACAACAGAGTGGTGCCTTGCTCTGTGACACTAGGAAAAAATTAATTATTTTTTAAAAAATTTACAGGAAAAACAATCTCCTGCTGTGAACATCTTTCTCTGTTATAAAATATTAAATAAAAAAAATATATAAAAATTTACTTTTTTTAGAAAAAAATCTTTCTAGTTTTACAGAGTAATGTATCTGTCCCCTGTGGTGGGCACCATTCTCTATAAAACTACAATAAGAAAATTGAAAAATAAATTGTAAAAAAAAAAAAAAATCTAAAAATTGTATTATTTATTTAAAACATTTTACACAAATTTTGTTGTTTTCACAGAGAAAGGCACCCCTGCACGATCGTCAGCTTTTTCACCTTTCTCTATAAAACTAAAATTAAAAATTGAAAATTTGAATTATTTTGAATTGCCCCAAAACAAAGTTAAAAAAAACATTTCCCCCAATTTTTTCACTCTTCGTTTTTTTTTGGGGGGGGGGAGGGTTGGGAGACACACCAGATGTTTGTGCCTACAGGCTCCTGTGAAGTAAAGCCGACCCTGATACAGAGTTGTGGTTAACTGTCCGCATGGTACTATGGATGTCTTTGCTGTGGTGGATCATGGTGGGATGCCCTGAACTTTATCCTATGAACACAATGTTGCGATGCCTTAATCCTTTGAAAGTTTTTATCTCCTGGCACTCTCCAGCAAACCAGGTCATTTCGGTCACTTGGGCTACAAACAAAATGTTTCATTACGGAATTTGTTCACAGGTTTCTAGAATTAATATTTATATCTTCCCAGAAATAATCGAAATTTCTATTAAATATATTAATGCTCGCTAAAATATCAGCCAGCACTCAGGAAGTGTTTACTAAAATGCACTTTGCGAAAGTATCAAGGGCACATTTCAATTTTTAAACGGATATGAAACGTGTGAATGGCCGTCCTCAGAGTTATACAAAGCCCTCCGAGGTTGCTCAGAAAACTTTGTAAAATGTATATAAGGCTAGGGTCAGACTAACGCATTTTTCGCGTTGTCCGTGAAAAAGTGCGTTCGAACGGAAGTATTTTTTCACGGAATACACGATAGCGGTCATACGATGCGCATTTCCGTCCGTGATTTTGTACGGATCATCAATAAAACACTTTTTGCGTCTGGACGTTATGTTGGCCGGACATTAGCAGCGTCTGACGTCTCCTAATCACGCAAACACGCCGCTATGCGGCCGCAGCGCACTCTGTACGTCCGTACTAGCGGTTTCACGTTCTCGAAAAAATGCATTCGTTTGCCACTTGCGTTGCGCAGCCGCACTTTTGTGCGGCCGTTCTTCGTATGCTGCCCGGCATTGGACGTCATTTGCTGCTAGCACGGCCGTGATTTATTGCTGCTAAACGGACGTTGATACTGCGTTAGTCTGACCCTAGCCTAAGCTTGGAGAAACATTCCCGCTTATGAGCTTCATCATTCAGATATTATAAAATCAATGAAAATGTATCAATATTAAATAAAAACAGCAGCTAAGAATGAAGGTAAGTGGCAGCAATTCAGCTCCATACAACAGCTACCAGAAGCGAGAAATGCTTTTTTAATTGTATATATATATCCTTCCATTGTGAACTTTTTAGTTATTGGTTGATATTTAACCACTTGGCTACAGAGCTCGCTCTCAGCATGTCGACACGCTCAGCATGCAAATGACGTGCTGAGCGTGTCCTCACTTAGGAGCCAGCGATTGGCCGAAATAACTGGGCTCAGCCCCGCCTCCAGGACCCCCCGTGAGTGCAGTGACGCCTATTTCAGGCACCCCCCTGCCAGAGCAGGAAGAGTGCCTGAAGGGGAGGGGGCATCCTTCATAACCCTCTCTCTCCCCATCAGTAAGTGCCAGCAAATAAAGGCAGGCACCAATGAGAAGGGCACAATCTGCCCTTACCAGCGGTGTCTGTCTTTCACCGCCTAGGGGCTGGATAGCAATTCAGTGCCAATTGGCACCAGATTGTGGTCATCTCTCGGAGGTGGCTGACATCTTGGATGCCAAGCCTCTGGGATCTCCCCTCGCCCACTGATGTCAAACCCTCATAACATTTTCTGGGGGAGGTTTTGCATATTAGAACAATATCTTTATAACTGGCGCCACCCAGTGGTCAAAGTGCGAACAATGCAATGAATTTAAAAACAATAAAAAGTTTGTATTTAGTTTTAAAAGCAGTTCAAAATGAATCAGCTGCTGTTCCTCTCCACATGGGGGTATATCCCAATCCACCAGGAATAGTAGGTCTAAGGGAAATGTGGTTGAAAGAGCGCTTCCTTCAAATAGAGGCAATACAATTTCTTTATCTTCCTTATGCCTTTTCAATTGTCTTCATGTCTCAAAGAAAACACAAATGCAGAGACATAGTGCAGCCAATTTGGGCAATTAATAAAGGATGTGAAAAGGTACACACTCACGATTTTTGGTGTCACAGATCGGACACCATATGCAAATATAGTCGGCAGTCAGTGCATATGTACATATATACACTGACTGATATTTACTGACTGAGGAAGCGATTTGACTGCGAAATGCGTCTCAGCTGTATTTATTTATTATTTTATTTTGAAAATAAATCGTTTTAATTTTTTAATCCACGGTCCTACTGTTAATCTGGGCAGAAGGACGCTGCAGACATCTGATTGCTGAGAGGGGTTCCGGTACCCCTTATAACTTTGCCGGCTTCAGTTACATCTGGTGTCCGATCTGTGACACCAAAAAATGTGAGTGCATACCTTTTCACATCCTCTATTGCCCAAATGTGTTGCACTATGTCTCTGCCTTTGTGTTTTATTTGAGGCATGAAGACAATTGAAAAGGCATAAGGAAGATAAAGAAATTGTATTGCCCCCATTTGAAGGAAGCGCTGTTTCAACCACAATTCCTTTAGAGGTTTTGTATATGTAAACGACCCATGTTTGACCGCATGAATATCTGTGCCTGTCCCCAATAAAACCAGCTCCATTTTGACCCTGAAGACCTCCAGATCTACAGCCTCATCTTATTTCTGGGAGATGCTGGCAATCTTTACGTGTCCCGGTCTTTAAGCTTCGTCTAAGGTCCTGGAGGAAGGCACAAGAGTCTGCTGGGTAGAACACGGGGTTCCGGTAAGGAAGCGGCAATGACAGATGTGACCCGGTTGGGGTACTGAGATCTGTTACAGTGGATTCTTCCTGTGATGCAACATTTATCAAAACCTTATGGCAAGTCTTGCTTTACAGCTGTGGTACAGGACACAACAGTAGTGAAGAGGCAGTGGGATGGAGGAGGGTATGTTTAGACAAGGCTGCAGGGGGATCTATTGTGTTGTCTAGGCTACCCGAGATAGGAGGTGGCAGATTAATGAGATCTAATAATGGGTTAATAACAATTTAATATACCTCTAGTGATGGCAACCCCCTGCACCTTCAGTAGATAAGCCCCCGTGTGGGGTTTCGTGTGTGTTTGTACCAGAGTTTTTATTGAAAACTACTTGGTATCGAAGGGGTTAGGGAAATGCAAATTAATAATTCCATAAAGCTCCATAATCTGTTACAATTTAGTATAATTATTATCGTTTCAAATGCCAAATAACGTCTGCTCGATCCGTGTCTAATAAACACGCATTCTATAAAAAAACATAACATTTTGTTGTTGAACATATGACTTACCTTCTTATAAAAGGTCACACATCTGCTCAGAGAATTCATTTATTGACTCACTTTACCCGGTGCATTTCAGTAAATATTCATTATTATAAGTTATAATTATTAGTTTTACACGATACAAATTAACCTTGTTTGACTATCTAAACAGGTGACCTTTAAAAGTTATAAAAATGAGGTTATTTATGTAGAGACATTAATATTTTATTTTAGGCATAAGCAAAAATTCCACTGCAAATGACTCGATTTGCTTAAAGTGAAAAATGTGTTTAATTCAACTTTGCTCAATGCTAATTGCAAATGCAGAATTAATTACAGCTTTTCGTGCTGGGGATCTTCTGGAAGGGCTTGGCAATCATTAATAATATATTTTTCCATCTGAAAGAACTTAATGGAAAACTGACCGAAAGGTAAACAGCTAAACAACCGCACCAGGCTGGTTACATTTAAAAGAAAGGGAAATGTCCCTACAAACATCAGAATCCAAGCCCCAGTTAATCTCGGGGTAAGCTGAGGACGTCTTTGTGTCTCATGGTTACCCCAACAATATGTCCACATTTTTATTGCAGTACTAGACCTGAGTTATTTATTAAAGACACTGGGGCCCCTATCTGTACCTTTGGCTCGATTTCATTCTATCAGCAGATGTTTGTTTTTTTTTAAAAAATATATTGGCATGTTTCGGACTATGTTTTTTTTATAATATCAGCTGAGTCAATTAAAAAAATTCTGCTGCAGCTAAATTGTGATAAAAAAGCCCCTCATTGATACGTTTTGGGCCAATAAAAGAGTTTAAAAATGCATTTTCACATGAAAGTGTATCTAATTAGTCTAATTAGCAACTGCTAGTAATCTTAACCCTAACACAAACCAAACCCTAAACATTGTTAGGGCTAGGGTGAGGGTTATGGCTAGGTTTAGGGTTAAGGCTAGGGTTAGGGCTTGGGTTAGGCCTATGAGCAGGGCTAGAGTTTGGAATAGGATTACTGTTAGAGCTACGATTAGGGTTAAGGCTAGGACGAGCTTTCAGAATAGGGTTAGGACTAGGACTAGTGATAAAGTTAGTCTTTAGGCTTGGGTTAGGACTGTGGTTAGGGTTAGGGTTAAGCTAAAGACTAGAGCTAGGATTAGGGCAATGTTTAAGGCTAGGGCTAGGAATGGGGTTACAGCTAGAGCTAGGACTTGAGCAAGGACTGTGTTTAGGAACAGGGTTAGAGCTAGGGTTAAGGGTGGAGTTTGGGCTTGCGTTAAGGTTCTCTTTAGGGTTAGGGAAAGATTTATGTCTGGGACAAGGGCTAAGGTTAGGGTTAAGCTAAAGACTAGAGAAAGGGTTAGGGCAAGGTTTAACCCTTTCGCTGCTGAGGCTTTTCCCGCCCCTGTGCTGAGGTCATTTTTACCGGTTTTGCTCATCATGTTTAAACGTGTTTTGAAGGCTTATTTTAGTATATGACCCAGACATATTATATATCGTTCTTTCCGTCAGACTCGGTAGATTCATAATATGTCATTATTATATGTATACGTTATGTCATGTCTGTATATTATAACAAAAAATGCAATAAAATATGTATTTTCAATAATTTAGAATGTGTAAAGTGTTTTTTTTCACATTTTAACATGCGAGCAATTGCGGTTATATTTTGTATGGGGTGCGCTTGTTAAAAAAATTAGAGATGGGGTCTCGTTACATTTTTTTTTGGGGAAAATTACACTATTTTTAACAAACGCACCGCATACAAAAATCGTTAGTGCAGCATCATTGTTCACATTATAATTGAAATGGGAACAATATTGCTGCATTAACAAAACAAAAAAAAGAAAAAAAAATGTTTATTTTTTTTTATAATTCTGTTTTAAAAAAAAAATTTATTTTTATTTTTCAATTTTTTTTTTTTTTACAACATTTTTCACAGTAGTGTTTGGTATCGTTGGAACGGCCATGCTCTGGCCGAACCAACAGTACCAAACATTAACCCCTAACTGCCACGGATCGGGAGATAGGGAGTTCATTGGAACTCCCTATCTGCACCGTTGGTGGCAGTTAGGGGTTAACTCTAGGACTGGTTTCATCGTGCTATGCACGATGACGCCAGTCCTCAGGGGGAGTTCCCGGAGGCTTGGCCGACATCCAAGATGTCGGCCAGCTCCGGGAAAGGATCACGAACCGGCGCTTTTCAGCGCCGATTCGCAATCCAGCTCCCCAGGGGTTAATGCCAGGCACCATTTGGAAGGGCAGGCTGTGCCCTTCCAAATGATGCCTGGGTTAACCCCCGCAGAGCTGCCGATCGGGACGGAGAGACCTCCCCCCCCTCCCTTTCAGGCGCCTCCTCCGCACATGCGGGGGGGCGCCTGAATTAGGTGTCATCGCGCTGCCGCGATGACACCTAATTCTGGCGACTGCGGTCCCGGATGCGCAGCTGACATCGAGGATGTCAGCCCGCACCGGGGGGGCCAGCGATCGGCCGGAACCTGGCCGAACGCTGACCCCAATGGGAGGACGCGCTCAGCGCGTCCTCCGCATACCAGCGGGAATGCTGAGGACGCGCTGAGCGCGTCCTCAGCATCGAAGTGGTTAAATTTAGAGCTAGGGTTAGGAATAGGGTTAGGTCTAAGTTTAGGTTTAAGTTGTAATTGATAAATTATCCCTGATAGTACAATTCAGGTTATTGAGTGTGATTTCAAATGGATTTTGCCTGTTTCCTTGCCCGAAAATCCATTTATCAACACTGACATACCGATAAATTTGAAGTGAATCGTTAAAGCTGATAATTCCATTAAAAATTGTAGCTGTGAGAGCCCGTATTTGAGCTGAATTTTTATTAGAAATTGAAACTCTGGACCTAATTTGAATCTCCTGAACCGAAAAACTGGCGATTTGCGTCTGAAAAAGCTGGCAATTTTGGCTATTGGATTGAATTACAGTGACTTTCTTCAGGATCCGGCAAGTGAAAAAATTGGCAGAGGTCGATATCCCTTGCTGCTTCCCTGTTACCATGCCTTTTCTGACTCAACTGCTCTATTAGCGAATCTAGTTGAACAAATGGGAGATGCAAACAGATACCAGCAGCGACTCTCCTGGAGCCAAAAACAGTGTGTTAAAGGAACATTTACATAAGCCGTAACTAGATTACTTGTTCATTACATATAAAACACATTATTAAACACAGGCTGATGTTTTTTTTTCTTTGTTTGAAGTAATTGTATGTAAAAAGGAACAATAAAGTTAAGTTTTTTTATCTCCTGTTTCCATTTTGTGGATTTTACCCATGATGCAACATTTACCAAAATCTGTGCAAAAACTTTACTTTGTGGCTGATGTTTATCTAATCTACAGTGTTTAACAGTTAATAAGGTGTAGGGAATGCTTAGATAAGGCAACATGGGGATCTATTGTGTTATCTAGGCTACCTGAGCTAAAACATGGCAGCTGAATTAGATAAAACGGAGTTTAAAAATCTTCTAATCTACCCCTCCCAGTGATGTCCTTTGAATACATCCCACACAATGCAATGATGACTGACCCATTCACTCCATTCTATGGCCAAAGCTACACAGTGAGGAGCAAGTTATGGAAATATACTGTAAGGGGGCAGTTTACAACAGAAAATATCACACAATGGATGCACCCAGTGACACATATAGAGGAAAATATTTTCTTAGAGAAAAACAAAGCACATGTAAGATACACTATATTGCCAAAAGTATTCGCTCACCTATCCATATGCGAGTCAAGGCAGGTGAGCGAATACTTTTGGCAATATAGTGTATCAGCAACATATTTTAGGACATTTCATTTTTTTGTGGTACTGGCCCTTTAAAGGAAATGCAAACAATCCATAATTTCTTCTTATCATTTCTGAGATGGATGAAAAATTATACACAACAATAGGGAATTTTCATCACGGGGGCTTCAATGTCAATCATGTTGTCTTATGTAAATATATAGTTTTGTATATTTTGCATCATATTCCATTTTTTTGCATAACAATCTTTAATGTCAGGAAGATTGCTCAAGCATTTGCATTTATGTATCGCAGTGTTCGTGCTGTAGCGCATTCAGTTGACACACAAGGACAGGTTATATTTTCTTTGCAGCGTGCCACAATGTAACGATTCATTGTTTATAATTTCTCTCTTAGTGTTAGTATTATTCAGTTCGTATATGCTTGGAATGTGGAAGCATTTTCTAAATGAGAAGTATAATGCAATCAATATTACTTTTCATTTTAACCCCTTGCCACCGGAAGGTGTGCTATGCCATCCTGGCGGCAGGCGGATTTACATGGTGCAGGGCGGCTCGTCCCGCTGCTATCCTGCAGCAATTGTGATCCTGGTACCTACAGTAGATTCTCAAATAGATTCCACAATTACAGATTGTACCATAATATCAGCACTTCAAGGGATTAAAACTAGGGATGTGCATGACTTTCTTTTTCGTTTCGTTATTTTTTTTTGGGGTGTTTTTTTCATTTCGGACAGTTTTTCTTTTGTCTCGGATAATTTCCCAGCACTCTGTGGATTCATATGCTGCATTAATTATAAATCATAAAAAACGAAAAACTAACTGATCAAAAAATGAATCGATCCGAATCAATGAATCGATCTTCAGAGAGGAGCTGCCCGGCAATGTGCAGACTCACATGCTGCATTAATTATACTGCAGAGAGGCGTTTCCCAGCAGTGTGTGGATTCATATGCTGCATTAATTATACTGCAGAGAGGCGCTTCCCGGCAGTGTGCGGATTCATATGCTGCATTAATTACACCGCAGGGAGGCGCTTCCCAGCAGTGTGTGGATTCATATGCTGCATTAATTATACCGCAGAGAGGCGCTTCCCAGCAGTGTGCGGATTCATATGCTGCATTAATTATACTGCTGAGAGGCGCTTCCCGGCAGTGTGTGGATTCATATGCTGCATTAATTATACTGCAGAGAGGCGCTTCCCAGCAGTGTGTGTATTCATATGTTGCATTAATTATACTGCAGAGAGGAGCTTCCCAGCAGTGTGTGGATTCATATGCTACATTAATTATATCGCAGGGAGGCGCTTCCCAGCAGTGTGTGGATTCATATGCTGCATTAATTATACTGCAGAGAGGTGCTTCCCAGCAGTGTGTGGATTCATAAGCTGCATTAATTATACCGCAGGGAGGCGCTTCCCAGCAGTGTGTGGATTCATATGCTACATTAATTATATCGCAGGGAGGCGCTTCCCAGCAGTGTGTGGATTCATATGCTGCATTAATTATACTGCAAGGAGGAGCTTCCCAGCAGTGTGTGGATTCATATGCTACATTAATTATATCGCAGGGAGACGCTTCCCAGCAGTGTGTGGATTCATATGCTGCATTAATTATACTGCAGAGAGGCGCTTCCCGGCAGTGTGCGGATTCATATGCTGCATTAATTATACTGCAGAGAGGTGCTTCCCAGCAGTGTGTGGATTCATAAGCTGCATTAATTATACCGCAGGGAGGCGCTTCCCAGCAGTGTGTGGATTCATATGCTACATTAATTATATCGCAGGGAGGCGCTTCCCAGCAGTGTGTGGATTCATATGCTGCATTAATTATACTGCAGAGAGGAGCTTCCCAGCAGTGTGTGGATTCATATGCTACATTAATTATATCGCAGGGAGGCGCTTCCCAGCAGTGTGTGGATTCATATGCTACATTAATTATATCGCAGGGAGGCACTTCCCAGCAGTGTGTGGATTCATATGCTACATTAATTATACTGCAGAGAGGTGCTTCCCAGCAGTGTGTGGATTCATATGCTGCATTAATTATACCGCAGGGATGCGCTTCCCAGCAGTGTGTGGATTCATATGCTGCATTAATTATACCGCAGGGAGGCGCTTCCCAGCAGTGTGCAGATTCATATGCTGCATTAATTATACCGCAGGGAGGAGCTTCCCAGCAGTGTTTGGATTCAGATGCTGCATTAATTATACCGCAGGGAGGAGCTTCCCAGCAGTGTGTGGATTCATATGCTGCATTAATTATACTGCAGAGAGGCGCTTCCCCGCAGTGTGTGGATTCATATGCTGCATTAATTATACTGCAGAGAGGTGCTTCCCAGCAGTGTGTGGATTCATATGCTGCATTAATTATACTGCAGAGAGGCGCTTCCCAGCAGTGTGCGGATTCATATGCTGCATTAATTATACCGCAGGGAGGAGCTTCCCAGCAGTGTGTGGATTCATATGCTGCATTAATTATACTGCAGGGAAGAGCTTCCCAGCAGTGTGTGGATTCATATGCTGCATTAATTATACTGCAGAGAGGTGCTTCCCAGCAGTGTGTGGATTAATATGCTGCATTAATTATACTGCAGAGAGGCGCTTCCCAGCAGTGTGTGGATTAATATGCTGCATTAATTATACTGCAGGGAGGCGCTTCCCAGCAGTGTGTGGATTCATATGCTGCATTAATTATACTGCAGAGAGGTGCTTCCCAGCAGTGTGCGGATTCATATGCTGCATTAATTATACTGCTGAGAGGCGCTTCCCGGCAGTGTGTGGATTCATATGCTGCATTAATTATACTGCAGGGAGGAGCTTCCCAGCAGTGTGTGGATTCATATGCTGCATTAATTATACTGCAGAGAGGTGCTTCCCAGCAGTGTGTGGATTCATATGCTGCATTAATTATACCGCAGGGAGGCGCTTCCCAGCAGTGTGTGGATTCATATGCTGCATTAATTATACCGCAGGGAGGCGCTTCCCAGCAGTGTGTGGATTCATATGCTGCATTAATTATACCGCAGGGAGGCACTTCCCAGCAGTGTGCAGATTCATATGCTGCATTAATTATACCGCAGGGAGGAGCTTCCCAGCAGTGTGTGGATTCATATGCTGCATTAATTATACCGCAGGGAGGAGCTTCCCAGCAGTGTGTGGATTCATATGCTGCATTAATTATACTGCAGAGAGGCGCTTCCCCGCAGTGTGTGGATTCATATGCTGCATTAATTATACTGCAGAGAGGCGCTTCCCAGCAGTGTGCGGATTCATATGCTGCATTAATTATACCGCAGGGAGGAGCTTCCCAGCAGTGTGTGGATTCATATGCTGCATTAATTATACTGCAGAGAGGCGCTTCCCAGCAGTGTGTGGATTCATATGCTGCATTAATTATACTGCAGAGAGGTGCTTCCCGGCAGTGTGCGGATTCATATGCTGCATTAATTATACTGCAGAGAGGTGCTTCCTAGCAGTGTGTGGATTCATATGCTGCATTAATTATACCGCAGGGAGGCGCTTCCCAGCAGTGTGTGGATTCATATGCTGCATTAATTATACTGCAGAGAGGTGCTTCCCAGCAGTGTGTGGATTCATATGCTGCATTAATTATACTGCAGAGAGGCGCTTCCCAGCAGTGTGTGGATTCACATGCTGCATTAATTATAAAGCGGCCTTTTGGTACATGTTAGGTACTCACTCTGTAAAGAGGTGCCGTGAAGTGGCGAGTGAGCTTACGTTGCAATGGCCATTGAAACAAACAAAAACCTCAGTTTTGTTGGACATGGAACACATAGAAACGAGCACAGATGACACCTTTTTTCCTTGTTATGTTTTATACATACAGATATTACGTTGCTAATAATCTTATTCTGATCGCTACAAATCCCCATAAACAGGAGATCTCACCATTTTTGTTACTTTTATTTATCACAGTTACTGTATCTAACACAAAGGTCTTATCTGCCTGTATGGTAATAATGCAGACCCCGTTTGAAATTGTGTAAGAGAAAGGACACGATCTAGAGCTCAGAAACTTACATTGCAACAATATTTCTGTAAAGGATAAATTTCCCTCTCCCCATTTTTTTCCTCTTTCTTTCCTTTTTTCTATCTTCTCTTTCTCCCAGACTTATCTGTGCCTCCCGTTTATTGGCTTCTATTAAGCTGTTACATCCTAGTATTTTCAATTTACATGTCTACTGCTGACGGGATACGTATCCCATCTAACATGGATCCCTTTTCTTGTGTACCTTAGTCATGTAATCGGGCCTGTGCATGCTGACTGTCTAATTCTTACTGTGTATTAGGGATGTGCGTTTTGGGTTTTGGAATTTCGGAATCTTCACGAAATTTCCTAATTCGTGCATTTGGATTCAGCCGATTATCCGAAAAATTTCAGATCTGAAAACGGCAGATCCGAACAAATTTCCGAACCGAAACGAAAACTTTTCGGAATTTTCGAATGGACTAGAAATGTGTAAAATCGAAAATCATTTTCGTTACATTCCTGATTTCGGCTCCAATTTTGGACAACGTATTTTTCGGTTAGGCTAGGGACAGATGAGCGCATTTTCTGCGGCCACCGTCAAAATGTACGTCGATGCGTGCGCACGCATTTTTTCACGGAATACGCTTAAGTGGTCAGACGATGCGCAATTCTGGACGTATTTCATGACGATGGGGTGAAAAGAAGTCTAGGGAAATCCGGCTGTTTGAACGTTATGTTGGCCGCACACTAGCAGCGTCTGACATCTCCTAATCACGCACACACGCTGCTATGCGGCCGCAGCGCACTCTGTACGTCAGTACCAGCGGTTTAACGTTCTCGAAAAAATGCGTTCATTTTCCACTTGCGTTGCGCGGCCGGACTTTTGTGCGACCGTACTTCGTATATTGGCTGTCATTGCCCGGCATCTGCTGCTAGTGCGGCCGTGATTATGTGCGCCAGAACGCGCGTTCGCACTGCCTCAGTCTGACCCTAGCCTTATATCGCTGATTCTGTAATTTTGTATCATTCCCATCTTAATGTGTGCTTCCTGGAAAACCAGAGAAATCTCAATGTATCCTTCCTGGAAAACCAGAGAAATCTCAATGTATCCTTCTTGTAAAACCAGAGAAATCTCAATGTATCCTTCCCGGGAAACCAGAGAAATCTCAATGTATCCTTCCAGGAAAACCATAGAAATCTCAAGGTATCCTTCTTGTAAAACCAGAGAAATCTCAATGTATCCTTCCCGGGAAACCAGAGAAATCTCAATGTATCCTTCTTGTAAAACATGAGAAATCTCAATGTATCCTTCTTGTAAAACCAGAGAAATCTCAATGTATCCTTCCTGGAAAACCAGAGAAATCTCAATGTATCCTTCTTGTATAACCAGAGAAATCTCAATGTATCCTTCCTGGGAAACCAGAGAAATCTCAATGTATCCTTCCTGGGAAACCAGAGAAATCTAAATGTATCCTGCTTGTAAAACATGTGAAATCTCAATGTATCCTTCTTGTAAACCCAGAGAAATCTCAATGTATCCTTCCTGGAAAACCAGAGAAATCTCAACGTATCCTTCCCGGGAAACCAGAGAAATCTCAATGTATCCTTCCCGGGAAACCAGAGAAATCTCAATGTATCCTTCTTTTAAAACCAGAGAAATCTCAATGTATCCTTCTTGTAAAACATGAGAAATCTCAATGTATCCTTCTTGTAAAACCAGAGAAATATCAATGTATCCTTCCTGGAAAACCAGAGAAATCTCAATGTATCATTCTTGTAAAACCAGAGAAATCTCAATGTATCCTTCCTGGAAAACCAGAGAAATCTCAATGTATCCTTCCCGGGAAACATGAGAAATCTCAATGTATCCTTCCCGGGAAACCAGAGAAATCTAAATGTATCCTGCTTGTAAAACATGAGAAATCTCAATGTATCCTTCTTGTAAACCCAGAGAAATCTCAATGTATCCTTCCCGGGAAACCAGAGAAATCACAATGTATCCTTCCCGGGAAACCAGAGAAATCTCAATGTATCCTTCTTGTAAAACATGAGAAATCTCAATGGCAGAATTATCGTATCGACAGAATTATCGTATCGACAGAAATATTGGATCCGAAAAAACATTAGTTTACGTCAAAACAAATAGACACTTTGAAACGAGGAGAACAGACGTTCCGAAAAACACAAAAATTTCCGAAGTCACGAAAAAAAAGTCCGTACGAAAAACGAACCGAAAATGAACCGAACCGAAACAGAAATCGGGCGAAACGAGCCGAAACAAAAATTTACAAAACCGTACAAACCGAACCGAATCGAACCGAAAAAAAATCGGTGCACAAGTCTACTGTGTATTGTTTTAACCACTTCAATGCGGAGGACGCGCTCAGCGCGTCCTCCACATGGCTGCTGGTATGCGGAGGACGCGCTCAGCGCGTCCTCCCTTTGGGGCCAGCGTTCGGCCGGGGCTGACATCCTCGATGTCAGCCCAGCATCCGGAACCGCAGCCGCTGAAATTAGGTGTCATCGCGGCAGCGCGATGACACCTAATTCAGGCGCCCCCCCCGCATGTGCGGAGGAGGCGCCTGAAAGGGAGGGGGGGAGGTCCTTCGGACCTCTCTCCCTCCTGATCGGCGGCGTTGCGGGGGTTAACCCAGGCACCATTTGGAAGGGCACAGCCTGCCCTTCCAAATGGTGCCTGGCATTAACCCCTGGGGAGCTGGATTGCGAATCGGCGCTGAAAAGCGCCGGTTCGTGATCCTTTCCCGGAGCTGGCCGACATCTTGGATGTCGGCCAAGCCTCCGGGAACTCCCCCTGAGGACTGGCGTCATCGTGCATAGCACGATGAAACCAGTCCTAGAGTTAACCCCTAACTGCCACCAACGGTGGAGATAGGGAGTTCCAATGAACTCCCTATCTCCCGATCCGTGGCAGCTAGGGGTTAAAGTTTGGTATGGTTGGATCGGCCAGAGCATAGCCGTTCCAACGATACCAAACTCGAATGTGAAAAAAGTTTTTTTTAAAAAATAAAAATTAAAAATAACAATATATTTTAAAAAAAAATTATAAAAAAAAAAAATAAACATTTTTTTTCTGTTTTTTGGTTCGTTAATGCAGCAATATTGTTCCCATTTCAATTATAATGTGAACAATGATGCTGCACTAACGATTTTTGTATGCGGTGCGTTTGTTAAAAATCGCGTAATTTCCCCCAAAAAAAATGTAACGAGACCCCATCTCTAATTTTTTTAACAAGCGCACCCCATACAAAATATAACCGCAATTGCTCGCATGTTAAAATGTGAAAAAAAACACTTTACACGTTGTAAATTATTGAAAATACATATTTTATTGCATTTTTTGTTATAATATACAGACATGACATAACGTATACATATAATAATGACATATTATGAATCTACCGAGTCTGACGGAAAGAACGATATATAATATGTCTGGGTAATATACTAAAATAAGCCTTCAAAAGACGTTTAAACATGATGAGCAAAACCGGTAAAAATGACCTCAGCACAGGGGCGGGAAAAGCCTCAGCAGCGAAAGGGTTAAAAACTCTCAATAAAACACAGAATTTACAAGATTTTCTTTAAAAAAATTAGCAAATTAACATAATTTAAATGTTTTAACTATCTTAGAATAACAAAACTTTTATTTTAGCCTGTATTTAATTGCTAACTTCACATTCCATGTTTCAAATAAATGTTATGATAAATATTTTTTTATAAAAGAGCAAATTAATGCTCAATTAATAATTTTTTTTTTAAAGTATCTTAGAATAACAATTTTTGAGCGAAACTTTTATTTTAGCCTGTATTTAATTGTTAACTTCACATCCCATGTTTCAAATAAATTTTTTGATACATTTTTTTTAAAATGAGCAAATTAACATAATTAATTTTTTTTAATTATCTTAGAATAACAAACCTTTTTTTTTTTTTGCCTGTATTTAATTAACTTAACATCTCTTGTTTCAAATAAATGTTAAGACTATAAAAATAAAAAAAAAACAAGGCTTGGTATTGAAGGGGTTAATGACTTTGACACCCCATCCGTGCCTAGCATTCACTTTTTGCAACAGTGCACCGTGGACGCGCTAAATAATGACCTCTGCCTTTCTAATAAGCTGGGTTCTAATTAATTCAATGCAGAGGTTGCGCGGCGTCTGCCCTTCCCCTAACCTTCCTTGCTTCTTCACTCGTTGCACACCGTAAGTCAATATACTTCAGGTATAACTATCAGGATTCCATTTATCATTCTAGAAGACACCCACCTCCTCCTCGCTCACCTACCCCCGCGTTCATTTAATTTATAGATCTTCCAATCCTCTTTTTATCCCAGACATTAAACCTTTCCGGATATTTGTACTAAATTGTGTCATTGCAGAGAATTTCCGAGCTCATCCAGGACACGGTCCAGATTACAAGAACCCTTCGAGATGCTCACTTTGCCAATCTTGTTCTTTTTCTGCTCATTCTATCATATCATTTATCTTTATATTTTTTTATGCTTTTTTTTTTCCAGTTTCACTATTTCAAAGTCACAATTCTTTCTTCCCTTTTCCAACACCAAACATACATGTAAGCCCAATTCGGCGGTTTTGGCTACCGTGAGTATCACTACGTTTAGCACTGCGTTTCGGGCACGAACGGATTTGCAGCTCAGGAACCGGTAGGCATAAATGTGGAGCGCCTACCGGTTTTTAACAAAAAAACATGCTAAAATAACGTTTTAAATTTTCATTGTGGGCTAAACTAAAAAAATGTAATTAAGCATTTTAAAAACTGAAAAACAGTTTCTCTCTGCGTCAAATCATAAGAAGGAACAGAATCTGTTGACTTAGTTGAGTTAGTGCAGCGGCATTGTTTGTTTTATATGTAAAAGCATATATTGCCTCTGCCGTAGAACAGAGGAAAGAAAATACATTTGGCATTTACTTTTTTTATTTTTACACATTACATGGTTATGTTCGATTTCATTGTAAAGACCAGACTCTGACCTTTCCAATGACGCCTCACTTAACCTTCTGCGTAGTACAATTCAGAGATGCAAGTTCCAAAGTCACCTCTCTCTCCTCACTGCAGCGCCACGGTCTAGGTTGTCAATGAAACAATGGGTTGCATCATCAGCTCCACACTTTCTGGCAGTGTGGGAAATGAGAAGGTGAGTTAGCGCAGCATCACTGTGCACTTTATAATTGTAAACTGAATAATAGTGCTGCGTTAGAAAAAAAAGGAAAAATATTTTGTTATATTATTTTTACATAATCTAACATGGTTATAATTGGTATCACTGGTAAGGTCATAATCTGACCTTTCCCATGATACCTCATATGTCCCTCTAGCCCTTAGGGCTCCAGAGATAGAATGGTCTAAATTATTGTAAATTGTAAAAAAAAAAATTATTACAGAGCAAGGTGTCCCCTTGTGGCAGGCGCCTGTAGGCACATGCCTACTCAGCCTAGTTATAAATCTGACCCTTGTTTTGGGGCGAGTTGCTGAGCTAGTGCCTGCCCCAGAATTTCACGTTAACATGGGGACGCTACAGGGAATTCCCGTGCAGGTGCAGATTTTCCCAGTTAGTGTCCCCTAGGCTTGTGCACCGATTTTTTTTTCGGCTAGATTCGGTTCGATTTTTCGGATTTTTCAACTTTTCGATTCGGTTCATTTCGACCGATTTCTGTTTCGATTCGGTTCGGCTCGACTCGTTTTTCGTGTACATTTTTTCCCGGAATATCGACCATTTTTCGTATTTTTGTGTCACTTTGCTCGTTTTTTGTATCGACTTTTCGTAATATCGGAAATTTTCGTTTTTCGGAATTGCACATGTTTTCGGAATATCGACCGTTTTTCGTATTTTCGTGTCACTTTGCTCGTCTTTGTATCGATTTTTCGTAATTTCGGAAATTTTCGTTTTTCGGAATTGTACATGTTTTCGGAATATCGACCGTTTTTCGTATTTTCGTGTCACTTTGCTCGTTTTTTGTATCGACTTTTCGGAATTTCAGAAATTTTCGTTTTTTCGGAACGTCTGTTCTCCTCGTTTCAAAGCAATAAATTTCGATTTGACACATTTCAAGTCCATTCGAAAATTCTGAAAATATTTCGTTTCGGCTCGGAAAAGTTTTCGGATCTGCCATTTTCGGATCTAAAAATTTTCGGAAATTCGGCCGCATCCGAAAACACGAATCGGGAAATTTCGTGAAAATTCCGAAATTCCGAAACCCGAAACGCACATCCCTAGTGTCCCCATGTTAGTGTGAAGATGGGAATAGTGCCCCATGATTTTATAAACCCTGGAGTGATCCTCAGTACAGTGCACTTTTCTTTTCTCTGCCTCTTTCTTGTCTTTCTTCTGCTTCTTTCTTCTCTGCTCTCCTTCCTGCACACCTGCGTCATCAGATGGCACCCCTGCGCGTAATTTTCGGTGAAATGCAATTGCTGAAATGCAGAAAAATGGGCTGAAACAACCGTTAAGTATATGTATCATCCATATATCTTTCTAGCTATGTAATTGTTATATATCTTCTATTTATCTATGTGTTTTCTCTTGATCAATGCACACATTGTGTGGTCACTAAGGGATAGAATAAATAATTATACACAACAATTATTAAGAAAACTCAAAGAGAGACGAATTGGCTCCGAATTTGCACCGAACATTGAATTTACAATTTACAGTTCGTAGCGCTGTACAATGGGTGAATCGGAGAGAGGACACAGCTCGAGAGTTTACAATCTAAGTAATATGGTGCAATTTCGTGGCCATTAGGCTATTCAAAAAGCAGGCAGTTCACCAAATATTGGCAAATTGCCCGCAAAATACGGTGCTGTTCGGCGGCAGTGAAATCCCCATAAAGCAATGGTTAATCTATTCAGAGACACCGAACCGCAGAGAAATGCCCTGATGTTCAGTGTTTTCATTCGGCAGGATTAATCAGACGAATCCCATAGGCTTCGATGTTAAAAATATTCCTCATTTTTATTAAATATTCATTAAACTGTTTATTTTTTCAATTTGCTGCAAAAAGTCTCTTTATTTATTTATTTTTTAGGATTTTTTTAGTAATTTTTCAGGATTTTTTCGTCAAACTTCTTTTTCATTTTTTTTTAAATAGGGTTTTTTTTCGGTAACAGACCTTTTTATTATAATTCATAGGACCTGATATATTATTTCCTGGCATTTTCGTCCTGTAGTTTTTTGGCAAACAGTGTTTTAAAAGTTGCAGTGTTTTTTTTGTTTTCTCTTATCACGTTCGGCAGCTGGTAGGCGCTCTGTTCGGCGGACCGTTGGCTTTTTCAGTTGCATTCGGCGGTTTTGCAGCAAATCGTTGGGTGCGTTCTGCATTTTTTCTGTTCGAATTGGTCATTTTGTGACGGATTTTCAGATGCTGAATTCACTGCAGGGTAGGCGAATTTGACTCCACTGAAGCGCGAGGAATGAAAGAGCTCTTTGAATAATCCTGTAAATTTAAACATTTTCCTTGTGTAATATAGATTGGCTGATTCCAGTCCACACCAGGGACATGCAGTGAGGTCAGTGGCTAGTGAGACACTGGTTAGTATCAGATCTAGATATACACAGAAATGAACTAACTTTCTGCGGTTTGTGTTTAGCTGTAAATTATCTTTTACTCATTTACTGTACCCACACATATTTTATATAGGGATGAGCCGAACACCCCCGTGTTCGGTTCGCATTCGAACTCGAACAATTTCAAAAGTTCGAGTTCGAACTCGAACCAAACTCAATGCAAGTCAATGGGACTCAAAAGTTCGATTTTTAGAGTGCCCTCCAAGAGGGCATATATGCAAGATATTTGCCATAAAAGGTGTATGGGGGTCCGGGTAGTGCCCTGGGGGACAGGAAACAAAGACAACATGTTTAAAAAAATACATTTTTAAAGGAACAGTGAGTTTTCCATAAAATAAGGGTTAAAAATAAAAACAAAAAATTCCTTCAAATATCGTGCCTAGGAGGTCCCCATAACCTGCCCGTGAAGTGGCGGATTTCTAGGATGTATAGAAACATCGACATCAGAGACCCACATACAACACCTAGCCACCCTTAAGGGGTTAAAATGCACAGGGACTGGCTACTATCCTGTTAGATGAGGCAATGTATTATATGTATTAAAGCAAGGTATATATGACAATGGATAGTCAGAGACTCTAGGGACTCAGCTTGTATGCTTAATGATAGACATTTCTAACACAATAATAATTGTATGCTCACATAGGCCCTTCGGGAGAGGTACATGACATATAAATACTGGAATATTACATTTAAATCTAAGGAGTGTGATAAAGATTTTATTAAGCCCTTGATGACAAATGACGTAACATCTACATCATTAATGATTGGCTTTACAGAGCCCTGGTCCTTAAGGGGTTAAACAGCATATCAGAGGATCATATAGTAGAAATGAACACTTCTTAGAATTCAGAACAAGCACAGTGTTTGTTCATACATGTGCAGGCCACACCCAGTCTGCAGGCAATGTATCAAATATATATCAAATTCATGTGACCAGACTAATTATTAGAAGCACATGTTATTTCCAAACACTAATTAACCACCTGTTGTTTACGCCGTTTGAGAGCACAGGTCATTTAGAGGTGAGAATCTTTGCACCTAGACATTAGGTAGTTTTTTAATTCAATATCTAATATTTGTTGCTTATAATATTCTGCAGTAAAGAGTCTCTTTATTTCTAGTTTTTTTAGTATTTTTTAAGCATTTTTTATACTTTTTTCAAATTTTCTTTTTTTGAACTCGAACCAAACACGCCAAAAAGTTCGAAGTTCGCGAACTTTCGAACTGCCAATGTTCGAGTCGAACTCCGAACTGATCGAACCGAACAGCTCATCCCTAATTATATATACTTTTTCTAAAGATACCATTATTTTCATCATATCATATACTTCTTTACTATTAAAAAAAAATAATATGATAGAAAAACTGTTTTTCTGTGCCTGTCATACTCCGTATCTGCCACTAGAGGGAGCAAAGGGAGCTGCCTGGGTCTGTCATACTCTATATCCAACACTAGTGGGACCAACAGGAGCTACCTGGGCCTGTTATACTCTGTATCCGTCACTAGAGGGAGCAGGGGGAGCTGCCTGGGCCCCTTCCTGTCAGTCAGAGGCCAGCCTCCAATGCAGGCAGTTGTTTGAATGGCTTGGACCATTGGTGCTTTCCCATTGGTCCATGCTATTCCATTGCTCTATCAAATAGCATAGGCTGTAAAAAGAATGTGGGCACTGCGCGAAGAGGTAGAGGATGGAGCCGACGGCGGTGGAGGACGGAGCCAACGGCGGGGGAGCATGGAGCAGGTGAGTTTCTTTTATTATTTTAACACTTAATGGCAGGTGAGGCTCTGTCACGCCTGCCTACCCTGATGGCATGATCCTGGTCCACACTGTACATAAAACTGAAAGATTACCAGAAAACTCGATCTTTTCAATCTACTCACTCTAAGTACAAACTCCACTGTGCAATCCATTTTAAAGTTACCCGAGAGTGTCTGAAGAACTTCGCCGTCGAGACGGAAGTTAAAATGAATTCCTATTATACATCATTTGTATACTAAACACACCAGACTTGTTTCTAAATAAAAAGCTTGTGACTGCACTAAATTTGTGAAAAACAAAATCAATATAATGCTGCTTAATGACTAGCCTTTTTTTTTTTTTTGTAAGTCAACAATTCTCCAATTAATTAACCAGTGATTAAAGTCAGCTTCTGAGAATTAATCACAGCCTACAGAAGCCATTGTCCTTGTGTGGTTCATTAGGACTGCGTTTGCCCTTCAGACAAGAAAGCAGCAAGTAAATACTGAAACTGTGACCTGATTTGAACGAATTGAAAGAGAGATATCCTCACGTTTCATTGTGTTTCTCTAGAAAGTGTTTTCTCAAAATAAAAATACTCGTATCTAATATGTCAAAATATTCCTTTTAATGGACTTGCAGTGTGGAGATGGGGAGAAAATATGCATAAAATATGTCCACACAGTAATAGAAGAAAACAAACTGACATAACTGTACTGTAACCTTATAAAGTCTTTTGTTTTTTTCCTCGAAAACAAGAATATATTAACCCTTCTATTAGCAAGATCAAGTATGCTCGATCTTCAAAAGCACCTGCTAGTGCCCTGATACCGCTTATACATATTTGGTCTTATTATGAGCAATGCAATTAAACCCCTTCACTACCGAAATCTAGATAACTCTGGCTTCAAAGTCACCATCTTGGTGCGCCGATATCGAAGTATCTCGATCTGCAGATATGCATCCCAGATGCAAATGAATTTTGTTTGCTTTTGGGCTGCAGAAGGTGACCCCAAAGTTTTAGGAGTTCTTTTCTTCAAGGAAAAACAGGCATCTAGCTGCATTACAGAGATGTAGTAATGCTTTTCGAACAGCAGGTGGCTCCTTCTGCCTGCCGAATAGTGCATACAGTTTGAAGATGTGCTTTTGTGAGTCCATATCATAAAATTTGAACAGGATAGAGGACAAAATAACCAGCTCAAAGGAATACATTATTATTATGAGCATATTGTACTGTTAATTGTTCAATGAACATAATAATTTAGGTTTTAAAGATGGCTATTTAACTAATATTATTGTCTTTGGCTAATTCTTAGAACTGGTATAGCAGAGAACCTAGCAAAAAATGGTAAAACAGGATCCCTGAGCAGTCAAACTTAGTAGACTGGATATAACTTTAAGACACCCAAGACATAAGAGCACTGTTAACCCTTTCATTAACAGCAGACACAGCAGTCCAATATCGTGTTAACAGGATCTGGAGCTATGCTTTTATCGTTACAAATTAATTTAGTTTGTTGCAAACTAATTTAGTTTTCATTTGGGCTGCAGCAGGTGCCCCAATCGTTTTAGCACCTCAGACATGACACCTGAGGCGCTACAGCAGTTTTAACAAGTGAATATCTGTGTAACATGGAGATATTCACTTTCTGCAGCAAAGAGCCCAAGCTGCAATAGCTCCTTTAAGCCAGCAGATGGCAATGTCTGCCTGTGAAAAGGGGCTAGAACAGTAAATCATGCATTCATGTAAATATTAGGACTATTCTCACTTTATAATTTATGAAAGTGATTATTTTGTAAAATCCACCGGTTCCTGACAGTCGATTTCTGGAAAATCACTTGGTAGTGAAGGGGTTAATCCCTGTTACTGAAAATGCAAAGCTGTAATATCATTGTAAAATAAACAAAACCTCACCAAAAAGCCTTAGAAATTGTGTAAACAGTTCAAATAATTTAACTAAAACATTAAAGATACTTTTCGTGTCATAAATCCCTTGATTTCTGTATAATATTTAATATATTATGACAAGATAATAATGACAGATAAGCGCATGTGATTTCATAGAATAGATAGAGTGCGTTTACTCGCTTTGATGGTTTAAACCTTGAAGCCTTAAACAATGGAAGGTATTTAGTCACGATCTATATTAATGACAAAATGTTGTGAGAATTGAAAGGGAAGCTTTTCCACAAAAATCTAATTCAATTAAATTGTCAAAACACTGTAATTAAAACAATAGGAGTATAAGCCGTTTCTGCCATTGTTTGGCTCGTTTAAGGATTTTACAGAGAGGAAAAGACAATGCTTGAAGGCAGCATTTAATCCAAATAATCCGTGATGGAATGTGTTGTATCGACATGGAAGCTGCAGCAGATCTAGAACAATACATTGATTTAACGTATGATTATTTCATTTGCTGTTATTAATAATAGGAAAGAATGAGTGAGAATGACGCCTTATACCATTTAACTCCACCACTACCACGATCGGGTGTACTTAAGGAGTTATTCAGAGAGCATTTAAATGTCACCGACATTTTGGTGCTCATTCGTTCAGCGCACTTCGGCGAGTTCAATTCACCGACCCTACTGTGAATTCAGCATTCAATGCAGGGTCCCCGAAATGCGGCAAATCGGCCCACTGATCGCATCCTCAAACCGCCGGAAAACCGCCAAATCGATCAGAAAAAACACCAAATACATCCTTGAACTGCTGGAAAACTGCCAAATCGATCAGAAAAAACACTGAAAAACTGCTGAACACATCCTCAAACTGCAGGAAAACCACCAAATCGATCGGAAAAACCACTGATAAACCACCGAACACATCCTCAAACCGTGGGAAAACCGCCAAATCAATCAGAAAAAACACCAAATACATCCTTGAACTGCTGGAAAACTGCCAAATCGATCTGGAAAACCACTGATAAACCACCGAACACATCCTCAAACCGTGGGAAAGCCGCCAAATCGATCGGAAAAAACACCAAATACATCCTTGAACTGCTGGAAAACCGCCAAATCGATCAGAAAAAACACAGAAAAACTGCTGAACACATCCTCAAACCGTGGGAAAACCGCCAAATTGATAAAAAAAACACTGAAAACCCACCGAACACATCCTCAAACCGTTGGAAAACCACCAAATAGATCAGAAATATCACTTAAAAAGCGCCAAACACATCCTCAAACCGTGGAAAAACTACCAAATCGATTTGATAACCCACCAAATGCATCCAGCGATACGCCAAACAACCTGCTGAACGTCTCCGAAAAAAGCCGACAGCCGCTGAAGGAAAAAAAACTGCAACTTTTAACCACTTCGCTGCGGTGGACGCGCTCAGCGCGTCCAACCGCATGTCACGTTGCGTGCAGAGGACGCGCTGAGCGCGTCCAGCCTTTGGGGTCAGCGTTCGGCCGGGTTCCGGCCGATCGCTGGCCCCCCCGGTGCAGGCTGACATCCTCGATGTCAGCCCAGCATCCGGAACCGTCGCCATGAAATTAGGTGTCATCGCGGCGGCGCGATGACACCTAATTCAGGCGCCCCCCCGCATGTGCGGAGGAGGCGCCTGAAAGGGAGGGGGGAGGTCCTTCGGACCTCTCTCCCTCCCGATCGGCGGCGTTGCGGGGGTTAACCCAGGCACCATTTGGAAGGGCACAGCCTGCCCTTCCAAATGGTACCTGGCATTAACCCCTGGGGAGCCGGATCACGAATCGGCGCTGAAAAGCGCCGGTTCGTGATCCTTTCCCGGAGCTGGCCGACATCTTGGATGTCGACCAAGCCTCCGGGAACTCCCCCTGAGGACTGGCGTCATCGTGTATAGCACGATGACGCCAGTCCTGGAGTTAACCCCTAGCTGCCACCAATGGTGGAGATAGGGGGTTCGATTGAACTCCCTATCTCCCGATCCATGGCAGCTAGGGGTTAAAGTTTGGTATGGTTGGATCGGCCAGAGCATGGCCGTTCCAACGATACCAAACTCGAATGTGAAAAAAGTTAGTACAAAAAAAAAAAAAAAAGATTATAAAAAAAATAAACAATTTTTTTTTCTTTTTTTGGTTTGTTAATGCAGCAATATTGCTCCCATTTCAATTATAATGTGAACTATGATGCTGCACTAACGATTTTTGTATGCGGTACGTTTGTTAAAAATCGTGTAATTTTCCCCAAAAAAAAAATGTAACGAGACCCCATCTCTAATTATTTTAACAAGCGCACCCCATACAAAATATAACCGCAATTGCTCGCATCTTAAAATGTGAAAAAAAAACACTTTACACATTGCAAATTATTGAAAATTCATATTTTATTGCATTTTTTGTTATAATATACAGACAGGTCATGACGTATACATATAATAATGACATATTATGAATCTGCCGAGTCTGACGGAAAGAACGATATATAATATGTCTGGGTCATATACTAAAATAAGCCTTCAAAACGCGTTTAAACATGATGAGCAAAACCGGTAAAAATGACCTCAGCACAGAGGCGGGAAAAGCCTCAGCAGCGAAAGGGTTAAAAGGTATTTTAAAAAAACTTGTGCACAAAAATGCCTGGAAATAATATATATATATAAGGTCCTATGAATAATAGTAAAAAGGTCTGTTACAGAATAAAAAAAAATGCCTTTAAAAAATTTGGAATCAAAAATTTCTCCTAAAAACTCTCCCAAAAAATAAATAAATTAAAAGATGGTTTGCTCAAAATGAAAAGCATAAACGGTTGAATAATAATAATAAAAAAAACAAAACATATGTTTACATTGAATCATATGGGATTCACCTGTGTAAACCTATTGAACTGAACCTAGGGAAATCTGGGTATTTCACTGACATTTCGGTGCAATTCGGCATTCTCTGAATAGATTAACCATTACTTCTCTATGGGACAATTGCGCTGCCGCCGAAGATTGCCAAATTGCAGCAAACTGCACTGTATTTCGCTGTCAATTCGCCAGTATTTGGCGAATTGGCAGCTTTCTGAATAGATGAACTGCCATGAAATTGCGCTGTACGGTGCCCTGAGGTGACAAGTTCGGCTCTTCTTGAATAACCCTTTTACTGAATCAAACCCTTAACTACCAAGGGATTTTCTAAAAAAAACATTGACAGAAACCAGTGTTTTTTGTAAAATCATTTTTAATTCATTATTAATTAATAAATAGTAATTACTGTAATAACCTATTTGGCCAGTAGATGGCGACATCTACTGCCAAATTGAGTTGCAGAGGTTTGAGCTGCAGGTCTATGTTTTTTCCCTGCATCGGCTGCTGAAAGCTCGATATTTCAGAGCTTTCAGCAGCTGATTTTACAGTTTTATCTCTTTGGGCATTATTCCCACAGGGTTAAAACTTTGGGGGCACCTTCTGCAGCCCAAAATCAAATGAAATTTGTTTGCCGCAAAAGAATTTCATTTGTTTTTGGGCTGCAGATCAGCACACTGAGATATCTCGATATCGGGGCACGGATGGTGCCTTTGAAGCCCGAGATATCTTCTCAATCTCGGTAGTGAAGGGGTTAAGGATGGTAGAAGTATATTATAACTGATCAAATGCTATAATGATCAAAATATTTTAGTATAATCTGCTGGTGCTTTTTTGTAAATGGATGATTATACACTGATGAGCCACACTTTAAACACGTTGCGGAATATGTTGGCGCTTTATAAATAAAGGTTGATAATAATAATAATAATAATAATAATAAACAAGTGAAGTCATTCATATTGAATATATGGTTACAATTGCGCCTGTCACGGTATGGGGTATATTATCACGGGTTGGGATATATTATTATTATTCTTTTATTCTTATTCTTTATTTATAAAGCGCCGGCATATTCCGCAGAGCTGTACAATAGGCACAGTATAGACAGGGTTAGAATACATTGAACAACATTTGACAAACAGTACAGGAGGAGATGAGGGCCCTATTCCCGTAGGAACTCACAATCTAGAAGGGTTGGGGTTGGAAACAGGAGGAGAGGACTGTAAGGTGAGAGTGATTGATGGTTGCGTCAGTGAGTTGGGTGGTAGGCTTCCCTAAATAGGAACGTTTTAAGGGAGCGTTTGAAGGAAGAGGAATTAGGGGAAGTCTGACCGTACGAGGGAGAGCGTTCCAGAGGATGGGGGCTGCGCGTGAGAAGTCCTGCAGTCTATCATGTGAAGAGGTGATGCAGGGAGATGCTAGGCGCAGGTCACTGTTTGACCTTAGGGAGCGGGCTGGGGTGTTTTTTGGTGATTAGTGAGGACAGGTAGTGGGGAGCTGAGTTAGTGAGAGCTTTGTAGGTCAGAGTAAGGAGTTTGAATTTAATTCTGTGGGGTGGGATATATTGTCACGGGGTGGGATATATTGGCACAGGGCGGGGTTTATTGTCACAGGGTGGGATATATTGTCTTGGGATGGGATATATTGTCACGGGGCAGGATATATTGTCACAGTGTGGGATATATTGTCTTGGGATGGGATATATTGTCACGGGCAGGATTTATTGTCACAGTGTGGGATATATTGTCTCGGGATGGCATATATTGTCACGGGGCGGGATATATTGTCACAGGGTGGGATATATTGTCAAAGGGCGGGATATATTGTCACAGGGTGAGATATATTGTCACAGGATGGGATATATTGTCACAGGATGGGATATATTTTCACGGGGCAGGATATATTGTCAGGAGTGGGATATTTTGTCACGGGGTGGGATATATTGTCACGGAGCGGGATATTTTGTCACGGGGTGGGATATATTGTCACAGGGTGGGATATATTGTCTTGGGTGGACATATATTGTCACGGGCGGGATATATTGTCAGGAGTGGGATATATTTTCAAGGGGTGGGATATATTGTCACGGGGCGGGATATATTGTCGGGGGTGGAGATATAATGTCACGGGCGGGATATATTGTTTTGGGATGGAATATATTGTCACGGGGTGGGATATATTGTCTTGAGATGGGATTTATTGTCATGGGTGGGATATATTGTCAGGGAGTGGGATATATTGTCACAGGGTGAGATATACTATCACGGGGTGGGATACATTGTCTTGGGATGGGATATTGTCACGGGGTGGGATACATTGTCAGGGGGCGTGATATATTGTGAAATTCATTTTCAGCATACACATTTCATTTGCTTTTGGGCTAAGATCAGCAGATCGAGATATCTCTATCGGGTCACTGGATGGTGCCTTTGAAGCCCAAGATATCTTGATCTCTGTAGTGAAGGGGTTAAAGACAATGAATTTCAGACAAGCTGGAATAATCTTTTTTAAATAACCAAAAATTCCACACTAATAACTTTGGCTAAAAAGGACGTAGCTCGACCGTTGCATTTCATCGTTCCAATGGGAATCGTTTGGCTGTGCACGAATAATCAGATTCTTACTATAGACGATTAACGGACGGATTAAAGAATTTTATTCCATTCTATTTATCTATTTCTTTTTTGAGAAAGTGTTTCAGATACACAGGATAGCCTTTTAATCAACAAGCTGACTTTGAGGTTTTATGTTATTGTATCAGTCACTCATATTGTTCAATTCACTTACTTCTGGTCACTGGGAGAAACAGAAATCATTTGCGGAGCAGATAATGGATTTTGACAGCATTGAAATGAAGTGACAAGATGATTGCAACAGTAAATCACATGCTTTCTCACTGCACCTGAGTATACGCTGTCTGTCTGGAGACGGGTATACATATATCCACGCGCAGACGCAAACAGCGAATGGTGGTGAGCAAAAAAGGTAAATTAATAAATCTTGCTTAACGTATTTATCAGGAATATCTCTCATTTGGGAGATGTTAAAGGGACACTACCTAACATAAGCTGTAACTAAATTCTGTCTGCATTATAAAACATATACTGCTGCTTATTTTTTTCTTTGTTTGAAGTAATGGCATACAGAAAGGAGAAATAAACTTTTTTTTATATCCTGTTACCATGTGAGCTGGGGGCAATTATACCCATATGCGCTGGGGCAAATATACCCATGTGAGCTGGGGGCAATAATACACATGTGAGCTGAGGGTAATTATACCCATATGCGCTGGGGCAAATATACCCATGTGAGCTGGGGGCAATAATACACATGTGAGCTGAGGGCAATTATACCCATTTGAGCTGAGGGCAATTATACCCATGTGAGCTGGGGGCAATTATACCCATGTGAGCTGGGGGCAAATATATCCATGTGAGCTGGGGCAATTATACCCATGTGAGCTGGGGGCAATTATACCCATGTGAGCTGGGGGCAAATATATCCATGTGAGCTGGGGCAATTATACCTATGTGAGCTGGGGCAATATATCCATGTGAGCTGGGGGCAAATATATCCATGTGTGCTGGGGCAAATATACACATGTTAGCTGGGGGCAATATATATCCATGTGAGCTGGGGCAAATATATCCATATGAGCTGGTGGCAAATATATCCATGTGTGCTGGGGTAAATAAACACATGTGAGTTGGGGGCAAATATACCCATGTGAGCTGGGGCAATATATATATCCATGTGAGGTGGGGCAAATATATCCATGTGAGCTGGGGCAAATATTTCCATGTGAGCTAGGGGTAAATATATCCATGTGAACTGGGGCAAATATATCCATATGAGCTGGGGGCAAATATATCCATGTGAGCTGGGTCAAATATCCATGTGAGTGGGGGCAAATATACCCATGTGAGCTGGGGCAATTATACCCATGTGAGCTGGGGTAAATATTTCCATGTGAGCTGGGGTAATTATACCCATGTGAGCTGGGGGAAATTATACCCATGTGAGCTGGGGCAAATTATACCCATGTGAGCTGGGGCAATTATACCCATGTGAGCTGGTGGCAAATATACCCATGTGAGCTGGAGGCAAATATATCCATGTGAGCTGGGGGCAAATATATCCATGTGAGCAGGGGGAAAATATACCCATGTGAGCTGGGGGCAAATATATCCATGTGAGCTAAGAGCAAATATATCCATGTGAGTGGGGGTAAATATACCCATGTGAGCTGGGGCAATATATCCATGTGAGCTGGGGCAAATAAATCCAAGTGTGCTGGGGCAAATATATTCATGTGAGCTGGGGCAATATATATATATCCATGTGAGCTGGGGGCAATATATATATATATATATATATCCATGTACGCTGGGGGGCAATATATATATCCATGTGAGCTGGGGACAAATATATCCATCTGAGCTGGGGGTCAGAAACTGGGTGCGATAAACAGCCAAACAGCCACATCATTGGGGGCACTGGGCAGCCATATCCTCTACAACAATAGACTGCCCTCCGGGCAGGCTTTATACCTAGTAAATAATAAATAATTTCAGATCTCCTGCTTATGGGATTTGTAGTGATCACAATGAGATAAGCAATGCAGCTTCCAAAAAATACCATTATCTGTATGTGCTGCATAATGTCTGTTTATGTGAATTACAGTAACACCTTGCATCTGTATGTGCTGCATAATGCCTGTGTATCGCAATTACAGCGACACCTTGTATCTGTATGTGCTAACCACCTGAACCACCTTATAAGCACCTGAATCTTATCCCTGCACAGCAGTAAGTGACCCCGGAGCTCTCCCTGTATTCTGCCCTCTCCCTGGCTGCTGGAATGAAGCAGTAATCTATTAGAACATTTTGTCACAGTGAAAAACGAGGCTTCTATTTGCAATTGGTTTTATGTCTGTCCAGGATGCTTGGAGAGACATAAAACAAAGGATTTCAGTTCTCCAACAGGTACACACTAATCCTGCTTTAAAAAGGTGTGAAAATAGTATTTAGATATGCTGATGAGTGCTTTTCAATGCCAAATCGAGCTAACTAAATTTTGGGTATGAAGGGTTTAAGGCAAGTCTCTTTACAGTTGTGGAGCAGGATTAAGCAGCATTGAAGAGGCAATGGGGTGTGGGAGGGAATGTTTAGACAACGCTGCAGGGGAACAAATCAGACAGTTGAAAAGGTTTTTAATATATTTGTTGTGAAACAGAATGAATCAAGCAATTTATTGTGAGTAAAATAAACAATTAACAAAGCTTCACCATTTGAGTTGTAGACAACATCTCGCCAGCATGACTGGGAGGTCCTGTTCTGCCAAGCAGAGAGACTCAGATGGGCACCTACGGACCCTGGGCAACGCGCCCGTTCCACAGGAGAATCTCAGTCTTAATGACGCAATATTATGTATATATATTGACGCTCCTGCCTTATATATTTTCCAAAACAGCATGCGTTATTAATTAATGGTCAAAGGCTGATGCTTCTGAGACGGACAACGTTCGGTCACTACTGCGTGTCTCGAAACTGGCCAGGTTTCTTGATTGAATATGTGTTGTCCTGCCACAGGCTAATTTTACTATCAGAAATATGGAAACTGACATATGAAACAAGGAAGCTTTTAGCATATGGTTTCGTATCGGCAATTCATCATTTATGAAACAAATTATCTAAGCTTTTACAAGCTGGAAGAGATACACTCAGTATCAATAAATTACAACAAACATTACACTTGGCCACTCGAGATAAGAAATGGCAGCTGAATGGGATCTGATAGTGTGTTGCCAGCACTTGATACTACCCCCTGGTGAGGGGGAGATGGCACATAGATATGCCTCTCATAATTCTGTTTTTTTGCATTGTAATTTGTGGAAGAAGTTCAAAAAGTTTAAAACAAATATACACAAATGTAAGTCACGGAAACCCTAAAACAAGTTTCATTTTCCATATAAATACTGTGTGTCGTTTTTTTCTCTAGAATACCCTGTTATGAAGATATTTTGGAGCATATTTTCCTTTTTTTTGTATCGACGACTGATGTCATTGGAAGCATTTGGAGAGAACGCTGAAGTTTATTCTTTCTTTAATAACTTAGAGACTTTTTTTCGCTCTGAAGTGAATTGAAGTGAAACACTTCAGCAGGAAGTTGTCATGAAAACTGGCAGAGACAGCGAACATTTTTCATTGAGCCTGAGCTTGTCATCATCATACACCTTAAGTTATATTACACTTCTCAACGCTGTCACAGATAATGCGAGTCAGAATGATGAAAACAAATGAAAATGTGTCAGAATGTTATTGACTAGTGACTTACGGAACCAGCGCCCTTTGGAGTTGTTTAGCGCTCGATTACCATGTTACTTTTAGCATCAGATTTTCAGATGATTTGCATATGACAGAAACAACCCAATGCTGCGTGAACTTCATAAAGATATATATATATATATATATTGCAAAAATCCTGCACTCTAACAGCTTCTTGTAATGCCAAGTACTTAACTGGCTAATATATGATATACTTGATGAAAGTCCATGGATAGCAAACTGTAAGGTCTTATGTAATCTATAATATAAAGCATTAAGGCTTGGCGTGTCCGTCGCCAAGCCTGTACTGTGCATGTGCGCGCAATCAGTGGCGGTTGGCTGCGTGCGCATGTAACCGCTGCGGCACGCGCCGGCTATGCACATGCCGTGGCGGTTACAAGATGCGCACGCGGCAGCCGGGTAGAGGCTGCGCGCGCATCCTGTAGAGCCGGATGCGCTCACAGCCTCTATTATAACAGTAGCCCACAGGAGCAAAGAGTGAGTAATTGGCGCTAAAATCACTAAATACAGGTATTTTTGTACTTTTGTGCTGCTCCAAACACCCACGTGCACCCCATACATGGAATAAAACCAAAATACAATCGGACGTCAGTCCCGTGTAAGCGCACACTCTTATCTTAATAGTGCTATACACCTCTTATTAGTTAATATAGAGCACTTATCTGGTGATGCTCTTCTCAGAGGGTAGACTTTCCATGGGTTCAAACCCTACAGTATAGAGGCATAAACACAGAACACATGGTGCAATATTGTTTGTACATAGAAAGTAGTCAATAAAGGTTTCACAAGTTCTCACTCACAGAGGGGGAGCCTCAATATGGCTCAAGTGATAGACCTTCTGACCTCTTATGGGGGGGTCACGCCCAACTCCTGAAGTCTTCTAGTGTCTTAATTTCACCAGTAAGCCCGACTTTTTACTTAGAGGTGGAGAGAGAGAGAAAAACTTCCATTGCGCAGATATAATCCTTGGCTTGAAATAATCAGATATATACTCACAATTTCCTGAGCCTCTACAATAAGTGGCTCAGTATCAAGGCATCAAATGTGTCCCAAGTCAAGGTAACGTGCCGCACCTCCGTTCTCTCCTCCAGGGTACAGCTATCTCTACTCGATTCAAAGATAAAAATTCACCAAGAGAAAGGTCGATTATTCTAAAAAAACATTTATTCTTAAAATATAAAATAATAAAACAAAATTCTACATATCCAGATACGCGTTTCGCCTGCTTGTGCTGCAGGCTTCCTCAGTCTGTAATGTCTCTGACCAAATTAATGTTTTATATACTGTCTCAACCGCTCATTAGTGGCGGCCCATGTTAATTTGCATGCGTTCCATTATCTATTTCCTTCCAGCGTTCCATACTCCATTCAATCAGCGTGACCCCTCAATACTTCTGGATTGATCTCTTGATATTCTTATTGCCTATATTGTAGTCTAATACAATTGGTACACTTGACCCAAAATTTTCTTCTCTATTTTTTTGTTGTAACAGGGTATTTCTCTTGTCTTTTCGTACTTCTTCCTTAGTTGTCTCAAGTTCGCTATTTAGGTAGCCTTTTTCTTTGAAATCTTCCAAAAGTTTCTTTGCTTGAGTATCGATTTCTTTAATATCGGTACAGTTCCGTCGAAGTCTCAAGAGTTGACCCTTTGGCACAGCTCTTAACCAAGGGGGATAATGATCGCTCTCGATGTTGATGTAACTATTAACATCGATATCTTTGAAGTAGGTCCTCATTTTCAATTGATCATTTTCAACATATATATCTAAATCTAAGTACTCGACTTGTGACTTACTGATCTTAGAGTCCAAATATATGCCCCACTGATTGGTATTCAGATATAGTATAAAGTCCTGCAACTCTCTCTCTTCACCCCGCCATATAATCAGGATATCATCGATGTATCTTTTATACAGGACCAGGTGTTGCCCCCAGTCATGCCCAGTCCATACCATCTGGTGCTCCCAGTATGACATGAACAGATTGGCATAACTGGGGGCAAACCTGGTTCCCATTGTAATACCCGTTAACTGTAGATAGTATTGGCCTCCATACCAAAAATAGTTATTATCAAGGATCAGCTTAATACCCTCAACTAGATATTCAATTTGATCTTCCTTTTATTATTTATTATTATTATTATTTATTTATAAAGCGCCAGCATATTCCGCAGCGCTGTACAATAAGCACAGTACAGACAGGGTTACAATACATTGAACAACATTTGACAAACAGTACAGGAGGAGATGAGGGCCCTATTCCCGTAGGAACTCACAATCTAGGAGGGTTGGGGTTGGAAACAGGAGGAGAGGACTGTAAGGTGAGAGTGATTGATGGTTGCGTCAGTGAGTTGGGTGGTAGGCTTCCCTAAATAGGAATGTTTTCAGGGAGCGTTTGAAGGAAGAGAAGTTAGGGGAAAGTCTGACAGCACGAGGGAGAGCGTTCCAGAGAGTGGGGGCTGCGCGTGAGAAATCCTGCAGTCTATCATGGGAAGAGGTGATGCGGGGAGAAGCTAGGCGCAGGTCACTGTTTGACCTTAGGGAGCGGGCTGGGGTGTATTTGGTGATTAGTGAGGACAGGTAGTGGGGCGCTGAGTTAGTGAGGGTTTTGTAGGTAAGGATAAGGATTTTGAACTTAATTCTGCAGTGGATGGGGAGCCAGTGAAGGGACTCGCAGAGGGGAGCGGCAGAGACAGAGCGGCGGGTGAGGTGAATTAGCCTGGCGGAGGCGTTCAGGATGGATTGTAGGGGGGAGAGGCGGGACAGAGGGAGGCCAGATAAGAGATTATTGCAATAGTCGAGTCGGGAGATTACCAGGGCGTGTATGAGTTGTTTTGTGGTGACAGCGGTAAGAAATGGCCGAATTCTGGAAATATTACGCAGTTGGTATCGGCAGGAGGAGGAAAGAGACTTGATGTGGGGGATGAAGGAAAGAGCAGAGTCCAGTGTAACTCCAAGACAGCGAACTTGGTTTGATGGGGAGATGGTGATACCCTCCACCGTGATAGAGAAGTCAGGAGGTGGGGAGGCATTAGAGGGAGGAATAAATAGGAGCTCAGTCTTTGACATGTTGATCTTTAGGTGGTGGGAGGCCATCCAGGAGGAGATGCCAGATAAACAGTCACTGACTTTTGAAAGGACAGGGGGAGAGAGATCAGGGGTAGAGAGGTAGATCTGAGTGTCATCAGCGTAGAGGTGGTAATTAAAGCCAAAGCTGTTGATGATTTTGCCCAGGGAGGAGGTGTAGATGGAAAAGAGCAGAGGACCAAGGACAGAGCCTTGAGGTACACCAACAGATAGAGGCAATGAAGAGGAGGAGTTACCAGCAAAGGACACACAGAAGGACCTGTTGGATAAATAGGAGTCAACCCAAGCAAGTGCAGTGTCACCGAGACCCAGAGAGTTGAGGGTCTGTAGAAGGAGGGGGTGGTCAACAGTGTCAAAAGCAGCCGAGAGGTCAAGCAGGATGAGAATAGAATAGTGGCCGTGTTTTTTAGCCGTTAGGAGGTCGTTGGTGACTTTGGTGAGGGCAGTTTCAGTTGAGTGTAGCGGACGGAAGCCAGATTGCAGGGGGTCAAGTAGGGAATTGGAGGACAGGAAACTGCCCAATTCTCTAAGGAAGTATTCCACCGCTTCACAGCCTAGCTGGTGGGGAATGATGGTATAAAGTGAATTCACGTCGCATGTGGCCAATATCAAGTCATGTTTCCATATTACCCTCTCCAATTCCTTTAAAATGGAAGTTGTGTCTTTAGTATATGAGGGTGTTTGAGTCACTATTGGCTGCAGTAAATGGTCAACATATTCTGATACTCTTGAAGAGATAGATCCTATCCCAGAGATTATTGGTCGCCCTGGCGCTGCCGCGCGTGCATCCATCCGCTTCGGTGTGTACCGCGGCGGTTACAGGATGCGCATACAGCAGCCGGGTAGAGACTGTGCACACATCCTGTAAAGCCGGATGCGCTCGCAGCAGACAGCTATGGGCTGCATGCGCATCCAGTAGATGCGCGAGCTGGGGCCAATAATACCCATGTGATCGGGGGGCACTTATACCCATGTTTGCTGGGGGCAAATATACCCATGTGAGCTGGGGGCAAATATACCCTTGTGAGCTGGGGCCAATTTTACCCATGTGAGCTGGGGACACTTATACCCATGTGACCTGGGGGCACTTATAACCATGTTTGCTGGGGGCAAATATACCCATGTGAGCTGGGGCAAATATACCCATGTGAGCTGGGGGCACATATACCCATGTTTTCTGGGGGAAAATATACCCATGTGAGCTGGGGTAAATATACCCATGTGAGCTGGGGTCAATTTTACCCATGTGAGCGGGGGGCAATTATACCCATGTGAGCTGGGGGCACTTATACCCATGTGAGCTGGGGCAATATATATATCCATGCGAGCTGCTTCACTTAGCAATAGACTGCCCTCTGGGCAGGCTTTCCACCTAGTGTACCAATAAATGAACTTATCTTGCAAAGAAGACCCTGGATTGCTGTCATATTGAGGAATGCATATGGTGAGCTATATATATATATATTGTGAAAGCAGACCCAGAATGTAAAAATGTGAGACAGATGTCATTTGCATGTCTTACCCAGAGTTCCTTGCTGCATATGGGGAATGTAGCACAGGAGCTCTGGGATGCAGTTTTTTGAATTGCTGTGATGTGTAAATGGCCTCTGCAATAATAAACTTTATTAATTACAGTGTTGAGGGTTTTTATCTAATTTGTTGCCCTCTACCACAAACCCAATAAGTACTGATTTACCCTATGAGCCAAGCATCAAACTGTAACTGGTTATGCCTAGCTCCTGTTGAAGACCTGAAACAGTGCTGTCCTAGGAGTGGCTTTGACCAGTTGTATAAACCTGATCTCTGCTAAAAAAAAGCAATCTAGTATGGCGTAGCATTGATTGAAGGGTTTGGTGTGAAAACAGACCCATGATGCAAAAAAGGGAGACAGCTGTCATTTGCATGTCTTACCCAGAGTTCCTTGCTGCATATGGGGAATGTAGCACAGAAGCTCTGGGATGTGCAAATGGCTTCTGCAATAATAAACTTTATTATATATATATTGTGACAGAGTGCATGGGTTGGGTAACAGGATGTCTGGGAGAATAATTGAGGGAAGATATTTAGGACACAGAATCCTGTATGGCCTCTATCCTCTCACACACTTGTTGCCAATTAATTAAGCAACAGATAAATTCTCAGGCTGCAGTTGTGCAAATGAGAGGTCTTTTTATTCCATCATAAATAAACGCCACACTTGGCTTTGAATCCCAATTGCAGGTGATTAGACAAAAACTACAAACCAAATCCTAGCTCAATTAGAGCACTTACTATACATACAGCGACCCTTACTATCCAAGTAACATAATAGGCTTCAGAAGGTGCCTCCAAAGTTTTAGCCCTGTGGCCATAGTGCTTAAAGAGCTAAAACTGTATAAAATTGTCTGTTGCTGCCCTTACATCAGACTTTCAGCAGCTGGTGCAGGAAAAAAAAGAAGAAAATAGACCAGCAGCTCAAATTGCAGTAGCTCAATATGGCAGTAGATGGCACCATCTACTGGCCAAAAATAGGTTATTTACAGTAAGAAATACAATGGGAATATGCTCAATTATTTCTTACTTTATAATTAATTAAAAAGATTTTTTTTTAAACCACTGGTTTCTGATCATGTTTTTTGAAAAATCACTCGGTAGTGAAGGGGTTACCATATGTCAAAATAGACTCAAAATTCTCTGTGGAATATTCTTTTAAAATAATGCTAAAAAGAAAAATTATAGACCGAGGAGACGAATACACCCCTTAATTTCTACAGTTGATGGCAAATTATGCAACGGTGAAAGAATATAGCAATACTGGCACTAGATTCTGCATATTTTTAAAAGATGGGATTATGATTATTTCTTCTATACGGTAATGTAGCAATTTCACGTTGACATTTTAACGCCTAAAAACCTGTATTGCAATTTTATTTAAATGCTGAATATACTTTGAATTTAAAATTACCAAACACAAATATTTTATTTTTTGCTCAATCGCTATGGAAACATGAACAAATAAAATGGGACAGCAGAAACACAAATAATAGATGACAATTATCAACGTTTACCATTTATTAGTATCAAGTCATGTTAGGGGTTATACACTAACCTCCGAATTGGCCCTGAATTGCAATGAACTGAGAATTTAACCATCCAGCGCAATTTCGGGGCAATTTGTCTGTTCACTACATTTGTCTATTCACTAAAATGAAAGTTTACTTATTTTTTTTAGAATTTTTTTGTGAAATTTTAGGTTTGCTAACTTTTTTAAAGAAACAATGCTTTTTAATCCTTAGGTTTCAATGCAGCATATGAATCCACACACTGCTGGGCATCACCCCTCTGCGGTATAATTAATGCAGCATATGAATCCACACACTGCTGGGAAGCGCCTCTCTGCGGTATTATTAATGCAGCATATGAATCCACACACTGCTGGGAAGCGCCTCTCTGCAGTATAATTAATGCAGCATATGAATCCACACACTGCTGGGAAGCTCCTCTCTGCGGTATAATTAATGCAGCATATGAATCCACACACTGCTGGGAAGCGCCTCTCTGCGGTATAATTAATGCAGCATATGAATCCACACACTGCTGGGAAGCGCCTCTCTGCGGTATAATTAATGCAGCATATGAATCCACACACTGCTGGGAAGCACCTCTCTGCAGTATAATTAATGCAGCATATGAATACGCACACTGCTTCGCAGCACCTCTCTGCGGTATAATTAATGCAGCACATGAATCCGCACACTGAGGGAAAGCGCCTCTCTGCAGTATAATTAATGCAGCATAAGAATCCACACACTGCTGGGAAACGCCTCTCTGCAGTATAATTAATGCAGCATATGAATCCACACACTGCTGGGAAGCACCCCTCTGCAGTATAATTAATGCAGCATATGAATCCGCATACTGCTGGGAAGCGCCTCTCTGCAGTATAATTAATGCAACATATGAATCCACACACTGCCGGGAAGTGTCTCTCTGCGGAATAATTAATGCAGCATATGAATCCACACACTGCTGGGAAGCGCCTCTCTGCAGTATAATTAATGTAGCATATGAATCCACACACTGCTGGGAAGTGCCTCTCTGCAGTATAATTAATGCAGCATATGAATCCACACACTGCTGGGAAGCACCTCTCTGCAGTATAATTAATGCAGCATATGAATACGCACACTGCTTCGCAGCACCTCTCTGCGGTATAATTAATGCAGCACATGAATCCGCACACTGAGGGAAAGCGCCTCTCTGCAGTATAATTAATGCAGCATATGAATCCACACACTGCTGGGAAAGCGCCTCTCTGCAGTATAATTAATGCAGCATATGAATCCAAACACTGCTGGGAAACGCCTCTCTGCAGTATAATTAATGCAGCATATGAATCCACACACTGCTGGGAAGCACCTCTCTGCAGTATAATTAATGCAGCATATGAATACGCACACTGCTTCGCAGCACCTCTCTGCGGTATAATTAATGCAGCACATGAATCCGCACACTGAGGGAAAGCGCCTCTCTGCAGTATAATTAATGCAGCATATGAATCCACACACTGCTGGGAAACGCCTCTCTGCAGTATAATTAATGCAGCATATGAATCCAAACACTGCTGGGAAACGCCTCTCTGCAGTATAATTAATGCAGCATATGAATCCACACACTGCTGGGAAGCGCCTCTCTGCAGTATAATTAATGCAGCATATGAATCCACACACTGCTGGGAAGCGCCTCTCTGCAGTATAATTAATGCAACATATGAATCCACACACTGCCGGGAAGTGTCTCTCTGCGGAATAATTAATGCAGCATATGAATCCACACACTGCTGGGAAGCACCTCTCTGCAGTATAATTAAACTGCCTTGTAGTGTGCAGATTTATATGCTGCATTAATTATACTGCAGAGAGGCGCTTCCCAGCAGTGTGTGGATTCATATGCTGCATTAATTATACTGCAGAGAGGCGCTTCCCAGCAGTGTGTGGATTCATATGCTGCATTAATTATACTGCAGAGAGGTGCTGCCCGGCAGTGTGCGGATTCATATGCTGCATTAATTATACTGCAGAGAGGCGCTTCCCAGCAGTGTGTGGATTCATATGCTGCATTAATTATACTGCAGAGAGGCGCTTTCCCTCACTGTGCGGATTCATATGCTGCATTAGGCTGCTGTCAGACGAGCGTAGTGTTCACGTCCATGATTGCGCCTAAAAGTACGTCCGTGATAGCATGACAGGAAGCCCATTGGAGCCTGACACATGAAGTACGTCCGCACTGAACTGCGGACGCATGACGGACGCTGCAAACGGACGCAGGTTAGGCAAGAACGTAATACTGCTAGAACGGACGTGCGGAGTGCGCCACGTCCACAACGTCTGCATAGCTTTGTGTGTGAGTGATGGAGCATGGTCAGACGGACTGCATTTATACTGCATTTATACGTCCAGCATTTTTGACGGACAGAATGTTTTTCATTGTAATTAATTTTTCCCTCTACATCCGTCAAAAATAACTTCAGTGAAAAAACGGACTGTGTGACCACTACTGCGTCATCCGTACTGACGATGTCCGTACTGCACGGACGTACAGTCCGTAGAAATCACGCTCGTCTGACCCTAGCCTTAATTATACTGCAGAGAGGTGCTTCCCAGCAGTGTGCGGATTCATATGCTGCATTAATTATACCGCAGAGAGGTGCTGACCAAGCAGTGTGTGAATTCTTATGCTGCATTAATTATACTGCAGAGAGGCGCTTCCCAGCAGTATGTGGATTCATATGCTGCATTAATAATTCTGCAGAGAGGCGCTTTCCCCCACTGTGCGGATTCATATGATGCATTAATTATACTGCAGAGAAGTGCTTCCCAGCAGTGTGTGGATTCATATGCTGCATTAATAATACTGCAGAGAGGCGCTTTCCCTCACTGTGCAGATTCATGTGCTGCATTAATTATACTGCAGAGAGGTGCTGCCCGGCAGTGTGCGGAATCATATGCTGCATTAATTATACTGCAGAGAAGTGCTTCCCAGCAGTGTGCAGATTCATATGCTGCATTAATTATACTGCAGAGAGGTGCTGCCCGGCAGTGTGCGGAATCAAATGCTGAATTAATTATACTGCAGAGAGGCGCTTCCCTGCAGTGTGTGGATTCATATGCAGCATTAATTATACCGCAGAGAGGTGCTGCCCAGCAGTGTGCAGATTCATCTGCTGCATTAATAATACTGCAGAGAGGCGCTTTCCCTCACTGTGCAGATTCATATGCTGCATTAATTGTACTGCAGAGAGGTGCTGCCCTGCAGTGTGTGGATTCATATGCTGCATTATTATACTGCAGAGAGGTGCTGCCCGCAGTGTGTGGATTCATATGCTGCATTAATTATACCATAGAGAGACACTTCCCGGCAGTGTGTGGATTCATATGCTGCATTAATTATTATTAATGCAGCATAAGAATCCACATACTGCTGGGAAGCGCCTCTCTGCAGTATAATTAATGCAGCATATGAATCCACACACTGCAGGACAGCACCTCTCTGCAGTATAATTAATGCAGCATATGAATCCACACACTGCTGGACAGCACCTCTCTGCAGTATAATTAATGCAGCATTTGAATCCACACACTGCTGGGAAGCGCCTCCCTGCGGTATAATTAATGCAGCATTTGAATCCACACACTGCAGGGAAGCACCTCTCTGCAGTATAATTAATGCAGCATATGAATCTGCACACTGCTGGGAAGCACTTCTCTGCAGTATAATTAATGCAGCATATGAAACCGCACAGTGAGGGAAAGTGCCTCTCTGCAGTATAATTAATGCAGCATATGAATCCACACACTGCAGGGAAGCGCCTCTCTGCAGTATAATTAATGCAGCATATGAATCTGCACACTGCTGGGAAGCACTTCTCTGCAGTATAATTAATGCAGCATATGAATCCGCACAGTGAGGGAAAGCGCCTCTCTGCAGTATTATTAATGCAGCATATGAATCCGCACACTGCTGGAAGTGTCTCTCTGGGGTATAATTAATGCAGCATATGAATCCACACACTGCTGGGAAGCGCCTCTCTATAGTATAATTAATGCAGCATATGAATCCACACACTGCTGGGAAGCGCCTCTCTGCAGTATAATTAATGCAGCATATGAATCCACACACTGCTGGGAAGCGCCTCTCTGAGGTATAATTAATGCAGCATTTGAATCCACACACTGCTGGGAAGCGCCTCTCTGCAGTATAATTAATGCAGCATATGAATCTACACACTGCTGGGAAGCGCCTCTCTGCAGTATAATTAATGCAGCATATGAATCCACACACTGCTGGGAAGCACCTCTCTGCAGTATAATTAATGCAGCATATGAATCCACACACTGCTGGGAAGCGCCTCTCTGCGGTATATTTAATGCAGCATATGAATCCACACATTGCTGGGAAGCACCTCTCTGCAGTATAATTAATGCAGCATATGAATCCACACACTGCTGGGAAGCACCTCTCTGCAGTATAATTAATGCAGCATATGAATCCACACACTGCGGGGAAGCGCCTCTCTGCGGTATATTTAATGCAGCATATGAATCCACACATTGCTGGGAAGCGCCTCTCTGCAGTATAATTAATGCAGCATATGAATCCACACACTGCCGGGAAGCGCCTCTATGCGGTATATTTAATGCAGCATATGAATCCACACACTGCTGGGAAGCACCTCTCTGCAGTATAATTAATGCAGCATATGAATCCACACACTGCTGGGAAGCACCTCTCTGCAGTATAATTAATGCAGCATATGAATCCACACACTGTTGGGAAGCGCCTCTCTGCGGTATATTTAATGCAGCATATGAATCCACACATTGCTGGGAAGCACCTCTCTGCAGTATAATTAATGCAGCATATGAATCCACACACTGCTGGGAAGCGCCTCTCTGCAGTATAATTAATGCAGCATTTGAATCCACACACTGCTGGGAAGCTCCTCTCTGCAGTATAATTAATGCAGCATTTGAATCCACACACTGCAGGAAGCACCTCTCTGCAGTATAATTAATGCAGCATATGAATCCACACACTGCTGGGAAGTTCCCAGTAGACATGTGCATTCGTTTTAGTACTAAAACGATTTAGTCCGAATTTTGGGATAATTTAGTTTTCGTATTACTCAAGAGATCCGAAACTGCTCAGTACAAAAAACGAAAGAACTAAAATAAAATGCACTACATTTTAGTTTCAGTCCTTTTTGTAATATTACATTGATGAGTGAAGGAAACCAGCAATGAAGAGCGCAACATCTGAAGTTCTGCACCCTCCACATGCCAATGCCGTAGGATGTTCTACAAAGAGAGGGACATTAATTAATGCAGGAGGATGTTCTATACATTATACAGAGAGGGGTATTAATGCAGGAGGATGTTATATACATTATACAGAGAGGGGTATTAATTAATGCAGGTGAATGTTGTATACATTATACAGAGAGGGTTATTAATTAATGCAGGAGGATGTTCTAAACATTATACAGAGAGGAGCCTCTTTTTTTTAGCCCTTTAAATCCAGTGGCTGTGAGCGCTGAGATCGGCTGCTTGTTATATTATCTCTCAGTACAATGTATCAGGCTCAGCTGTTACAGTAACTGACTGTAACAGCGCTCAGAGTTTCAGTAAAACAAGGAAATAATATTGTGCTAACCGCTTATATATAAAAATGTTATTTACTAGTTTTACTGAAACTCTGAGCGCTGTGATGAGCAGCAGTCAGTTAATGTAACAGCTTTGCCTGACACGGGGCCGTATTACAATGTTGGTGCTAACTTAACCAGAGCTGTTGTAACTGAAAACCTCCATAGGCTATAATGGCTCTGGGAAGTTTACAACAGCTCTGGTTATGTTAGCACCAACTATGTAATGTGGCCCACATTGTGCTGAGAGTGAGAGATACTGTAACAAGCAGCGATCTCAGCCCTCTGAGGAGCCACTACAATAGTAATTGTATCCACTGGTTTTCGGATGAATGAAATTAGTTTTCATACTAAAGAACTGAAAACGAATTTCTTTAGCAACTAAATAAATTGCATTTTAGGACTAATCCATTAGTTCAAAACGAAATTTTGTGCTGTGCACATGTCTAGTTCCCAGCAGTGTGTGGATTCATGTGCTGCATTAAATATAACTCATAAAAAAACAAAAAACTAACTAATCCGAAACCCGAATTGATCCGAATCACCAAATTGATCTGAAACCCTAATCGATCCGCGCTGAAATTTTGGATTAATTTGAATTTTCGGATTGCAGATTTTTCATTTTCTGAAATGCTCCCGAAATACGAAAATGGTGAATTTCGTCTGAATTTGGATTCAGAAAGAAATGAATTGCACATCTCTAGTAATTACCCAATGGAAGGTGAGCACCTATTAGCTAAGGCTACATCCAATCCAAAGGGGTTATTCATTGAGCACTGAAAGCTCTTTCGTTCAGCACACTTCGGGAGCTCAATTCGTCTACCCTGTGGTGAATTCAGCTTTCAACGCAGGGTTCCTTTAGAGCGCTGAATGAATCCGCCGAACGCTACCGATAAACCGCTGAACGCAGTCACAAACCGGTGAACGCAGCTGACAATTATTTATTTATTGATTTATTTATTTATAAAGGATTTTACCAGGAAGGATACATTGAGATTTCTCTCGTTTTCAAGTATATCCTGGGTTCAAGAACATTGAATTGTTACAGTTACAGAAATACAAAGTGATACAATGCAAGATATTAAAAAAAAAACCACAAATATACAGATTAACAGAAAATAAATAAATCTGCCTAACAGACTGCCAGACTCCTCTGATTAGCCACCAAACACCGCCCGCCGAACAGGGGTTAAAAAAAAAAAAAAAATTTGAACAAAGTTGCATGGAAATTATATTTAAGGTTCTATGAATAACGATAAAAAGGTTTGTTTGCAGATTTTTAATAAAATGTCATTTAATAAAAAATAATCCTGAAAAATGCCTAAAATAGTCTAAAAAATAAATTGGTAAAAATACTTTTTGCAGGAAATGAAAAGAATAAGGCTGGGGTCAGACGAGCGTAGTTATCACGTCCGTGTTGCCGCACATTTGTACGTCCGTGGCAGCATAGCATTCTGACCAATGGAGCCCCACACACAAAGTACGTCTGCACAGAAGTGCGGGTGCATGGCGGACGTGGCAAACGGACGCAGGTTAGGCTAGGGTCAAACGAAAGCAATTTTACACGCGAACGTAAAAAAGTGCGTCCGAACGAATCAACGTATTTTTTCACGGAATGCGCGAAAACGGTCATACGATGCGCATTTTTCGTGCGTGATTTCTTTCGGATCGTCAATAAAACTCTTTTTGCGTCTGGACGTTATGTAGGCTGGACATTAGCCATGTCTGACATCTCCTAATCACGCAAACACGCCGCTATGCCGCAGCTGCACCCTCAGTACGTCCGTACTAGCGGTTCAGCGTTCTCGAAAAAATGCGTTCGTTTTCTACTTGCGTTGCGCGGCCGGACTTTCGTGAGACCGTACTTCGTATATTGGCCGTCATTGCCCGTCATCAGCTGCTAGTGCTGCCGTGATTAAGTGCGCCAGAACGCACGTTAAGGCTGGGGTCAGACGAGCGCAATGTTAACGTCCGTGTTGCCGCACATAAGTACGTCCATGATAGCATACAATTGTGTTAAATGGAGCCCCACACACGAAGTACGTCCGCACAGAACTGCGGACGCATGACGGACGCTGCAAACGGACGCAGGTTAGGCAAGAACGTAATACTGCTAGAACGGACGTGCGGAGTGCGCCACGTCCACAACGTCCGCATAGCTTTGTGTGTGAGTGATGGAGCGAGGTCAGACGGACTGCATTTATATGTCCAGCATTTTTGACGGACAGAATGTTTTTTCATTGTAATTTATTTTTCCCTCCTACATCCGTCAAAAAATAACTTCAGTGAAAAAACGGACTGTGTGACCACTACTGCGTCATCCGTACTGACGATGACCGTACTGCACGGACGTACAGTCCGTAGAAATCACGCTCGTCTGACCCTAGCCTTGAAGTGCGCTGGTCTGACCCCAGCCTTAGGCAAGAACGTAATACTGCTAGAACGGACGTGTGGAGTGTGCCACGTCTGCAACGACCATGTAGCTTTGTGTGTGAGTGATGAAATGAGGTCAGACGGACTGCATTTATACGTCCAGCATTTTTGACGGACAGAATGTTTTTTCATTGTAATTTACTTTCCCTGCTACATCAGTCAAAAAATACGTCAGTGAAAAAAACGGACTGTTTGGCCACTACCTTGTCGTCACTCAGTAAGTACGTCCATACTGCACGGACGCACAGTCCGTACAAAATGCGCTCATCTGACCCTAGCCTAAATGCTTGAATAAAAAATTTATAAAAATGGGGAACAATTTTTACTTTGAAAACTATGGTATTCGCCTGATTAAACCTGTCGAACGAAACCACCAAACAGCAGGGCTTTTCACTGACATTTCTCTGCTGTTCAGCGTTCTCTGAATAGGTGAACCATTACTTCTCTATGGGGATTTCACTGCTGCCAAATTGCACCATATTCCACTAGCAATTTGCCAATATTTGGATTATTTGCCAACTTTTTGAAAAGGCGAGTGGCCACGAAATTGTACCAAATGGGAAAATTTACAGTTCGGTGCCATTTGTTGGTCAATTTGGCTCTCTTTGAATAACCCCTCTAGTAACGAATGATTTTTTTTTGGCCATACAGTGTAATTCTTGATATTGTTTTTCATTTTTAATAGTAAAAGAGCTAAAATAAAATAGTGTGATACACATCTTGGGGTGTGCTATTAATGAGGATGGAATGGTAACTAAATGCAGTGTCATAACAATGACATTCTATTTTAAAAGATGAAGAGAGTCAACTTTCTTTTGATTCAGGTCTTTTCTTTTTGTCCCTTGTTTGTGGAACAAACCTACAAACAAGCCTACTGTTCTCTTTATTTAACCGATTCTTCAAAGAGAAAAGAAAAATACGATGACTCTTTCGATTAATTAAGTTTCTTTCTATGTGTTTTGTTGTATTGTTTTGACATAGTTGCTTGATTGACATCTCTTGTTTACATCATAAAAAATATGTTAATACAATCTGGTCTTTGTTGTTTACTTTTCAGCACCACAAACTATTGCACTCTTTGTCTTAAGAAGTAACAAAATATACAATATTTGCAACATGTGCCATTTAAAAATAACATGTTGTTTCTGTGAAATGTGTCTCTTAGTTTATTGATTTATTTCTTCCTTTTTTCTCAATCGTTCCACCGCTGTGAGGCACAAGGTGTATGATAGATACTTTGTTATTTTATTTATCAAAACACTTTTAACAGCTTCATATAAGGTAGCTTTCCACAGTTACAATACTTCAGCGACTTTCACATAGCTGGGTGTAACAAGGAAGTTAACCCCTTCACTACTATGATCATGTATATACAATCAGCGGTAGCCAACACAGCAGCCATTGACCGTGTTAATGCAACCTGGTCTATGCTACATAATTGCTAATGAAATGTTGAAACTGAATTTAATTTGCATTTGGGCTCCGGAACATGTCCCCAAAGGTTTGGGATCATGGCCATGATGCCCGAGGTGCTAACACTTTTAAAAACCAGTTGGGGAATATAGATAAATGACAACTCTCCAGCTAATCCTGCACAGACACCAGAGCTGCAGTAACTCCTTTTGGACAGTAGATGGCGACTTCTGCCTGCCAGATAGGTTATCACTGTAAAGAATATACTGGGAATATTCCCAAATATTTCTTACTTTATAATTAAATAAAAATGATTTAAAAAAAAAAAAAACACTGGTTCCTCACAGTGGATTTTTGGAAAATCATCTGGCAGTGAAGGGGTTATTAACCCCTTCACTGCCAAGTGATTTTTCCAAAAATCCAAAGTCAGGAACCAGTGTTTTTTTTTTTTTTGGAAAATCATTTGAAATTAATAATACAGTAATAAATATTCCCAGTGTATTCCTTATGGTGATAACCTATCTGGCAGGCAGATGTCGCCAGCTACTGGCCAAAAGGAGCTACTGCAGTTCTGGTGTCTCTGCAGGATTAGCTGGGAGATGTCATTTAGCTATATTCCCCGTATGGTTTTTAAAAGTGTTGGCACCTTGAGCATCATAGCCATGATGCCAAAAGTTTGGGAGCATGTTCCGGAGCCCAAATGCAAATTAAATTAGTTATCAACAAACAAATTGCAATTATGTAGCATAGACCCAGGTTGCATTAACACAGTCACTGATTGCTGTGTCTGCTATCACTGATTGTGTATACTCCTTACTATAATAACCTATTTGGCAGGCAGATGTTGCCATCTACTGGATGAATGGAGTTACTGCAGTTCTGGTCTCTGCGCAGGATCAGCTGGGGAGATGGCATTCAGACACATTCCCAGCTGGTTTAAAAAAGTAATAGCAACCCATGCATCATGCCAAGTGTATTAAAACATTTCAGGCATGTTCTGCAGCCTAAATGCTAAATAAATATTTGAGGATAGTGTCAGTGTATTCCTTACTATAATATCCTATTTGGCAAGGAGATGTTGCCATCTAATGGCCAAATGTAGTTACTGCAGCTAGAATTTCAGGCCATGGCTCCATGCATCGGCTGGGGAAAGTCTGATATGTCAGAACATTCCTGAGCCAAATTTAGACAGTTTTAGCACCTTGGGCATTATGTCCACAGGGCTAAAACTTTGGGGGCACCTTCTGCAGCCAAAAGCAAATGAAATTAGATTGCAACAAATGATACAAAGTTACAGCATAGCTCCAGATCGTGTTAACACGATTTGAGGCTACTGTGTCTGCTATTGCTGATTGCATCTGCACGATCACGGTTGTGAAAGGGGTTAATTCCAATTTGATAACCTTCTAACGTTAAGGAATTTCTGGGGTGACCGTCTTGTCATGTGAGTAAGTAAACGTAGAATAATTTACTACACAGACGTATACTCTCTTATGTTCCTTAGTAAGATAAATATACAATAAATTAGATAGAACAATCTATTGTACATGTTAAAATCACACAAATAACAGTATACATATATCAGGGCTTAAAACATCATCTCGCATAGACTTCTTTCCCCCTTATCAGCTCCCTTTTATTGGCAAAAGTGTAACAGGGCCCTAAATACTTTGACAAACTGATGTATACCAGCACTGTGAATGTAAATTATAATTTGTTTTAGCAAATACAAACAATCCAACAAATACCTGTATAAATATATAGGGGTACATATAATTAAAGAACACTATCACTAACATAAGCTGTAACTAGATTGTCTGTGCATTACAAAAAACATATTATAAAACACATGCTGCTGTGTTTTTTTTACTTTATTTGAATTATTTGCATGTAAAAGGAAAACTATTTTTTTTATCTCCTGTTTCCATTTTGCGACTTCTTCCCATGATGCATCATTTACTAAAATCTTAGCAAAGTCGCACTTTACAGCTGTGATATAGGATAAACCAGTAGTGAAGAGGCAATGGTGTGGAGGTGGGAATGTATAGACAAGGCTGCAGGGGATCTATTGTGTTTTTCAACATGAGATAAGAAGTGCAAGTGGTGACAGCTGAGTGAGATCTGATAGCTTAAAATACTTTAATATACCCCCTGGTGTTGTCCTTGCATACAGCACACATACACGCAGTTCTTATGAGTCAGATTTTGGAGATCTGACCTATTTACTCCACTCTATGGCCAAAGCCACACAGTGAGGAGCAAGTGATGGATACGATGGGGGGGGGGAGTTTACAACACAAAATTTCACCCAATGGATGCACCCAGTGACACATTTAGAGGAAAATATCACACAATGGATGCGCCCAGTGACGCATATAGAGGAAAATATCACACAATGGATGCGCCCAGTGACGCATATAGAGGAAAATATCACACAATGGATGCGCCCAGTGACGCATATAGAGGAAAATATCACACAATGGATGCACCCAGTGACTCATATAGAGGAAAATATCACACAATGGATGCACCCAGTGACACATATAGAGGAAAATATCACACAATGGATGCGCCCAGTGACGCATATAGAGGAAAATATCACACAATGGATGCGCCCAGTGACGCATATAGAGGAAAATATCACACAATGGATGCACCCAGTGACTCATATAGAGGAAAATATCACACAATGGATGCACCCAGTGACACATATAGAGGAAAATATCACACAATGGATGCACCCAGTGACACATATAGAGGAAAATATCACACAATGGATGCACCCAGTGACACATATAGAGGAAAATATCACACAATGGATGCACCCAGAGACACATATAGAGGAAACTATCACACAATGGATGCGCCCAGTGACGCATATAGAGGAAAATATCACACAATGGATGCACCCAGTGACACATATAGAGGAAAATATCACACAATGGATGCACCCAGTGACACATATAGAGGAAAATATCACACAATGGATGCACCCAGTGACACATATAGAGGAAAATATCACACAATGGATGCACCCAGTGACACATATAGAGGAAAATATCACACAATGGATGCACCCAGAGACACATATAGAGGAAACTATCACACAATGGATGTGCCCAGTGACACATATATAGGAAAATATCACACAATGGATGCACCCAGTGACACATATATAGGAAAATATCACACAATGGATGCACCCAGTGACACATATAGAGGAAAATATCACACAATGGATGCACCCAGAGACACATATAGAGGAAACTATCACACAATGGATGCACCCAGTGACACATATAGAGGAAATATCACACAATGGATGCGCCCAGTGACACATATAGAGTATAATATTTTCTTAACTAAACATACAAGAGAAAAACAAAGCACATGTAAGATATCAGCAACATCAAAGAAACACAATAAGGACATTGCATTTTTGGGGGGTACTGGCCCTTTAAGTGTTAATCCCAGTAACTGGTCGTGATAATTTAAAATTGCGACTTACAGCGTTTGTATTGATTACATTCTATGGTTGTGTTTTTTTATCTGTTAGGGTCATCCTGCGTTTGTTGCGAACCAATTATTGTTCTAAATGGTAGCGAACGAACATTCCACATTATTTGCATCAGTAAGTAAATAATTGTGCAACTGCATGTCTGCTCCCAAAGCTAAAGCCCTTTAAATAAAAGCTGAAATGAGATTGGCTTGTATTTTCTGCCTGGTTAGAGGAGACTGCACGTAAGAGAGTCTTATTAGGGCGACGTCAATTTTAATTAATCTTTAAGTATTGTGCTAAACAAATGAAGGTATAGCTGCGATCAGCACCTTCACCTGCAACATTTATCAGCCGGCCGATCTTTACATCTCGTCCCCATGACAGTAAATCAACGGATTCTCCTTCTCAATCCATGAAACAAATGATTAAAGTGTCCATAAAAAATTCTTATTCAAACTAAATCTAATCATGTGTGAATAAGCACTCTGCGTGGGTTATAAAATGCGGATTCGGGATTTTTTTTTAAACATTTTTATAACACAAACAAACCATCTTCATCCATAGATTATTATTTTATTTTGTTTATATATATATATATATATATATATATATATACACTTTTTATTTATTGAAGCCGGATTTAAACACCAAGGAATGATCTCATTTTATCTGGTGTTCTGAGTTTGTAAAGGAAGCCGTTTCACCAAGTTTTACTGGAACAAGCAATTATAAAAGCTCGTCTAACATATATATACTGTAGTGGAGGACAAAAAGTGAGATAAAAAGCCTCCACACTATAATAAGTGTGTTTTATTATTGCAGAAGCCACCTGTACATCACAGCAATTCAAAGAATTGCATCCCAGAGCTCCTGTGTCACATTCCCCATATGCAGCAAGGAACTCTGGGTAGGATATGCAAATGACATCTGTCTCACTTTTATGCATCCTGGGTCTGTTATTACACAAAACTCTAAAATCAATGCTATGCCACACTGTGGTTTTGTAGCAGAGATAAGGTTATGCAACTGTAGCAGAGATAAGGTCAAAGCCACTCAAGCCACAGTGTGGCATAGCATTGATTTTAGAGTTCTGTGTAATAACAGACCCAGGATGCATAAAAGTGAGACAGATGTCATTTGCATATCCTACCCAGAGTTCCTTGCTGCATAGGGGGAATGTGGCACAGGAGCTCTGGGATGCAGTGCTTTGAATTGCTGTGATGTACAGGTGGCTTCTGCAATAATAAACAACTTATTATAGTGGAGGCTTTTTATCTCACTTTTTTGTCCTCCACCACAACCCTTATAGATACTGATTTGCCTACAGGTCCCAAGCATCCACTGCAACTGGTCATCATGCCTAGCTCCTAGCTGATGAGGGTCCAGCAAACCCAAAGCAGGGCTGTCCTAGGAGTGGCTTTGTCCAATTGCATAACCTTATCTCAGCTAGAAAGCCACAGTGTGGCATAGCATTGATTTTAGGGTTCTGTGGAATAACAGACCCAGGAAGCATAAAAGTGAGACAGGTGTCATTTGCATATCCTACCCAGAGTTCTTTGCTGTATAAGGGCAATGTGGGATGCAATTCATTGAATTGCTGTGATGTGCAGGTGGCTTCTGCAATAATAAACATATATATATATATAGCAGCCGAGAAGACAGGATGCACATGAGGACTTCATAATCAAATAAAATCAAAAAGCTTTAATGAATATACCTACTAAAATTGTTCCTGTCGATTTGACCGACGTTTCAGCCCCTTCAGAGCCTTTATCAAGGTTACTGGTACAGAATAAAACATGTCATATATGTGTACACAGAGATAAAGAACTCACCCAATTGTTGCATTTACTTTTTATCAGTTTTTTATTCATACCAAACAGGACAATGTAATGTATATCATTGTAAAGACCCGACTCTGACCTTTGCAATGAAGCCTCACTTAACCTTGTGCGGAGTACAATTCAGAGATGCAGGTTCCAAAGTCCCCCTGTCGCTCCTCACTGCAGTGAGTGTAGGTCAGGTGTGGGCAACTACGGCCCTCCAGATGTTTTGAAACTACATTTCTCGTGATGCTTGGCTGCTCATCTGGTTTGCTGATCCTCAAGAGAAATATTTCTCCATAACATTTGGAGGGCCAGGATTGCTGAGCCCTGATTTATAAGAATATTTAGTATTACAATATGTCATTTTGCCGCCCTGTCCTGGGATACTTGTAATTAATAGAAATACTGGTGTAATTAGTTTCTGAGGATAAACATTTTATAAATATCTATCAGAATATAAAATGTTTATCTAAATGATTTTTCCAAAAAACACTGGTCCTTGACAATGTTTTTTGGAAAATAACTTTGCAGTGAAGGGGTTTAATATAATGATAAGATGGTTTTTAGGGAATCATTATGATAAATGTAGTAAAGATAATGGCCCCTATTACATTTCTCCCGCAGCGCATTTGCGCGAGGAAAAAAACATTAGTGCATAACGTTGTATTACGACGTTCGCACAAATGATGCGCGTTAACGTCCAACGCGAGTGACCCTGCGCGAACCCAGCGTAAACTCAAGTTCCTGCGCGCATCCTAAACTTAACATTGTGAGCGCCAATGCGTTAGTACGCGTATGCGCGCATGGTATTACAATCTTAGCGCAAAATATAACGCACAACGTTTGCGCGCATCATTTTAACGTCTTTGAAAACCTGGTGTTAACTTACAATGTGAACGTTCTGGCCGAAACTAAATGAACCTGCACAAAAAAAAAATACAGCACAGTACAGTTACACATTCTACACATACCCAAACAATAAAATTAGTAAATTGTTTAATTTTTTATTTTTGTTGTAGCACATATACGTAGATTGACTTTGACAGGCACAGCAACCGAAACCTAGAAAATGGTGGTTCTTAATTCTGATTGGCTGAATCCCGTAAAAAAACAGTCTGCCCATCGATTCCTGCACGCAACGGTCATTTGCGCCTGGCTTTGCGCGTCGGATTTGCGCTCGAAAAAAGTTGAAGGCTGAAAAAATGCGCTTGGATTGTAATACCGCGTTAATTTGCACGCGCTAATGTTATTTTTTGCGTGCACAAAAAAATTCCCGCTGTGCGAGCGCATTTGCGCGAGGAGTGTAATAGGGGCCAATATATTTCTGGTGACTTAGTAAGAAAACATATAACTTGAACCTAATAATAGGTTTTCAGTGTTTGTGGCAAAAGGGAACACCAATCCTCCTGAAAAAATAGCCAACAAAATACGGTGCCTGTTCGACGACAGTGAACTTCTCATAGAGGTATTCACAGACACTGAACAGCAGAGAAATGTCAGTGAAATGCCCTGATGTTCAGTGGTTTCGTTCGGCAGGGTTAATCAGGCGAATCCCATAGGCTTAAAATCCTTAAAAATTAAAAATCCTTTTGGAGAAAGGCAAGGATTCTGGGATTTTAAATCCGAAAGAATTAGATTTTCTGCTCAATGAATTTAGTAAAATAGCTTTGTTCTATTTTTTGCCCAAAATTCACAAACATCTTAATGCCCCTCCAGGTAGACCCATTATAAGTGGGATAGACTCTTTAACTAATAACCTTTCGAGCTATATAGACTATTTCTTACAACCCTTGGTGAAAAAAACTAGATCACATCTAAAAGATACCAGTCATATATTAAGGGAATTAGAGAAGATAAAATGGGAACCGGGCATGTTGTTTGCTACTATCGATGTTTCATCGTTATATACTTCTATACCCCACAATAAAGGGGTGGAGTCTATTAAAAAGGTGCTAGTTGAGGAAGGTTCTTTACCCCTGGATCAAATTGAATTCTTGATAAATTCTATTAAGTTTATACTGGAACATAATTTCTTTTGGTTCGAGAGCCAGTTTTACTTGCAGATCTGTGGAACTGCCATGGGGACGAGGTTCACCCCCAGCTATGCAAATTGATATATGCATTGCTGGGAGTGTGATGTCATCTGGCCCAAGATGGAGGAGGGGGCGAGCCTCATCCTATGGAAACGTTTCATAGATGATGTGGTCATCATCTGGAAAGGGGGTCAGGATTCCCTTGAGGAGTTTATCTCGTCCCTGGACAATAATGAATATAATTTGAAGTTTACTTCCCACTTTAATGACCATCATATAGATTTTTTGGATCTCACGCTGTATATAAAAAATAACAGTATAGAGACTAAGACCTTTTTTAAAAAAACTGACTCCAACACAGCGATTAGCATGAACAGATCACATGCAAAAAAATGGTTAACGAATGTACCTAAGGGTCAATTTACTAGGCTACGTAGAAACTGTTCAGAGATTGAAACTTTTAAAGATCAAAGAGATTGGATAAAGAGTAAATATATACAGAAGGGATACGATGGAAGGAAATTTGATAGAGATAGGGAAGACATTCTAAGAAAAGAAAGAAAAGAATTTATAAAAGAAAAAACAAAAACTGGAAAGGGGAGGATAATTTCAATTTGTCGTTTGTCACCAAGTTTAATCCTCATGCTAATAAGATCAGGAATGTCTTAAATAGACATTGGCATATTCTCCGAGCGGACAAACTCCTTAAGGATGTTTTGCCAGCTAGACCCAATATCATTTTTAAAAAAGCGTCTAATCTAAAAAACATTCTGGCTCCCACATTGTTGCCTAAAAAGAAGGTAGATTATAATGAAAAAATGTTTGTAAAAAGAGAATTAGGTTTTTTCAAATGCGGTAAATGCAAAGCATGCATCCATATAGGTAAAAAACACACCAGTTTTACTAGTACCATTTCAGGAAAAGTGTTTAAAATCAAACAATTTATTAACTGTAGGAGCAAGGGGGTTATTTACCTCCTTGAATGTGGTTGTGGACTACAATACATAGGAAGAACCACTAGGGAATTTAAGATTAGAATTTTGGAGCATTTCAACAATATCCGCAATAAGAAAGAACACAGTGTTTCAGATCATTGCAATAAATGTCCACATTTCTCTTTTGCTAATTTAAAATGGTGTGGTATAGAGTTAGTAAAACCTAATTGGAGAGGGGGTGATTTTATCAAGACTTTAGCTCAAAAAGAAAGTAGATGGATTTTTGAGATGGGCACCTGGTTAGAAGGTGGTCTCAATCTGGAAATAGATGTGATAAATTGTTTGTGATTCTTACGACTTCCCTTTTGTTTTTCTCGCTCTATTTTTTCTCTGCGTATTTTTTTCCCTGCGTTTTTCCGTTTTTTCTTTATTGTTCATCATTTACGATTTTTATTTTTGTGTATTTATTTATTTATTTTTGTGTATTGGTTGTAATCTGAGCCCTTCTCTTCCCATCCATGCCACATCGGGTCTTCATTATGTTTACCCGACATCATCGCGGTATATTGTGGACTGTACACCGGCTTCCTAATGGTTGGAACACGTGAGATAACAAATGAAGTCACGGGGCAACAAAGGGGACATCAAAGGCGGCGTTACTTCATGCCTGCATAAAGATGGCGGAGATTTGAAGTGTTTCCTGTAAAACCGCCATGAGATCGGGACTCCTTGCCTGCACCAAGATGGACGACAGGAAACGAGTCATCGCGAGCCGCCAGAAGACCGGAAACCGGAAGTATCCACAGTGCAAACTGGCGATTACAATGAAACGATGATTGGACTGTTCTTAAAGATGGGGATTATAAAGGGAGGGGGGTTTGATGTATGTACTATATCCCTGATGAAGTTGGTTTAATGCCAACAAAACGCGTCGGATATTTTATGGTTTTAAAAATAAAAACCTTTTTTATTCTTTTGGCGACTGGACCCTTGTTTTCTGGTGCAGCAGCAGCAAGCAATCCAGGTGGAAGAATTCCCTTCATGGTGATATCCTGGGCCTCTTAACACCCATAGTATGCGTTTATATGCGCTTATTCACTAACCATCCTGTGAGTGCGTTTTTTGCAGGGGTGTGTCATGATACACCACTGTTTTAACAATATAACGCCATGATTCTTAATTTTTGTATTGCCCTTTGTAGATCTCCGTACATTTTCATTGAATCCCATAGGCTTCAATGTTAAAAAATATTCCTGTTTTTATTAAATATCTATTAAACCGTTTATTATTTTAATCTGCAGCAAAAAGTCTCTTTATTTATTAATTAGGAGTTTTAGTCATTTTTCGGGATTTTTTTTCTGCAATTTGTTTTCCATTTTTTTTTTAAATAGCGTTTTTTTCTGTAACTGACTTTTATTATTATTCATAGGCCCATATCTATTATTTCAAGGCATTTTCTCGCAGTAGTTTTCTGCAAACGCCTTTCAAACGTTTTTTGGATGCATTTGGTGGTTTTGCGGCACATCGTTGGGTGCGTATGGCTTTTTTTGGCTGTTTATAAGATCGCTCAGATTTTTTTCGGCTGTTTTGCAGTGGTTTTTGCATTGGAATAGATGGTTTTGTGGCAGTTTTTCAGCTGTGGTCGGTGGCTTCACCCTGCACTTCGCTGACGCTGCAGTGAATGCTGAATTCACGGCAGGTTTGGGGAGTTTGACTCCCGGTGGAATTTCGGCGCTCTTTGAATAACCCTGTAGATTTTTTTATTAGCTCTAGTTTTCGAGATACACAAATTGCGTGATATTGTGATAGCAAAAAGATAACACTACAACAATTTGATGTTTTCTTGATTCAACATAAATTAACAATATTTTTGTTTGATGACGGTGTTTCTACATGTTGAAGATTTAACCCCTTAAGGACCACTGGCATACATACAGGGTTATTCAAAGAGATCCGAATGGCTGGAGAAAGGTAACCGAACACTGAAAATCAGCGTTCGGTTACCTTTCTTGGCCATTCGGCTATCCAGAGAGCAGGCAATTCGCCAAATCCTGGTGAATTGCCTGAACATTCGGTGCCTGTTCGGTGCCTGTTCGAGGGCAGTGAATCCCCATAAAAAAGCACTGCTTCGGCTATTCAGAGAACACAAACCAGCAGGGAAAGGCTCCCTAAATGCCCTGCCATTCGTGGTTTAATTCGGCAGGTTTATTCAGGCGAATCCCATAGGCTTCAATGTTAAAAATATTCCAGTTTTAATTCAATATCTAATAAACCGTTCATTATAAAATTCTGCAGTAAAGAGTCTCTTTATTTATAGATATTTTACGATATTTTAAGCATTTTTCTGGATTTTTTTTTTTCTTTAAAAATCCCTTTTTTTTTAACTTTACTTTTTTTTCTGTAACAGCCCTTTTTATTATCATTCATTGGATCTTATATGTAAATTTCAGACATTTTCGCTCAGTAGTTTCTTTGCAAACAGCATTTCACTTTTCAAACATTCAAGCATACTGTTTTTTAATTTTTTTTTGGTGTCGGCTTTTTCCGGCGGCTTCGCTGTGTGTGATCGGATCCTGCTCGGTTTTTTTCATGGTTTTCGTGCATTCGCCGGGTTTTGCAGTTAGTTTGTGGCGGCCTTTCTTTGCAATTTGGGGACCCTGTGGTGCTTGCTGAATACACCGCAGGGTCGCTGAAACGGGATCGGCAAAACAAACCGAATTGAAGAGAACGAAAAGTCACCGAACGTGCGATGACTTTTCGATTCTCTTTGAATTACCCTGATGGTATGTCCTGGGGAAAATTCCCCCTAAGGACCTACTATGTACATCATGGTCCTTTATCCCCCCTCTTCCTCCCTATACTCACCTCTCTGGCTGGGGTACCACGTCGATCTGGCTTCCTTGAAGCCATCTCAGTGACATCATCGCCATGCACGATGATGTCACTTTCAGGTGTCCTCCTGCACCTGCAGGGGGAACCTGAAAGGGATGGGGTCCTTTAGACGCCTCTCCCTCCTGAATGGCTAGGACTAGAAAAAAAGAATGTCACCACTGGAGAGGGCAGAGTCTGCCCTTTTCAGTGTTGCCTCTCTTTAACCCCTTAGGTGCAAGATTGCAATTCGGCACAGGATCGCGATTCCAAATTCAGAAGTGACTGACATCTTGAACGTCAGCCAAGCCTCCGGGTCACCCACCACCCACTAACGTCATCACCATATGTGCGATGATGTCAGTCAGCCAGTGGAGCTAGGGGGATCCTTTGGATCCCTGATCCGTGGCAGCTAGAGGGTCATGACCTTTCCAGTGATACCAAACATGACTAGGTTTGGAGTAAAAATAATAATAATAATAATAAAAAAGGCGAAAAAAATAAAAAAGTGTTTTTTTTAAAAAAAAAAATGTCTGGGGGTATAATAAAATAGGACTTCAATTAACGTTTTAACATGATGAACATAAAATGGTCAAAATGAGCTCAGCGCACAGAGATGAAATGGTTCAGCAGTGAAGGGGTTAAAAAGCAAAAACATGTAAAAATGAGGTATTTCTAATTTCAGGACAAAATTTTGAAACTATTTAGGCTAGGGTCAGATGAACGCATTTTGTACGGACTGTACGTCCGTGCAGTACGGACATCGTCAGTACGGATGACGCAGTAGTGGTCACACAGTCCGTTTTTTCACTGAAGTTATTTTTTGACGGATGTAGGAGGGGAAAATAAATTACAATGAAAAAACATTCTGTCCGTCAAAAATGCTGGACGTATAAATGCAGTCCGTCTGACCATGCTCCATCACTCACACACAAAGCTATGCAGACGTTATGGACGTGGCGCACTCCGCACGTCCGTTCTAGCAGTATTACGTTCTTGCCTAACCTGCGTCCGTTTGCAGCGTCCGTCAGCCCCCGCACTTCTGTGCGGACGTACTTCGTGTGTGGGGCTCCATTTAACACAATTGTATGCTATCACGGACGTACTTATGTGCGGCAACACGGACGTTAACACTGCGCTCGTCTGACCCCAGCCTTAGCCGGGGTCTTTTCTAGGATTAAATTTTCGATAAAGTGTGTTTTCTCCATTTTTTCATATTTCATACTTTTTTTTAATAGTGAAATACAAGATATGATGGAAAAAAAAGAAAGTCCAGTTAATGGCGAGAAAAACAGTGTATAATATGTGTGGGTTCCATAAACAAATAAGAGGAAAATAGAGCTAAATATAAACAGCATCGAAATGTAAAAACAGCAGTGGGTACTTTCAGACAGTCAATGGTAAAACCGCCTGGTCACTATGGGGTTAAATCAGTGGTCAGCATCCTGGCCCTCCTAATGTTTTGGAACTACATCTCCCATGATGCTCAGTCAACCTATTGAGAGGCACAGCCTCATGATAGATGTAGCTTGAAAACATCTGGATGTTGTTGACGCTTACATTGTATCTAGGAAAGCTGTGCATAAAATATTAATGGATGAGTGAGGGGCAAAGCCTTCGCTTACAGAAGAATCATTTTTGGAAGTGACATAACCTAAAAGAGATTGTAAAACTGGACATGTTCGCATCAGCATATATGACCTTCCAATGTTTTTGGGCAATTTAAAGGCCAGCTGTAGAGAGGAATCTTGAATATCTGCAGAGAAATCAATTATTTAATCACAGAGGGGGTCCCGTAGGAAACACTCTGGTTAATTAACTGAGTCCCCTATGGTTGCGCATAAATTGGACAATGCAGATCAGCATTTCTTTGTACCTGACACCTGACAGTACCTATGTGCCAGCAAAAAAAAAAAGCCTGATTTAGCATCATGTGCACTATGTGAAGTGTGTACTTAAACGTGAACAAACACAATATATTATTACACAAACTCAATGTTAAATGCGATGATGTATTTGGGGTTTTATAAAAAAATTCTAAATAAAATGGTAATAATATATAATAATATAATAATAATAATAATTCCTAAGATACAGTGTATGTTATGTGCTTTTTCCCAAAAGATGTATAGAGTATTAGCCATGGAAAAACAAGAGGGTCTCTTTATAAAGAACTGAAATTGCGTGCAATTAAGGTGCTTCACTTTTTCACCGCCTTTCAGCGCACTGTGGCGATTCCATTTTGTCTGCTTTTTCCGGTGACTGGTTGGTGCTGTGTTCGGAGGATTGTTAGCTTTTTTTGGGCGCATCTGGGGAATTTTCAGATCAGATCCAATGTTTTCGGCTTATTGGATCCCATCCAAAAATTTCAGTTGTTTTGCATCGTATTTTTTTTCCGAATTGGCGGATTTGCTGTGGCTTTTCCCTGCACTTCGGGGACCCTGCGATGAATGCTGAATTCACTGCAGGGTCGGGGACTATTCTGCCAAATCTCTGACTGCTGGAATGCAGCAGTAATGTGTTTTGAACTTTTTGTTACAGTGAGGTTTAGGGCTGCTTATAAGCAGCTTGTTTTATCTCTCTGCTGGGTGCCCGGAGACAGATAAAACAGTGAAATTAATTTTTCCAAAGGGGGCACGCTAATCTGTCTTTAAAAAAGCAGTGAGAATTGGGTTTTGATTTGTTAATGACTGCTTTTTATTGTATTACATTGCAAAATCGAGATAACTCGACTTTGGAAGGTGTTAAATAGGGATGAGCGTTCGGTTCGATTCGAAAATGAGTTTGAATCGAACATCGGCCGTTCGAGTGTTCGGCGAATGCTGAACATTATGGGATGTTCGCGGTTTGTTCGACCGCGGACATTCCATAATAAAAAATGTGTCTGTCCACAGGTCTCCTAAATGTACCGGCGGCTGCCGGTACATTTAGGAGACCTGTGGCTGCGGCCCCCAGCCCCCATAACTCACCAGTCCTGCAGCTGTCCCGGCCTCCTGTTCCCCGGTCCGTCAGCTCCTCCGATCCGTCTGGCCGCTGCTCCTCTCTGCCCCACGTCTTCATGCAGAATGATCTGATTGGGCAAAGTCCAGGTCAGGTGCAGCACTTTGCCCAATCAGAGCTCAGCATGAAGATGAGGCATGGGGCAGAGCTTTAACCAAGCTCTGATTGGTTAAAGTCGGTGCAAGACTTTAACCAATCAGAGCTTGGTTAAAGCTCATCTTCATGCTGAGCTCTGATTGGGCAAAGTCCTGCACCTGACCTGGACTTTGCCCAATCAGATCATTCTGCATGAAGACGTGGGGCAGAGAGGAGCCGCGGCCAGACGGACCGGAGGAGCTGACGGACCAGGGAACAGGAGGCCGGGACAGCTGCAGGACAGGTGAGTTACGGGGGCTGGGGGCCGCAGCCACAGGTCTCCTTAATGTACCGGCAGCCGCCGGTACATTTAGGAGAACTGCGAACACATTTTGCGTGTTCGGCCCCCATTGGTTTACATTGTGTTCAAGTTCTTATTCAAACATTCCAGCCGTTCGGCTGTTCGGATACAAACCGAACACAGGGGTGTTCGGCTCATCCCTAGTGTTAAACATGATTATTGCACCACAAGCTGAACATGGCTGAGCAGACGACGAGTGTTAACTGTTGGATACAAAACAAGTGTTTAACGTGTGATTTCTTTTCAGATAAGCCGCGTTAGTAAAGAGCCAAAGTCAGCCGACTCGTCGCAACCTATACATTCCTTCAGATTGCAAAACCTAAGAACCAACGGCTTCTTCTCTTCATAGCTACCAGGGGTTTCTATAATCAACATATGGCTAATCTGGGACATAATGTGAATGCAAAATGTTATATGCATAATTTTCTCCCTCTTTATTTGGTTTCCGTGAGATTAATAGCCACATTTTAGCTTTCTTTTAAAAATCTTAAGAATCTCTTGCGCAAATTTTTTTTACTGTGATTGATGAGATCCGTGGAACCTTGCCTTAGACACAAGCCAGCACTAATTTACAAGGTATAACAATATTAGCAAATTGCTAATGATCCATGAAATGGTCTCAAAGACTTAAATATTGCACTAAGAAGTTTCATAACACTCAACGTAGCCATCGAGACGTTTACAAATATGTGAGCGAAACTTCAAGATGTCTGAAAGCAGAAGTCAGCTTACTGTCAAATGATTCTTTATTATTTTTAAAACTTTCAGGGTTATTCAAAGAGAATCGAAAAGCCACCGCACGTTCGGTGACTTTTCGTTCTCTTCAATTCGGTTTGATTTGGCGATCCCATTTCGGCAACCCTGCGGTGTATTCAGCAAGCACCACAGGGTCCCCGAATTTCAGGAAAAGGTCACCGCAAACCCGCCGAAAACTAACCGCAAAACCCTTCGAATGCACGGCGAAAACCCGCAAAAACATCTGGATTAACCTGCCGAAAAAAACAGAAAAACCCGAGCAGGAGCCGATCACACGCAGCGCAGACGCTGGAAAAAGCCGACACCGCAGACGAATGCAGTGAATAAATTAGGAAAACAGTTTGCTTGAATGTTTGAAAAGTGAAACGCTGTTTGCAAAGAAACTACTGAGCGAAAATGTCTGAAATTTACATATGATACAATGAATGATAATAAAAAGGGCTGTTACAGAAAAAAGAAAAAACGTTAAAAAAAACTGAATTTTCTTGTTTTGCAAAAAATCCCAAAAAATGCTTAAAATATCCTAAAAAATCTACAAATCAAGAGACTCTTTACTGCAGAATATTATAATTAACGGTTTATTAGATATTGAATTAAAACGGGAATATTTTTAACATTGAAGCCTATGGGATTCGCCTTAATAAACCTGTCGAATGAAACCACCGAACAGCAGGGCAATTTGGCAACTTTTCCCTGCTGTTTGGTGTCTCTGTATAGACGAAGCATTGCTTCTCTATTTATTTATTTATTTATTTATTAATAAAGGATTTTACCAGGAAGGATACATTGAGATTTCAAGTATGTCCTGGGTTCAAGAACATTGAAGTATTACAGTTACAGAAATACAAAGTAATACAATGTAAGATATTAACAACACAAATATACAGATTAACAGAAAATAAATATGTAGGAAATAGTCATTATGTTACATGTTTACAGGCGCATTCTGTATTGAGGTATGTTAGTAAGGAGCTCTTGAGTGACTTAAGACTGGTGGAAGATTTGATGGTGTCTGGGAGGTTATTCCATAATTGTGGTGCTTTGTAGGAAAATGAGGATCGAGCCGCTGTCTTTTTGTATTGTGGTATTGCAAGTAAGGTGCTGGTCCTGGATCGGAGGTTACAGGATGAGGGAGCTGCTGGGGGAAGCAGTCTATTCAGATAGGGTGGCAGCTTCCCAGAAAAGCTGTTAAACACCATGCTGGAAAGGTGAAGGGTGCGTCTAGATTCCAGCGATGGCCAGTTTAGCTCTTTTAACATGTCACAATGGTGGGTCATGTAGTTACATTGTAATGCAAAGCGGCAGAATGAGTTATACAATGTAGTAAGTTTCTGAAGATGTGTTTGCGGGGTGGCTGCATACACTACATCTCCGTAATCAATAGCCGGCATAAGCATTTGTTGTACAATCTGCTTTCTTACCGCGGGGCTCAGGCAGGATTTGTTTCTGTACAGGGCGCCTAGTTTGGGGTAAAGTTTAGATGAGAGTTTTTCGATGTGGGGCCAAAGGATAGATTAGGGTCCAACCACATACCTAGATATTTGAGAGAAGTGACTGTGGTCAGCGTGTCATTTGATTTTGTCCCAACACATAGATGGGGATTTTGCAATTTGTGTGGTTTCACTGCCCTCGAACAGGCACCGAACAGGCACCGTATGTGCAGGCAATTCGCCAGGATTTGACGAATTGCCTGCTCTCTGAATAGCCGAATGGCCAGGAAATTTAACCGAACGCTCATTTTCAGCGTTCGGTTACCTTTCTACAGCCATTCGGATCTCTTTGGATAAAGCTGTTTATTTATACAAATCAGGGTTCTGCAAAGACAACAAAAGCAAAAAAAATGACATAAAATCTGAAACATGTGTTCCCTGACTCTTGTTTCTATTTTTTTCCCCCATAACAATCTGTAGGGGGAGGGGGATAAGAAGGAAAAGGAGGAAAGGAAAAAGAAGACACAAAAACAAAACAAAACATGGTGCAGCATGCGTTCAGGGAAAACATTTAAGGGGTTATTCAGAAAGACCATCTGGCCCTGAAATGTCACCGAACAGGGAATTTCCCCGTACGGTGACATGTCGGGGCCATTCAGTTATTCAGAGAGCAGGCAGTTCGCCAAATTTTGGCGTATTGACAGCAAGTCCAGTGCTGTTCGGCGGCAGTGAAATCCCCCATAGAGAAGCAATGGTTAATCTATTCACAGACACCGAACAGCAGAGAAAAGTTGCCGAAATGCCCTGATGTTCTGTGGTTTCATTTGGCAGGTTTATTCAGACGAATCCCATAGGCTTCAATGTTAGAAATATTCTCGTTTTTATACAATATCTAATAAACCATTTATTATTTTAATCTGCAGCAAAAAGTCTCTTTACTTATCTATTATTTTTTTAGGATCTTTCAGGCATTTTTAGGGATTTTTTTGTGCAAAATTGAAACGCTGTTTGCAAAAAAACTGCTAGATGAAAATGCCTGAAATTTACATATAAAGATCCTATGAATGATAATAAAAATGGCTGTTTCAGAAAAAAGAGAAAATGCTTTAAAAAAAAGGTGTTTTTTCTTTTTCCTGTAACAGCCCTTTTTATTATCATTCATAGGATCTTATATGTAAATTCCAGGCGTTTTCGTTCAGTAGTTTTTTTGCAAACAGTGTTTCCATTTTGACACTTTCAATGAAAGTGTTTTTTTTCTTTTTTTAAACCCCCGTTCGTCAGCTTGTCAGCTTTTTCCGGCGGCTGGTCTGCGCTGTGATCAGAGGCTCGTCTGCTCTTTCCGATGTGTTCGGGGTGTTTTTTGCAGCGGTTCCAGTAAGTTTTCAGTGGGATTTCGGTGGGTTTGAGGAGGGTTTTCCCTGCACTCCGGGGACCATGCGGTGAATGCTGAATTCACTACAGGGTGGGGAATTTTGATATCACAAAGTGAAGTGAGGAGAATGAGAGCGCACGGAAATGTAGGTGACATTTTGGTGCTCTCTAAATAACCCCCTTAGATCATTACAAAGCATCACCAACTAATATCAAAAACCTCAAGAAAATGCCACATTGGCAAGTGTGAAATTGTGTCGCAGGTTACGTGTTATCGTGTATTTGATAATATTAAGAAAAAAGAAAACAAAATAGTGCAATCAAATAGAAAGAATTAGTAATGATAAATAGCTCAAGGTATTGGCACCCACAGCATTCTGGATCTCTGGGTGCTTTGGGGTTTGTGTATGACTCTCAGTAGACAGTAGAGACTGTGGTGTGTGACAATTAGGGATGAGCTGTTCGGGTTCGGACGTTCGGAGTTCGACCTGAACTTTGGCAATTCGAAAGTTCGCGAACTTCGAACTTTTTGGGTGTGTTCGGTTCGGAACAATATTGCTGCATTAACAAAACAACAAAAAAACTTGTTTATTTTTTTTAGAATTTTTTTTTAAATATTTTAATTTTATTTTTATTTTTTTAAAAAAAAATTCTCATGCTCATGTTTGGTATTCTTGGAAAGGCCATGCTCTGGCCGATCCAACAATATCAAACATTAACCCCTAGCTGCCACGGATCGGGAGATAGGGGGTTCATTGCAACCCCCTATCTCCACCATTGGTGGCAGCTAGGAGTTAACTCCAGGATTGGCGTCATCGTGCTATGCACGATGACGCCAGTCCTCAGGGGGAGTTCCTGGAGTTCCAGGGGGAGCTCCAGGAGAGGATCACGATCCGGCGCTTTTCAGCGCCGATTCGTGATCCGGCTCCCCAGGGGTTAATCACAGCCACCGTTTGGAAGGGCAGGCTGTGCCCTTCCAAACGGTGCCTGGATTAACCCTCTGCCCCCGGCGATCGGGAGGGAGAGAGGTCCGAAGGACCTCCCCCCTCCCTTTCAGGCGCGGGGGGGCACCTGAATTAGATGTCATCGCGCCGCCGCAATGACATCTAATTGCTCCGCCGGGGCCCCGGAGTGCTGGGCTGACATCCAAGATGTCAGCCCGCACTGGGGGGGCGCAGCAATCTGCCGGAATCTGTCAGATTGCTGCCTCCTGTGCATGGACGCGCTCAGCGCGTCCATAGCACAGGAGAACCACTTGACTTGACGCGCTGAGTGCATCCATAGCAGCCAAGTGTTTAACTGGTGTTTGAAAAAAATTCAAAATAACATCTAAAGCAATGTTATTTTTCACCTCGGGATTAATCATTCACAGGGTTATTCAGAGAGCGGTGAAAAGTAGGAGAATAACTGGAGAAGTGAAAATTCTAGGTCAAAATAGCCAAACCAGAAAAATTCTCCCATTTAACTCACTTTCCAAATTGGCTATTTGGTCTAGATTGTTCTCTTCTCCTGCCAGTTCTCCTGGCTTTCACCTCTCTCTCAGGGTTGTTCAGAGAAAGGTGAAAACCAGGAGAATGGCAGGAAAAGAGAACAATCTGGACCAAATAGCTGATTTGGAAAGTGAGATAAGGCTAGGGTCAGACTAACGCATTTTTCACAGTGACTGAAAGTGCGTCCGAACGCATTGCCGTATTTTTTCACGGAATGCGCGAAAACAGTCATATGATGCGCATTTTTGTGCGTGATTTTTTACGGATCCAAAACAGGAAACTTTGGGTGTCTGGACGTTATGTTGGCCGGACATGAGCAGGGTCTGACGTCTCCAAATCACGCACACACGCCGCTAGTGGACGCAGCGCACTCTGTACGTCTACTAGCGGTTCTGCGTTCTCGAAAAAATGCGTTAATTTTCCACTTGCGTTGCGCAGCCGGACTTTCGTGCGACCGTACTTCGTATATTGGCCGTCATTGCCCGTCATTTGCTGCTAGTGCGGCCGTGATTAAGTGCGCCTAAACGCACGTTAAAAATTCGCTAGTCTGACCCTAGCCTAAATGGGAGAATTTTTCTGGTTTGGCTATTTTGACCTAGAATTTTCCATTCTCCAGTCATTCTCCTGCTCTTCACCGCTCTCTGAATAACCCTGACAGGGTTATTCAGAGAAAGGTGAAACTCAGGAGAATGACTGAAGAGAAAATTCTAGGTCAAAATAGCCGAACCATAAAAATTCTCCCATTTTTCTCACTTTCCAAATCGGCTATTTGGTCTAGAATTTTCCATTCTCCAGTCATTCTCCTACTTTTCACCGCCAAAAAATCAGTAAACTTTTTCTGCGTGTCCGAAAATGTCTCCTCTTTTCATACAGACTGCCGCCCCAAGCAGTTGTTTATGGATAGATTAAAGGAAAAGCATTTACCGTCATTTGAAATGTCATTTTTTGTTTTTTACATATTTCTATACATCCTAGAAATCCGCCACTTCACGGGCAGGTTATGGGGACCTCCTAGGCATGATATTTGAAGGAATTTTTCGCTTTTATTTTTAACCCTTATTTCATGGAAAACTTACTGTCCCTTTAAAAACTTTTTTTTTTAACTTTTTGTCCTTGTTTCCTGTCCCCCAGGGCACTACCCGGACCCCCATACACCTTTAATGGCAAATATCTAGCATATATGCCCTCTTGGAGGGCACTCTAAAAACCGAATTTTCAGCCCCCCGGTCTTGCATTGAGTTCGGGTTCGGGTTCGAATCTGAACATTTGAAAAGTTCGGGTTCAGCTCCGAACCGAACTCGGGGAGTGTTCGGCTCATCCCTAGTGACAATTGCTACACATCAGCAGGTTTTCAAATGCTCAAACCACCATGAATGTGGTTACCAATCAGCCCAGGTTCCTTGGATCGAATCACTTCTCCATTCCATTTGTTTGATTTCAACAGCTGGACCTCCTGACTAGGGATGGGCGGAACACCCCCGTGTTCGGTTCGAACTCGAAGGGCCAAAAAGTTCGAATTCAAACTCGAACGTAATGCAAGTCAATGGGGTCGAACTTCCGAAAATGAAAGTGCCCTCCAAGAGGGCATATATGCAAGATATTGGCCATAAAAGGTATATGGGGGTCCGGGTACTGCCCTGGGGGACAGGAAACAATGAATTATTATTATTATTATTTTTTTTAAAATAACCGTTTTTAACCCTTTCACTGCTGACTGCTGAGCCATTTCACCGCTGTGCACTGAGCTAATTTTTACCGCTTTTGCTCATGTTTAAATGCGATTTGAACATGGGAAATGTTTGACCAACAAGGAGTGGTAAATGTTTGACCAACAAGGAGTGGGAAATGTTTAACCAACAATGAGTGGGAAATGTTTGACCAACGAGGAGTGGGAAATGTTTGACCAACAAGGAGTGTGAAATGTTTGACCAACAATGAGTGGGAAATGTTTGACCAACGAGGAGTGGGAAATGTTTGACCAACGATGAATGGTAAATGTTTGACCAACAAGGAGTGGGAAATGGTAGGAAGGAAATGGTATCCTAAGGCGCTGTGCGGTGTTGAGATTATGGTGTTTTAATGGTGCGGTTGTGCTGCCGATTTAGGGGTGGTTGCAGAGCCTTGTTGCTGCTACAGGTTGATTGGGAGGAAAGTGTGGGGTACCCCTTAGTCAGGCGCTACTCGCTAGTCGTGTCTGTTAAAGTAGTGGTGTAATCGCTCTTAAGGAATTTCAACAATATAATGAGGTATGGCAATGCTAATTTAACATCTTTGTGTACCATAAAAAATTAAAACCGAGTATAGAAAAAAGGGTAAATATTCATATTAAGAACATACACCCTCTGGCTTTGGGGGTGATGAATCACAGTCTTTAAAAATCACAATAAATCAGTCTTTTATATTGATACAAACATACGCCCCCTGGCTTCGGGGGTGATGAATCTCAGTCTCTAAAAAGCACAATAAATCAGTCTTTGTGTTGCATAAAAAGAGAAAAGAAAAATAATTAAAAATAATTAAAAAATAATAATAATTTTCCTCTTAATGATTGAGAGTGTCCTTTTGGTCTTGACTGCTTCCGCTCCTCTCGTCCCTTCAAAATTCCTCCAAGAAAGAAAGAGGGGATTAAGGATACGTCCGCGTCTGTCAGATAAACCAGAGAGTAAGGATTGGTACACTTAGGCTAGGGTCAGACGAACGCATTTTCGCGTTGCCTGTGAAAAAGTGCGTTCGAACGAATGGACGCGTTTTTTCACGGAGTACGCGATAGCGGTCATACGATGCGCATTTGCGTTCGTGTTTTTGTACGGATCATCAATAAAACACTTTTGCATCTGGACGTTATGTTGGCCGGACATTAGCAGTGTCTGACATCTCCAATCACGCACACACGCCGCTAGCAGCCGCAGCGCACTCTGTACGACCGTACTAGTGGTTTCACGTTCTCAACAAAATGCGTTCGTTTGCCACTTGCGTTGCGTGGACGAACTTTCGTGCGGCCGTACTTCGTGTGTTCCCCGGCATTGGACGTCATTTGCTGCTAGCACGGCCGTGATTTCGTGCGGCTAAACGCACATTAAAACTGCTTTCATCTGACCCTAGCCTTACGCTAGTGCGGTGATGGATGCTGCTCTGTCTGTTGTGCTCTGCCCAGAAATCCTCTTTGTATCTGCTCCTTCGTGCCTTGTCTTTTGAATTTTCTCGTCCAGGATACTGCAGAAGGCTTCCCTTTATACGGTGCCTTCTGGTTGCTGGCGATGTTAAAAGATGGCAACTGGATGCAGCAGGAGGTTGGCTTGTGCAAAAATTTATTAAGACAGCTCACATCAAATAATAACGCAATCAAAGATAAAAGAAAAATAAAAATATTTTAAAAAGTTAGAAAGTAAAAAAAACTATAAGTCCATAGGAGGTAAAAAAAAGTCTTTAAAAGTGGGCATAGGGGTCTCCAAGATGCGTTTCGCCGGCTCCCTGGCCAGCTTCATCAATTGGCCGGCGAAACGCGTCTTGGAGAATATTTACACTTTTTTCTATACTCGGTTTTAATTTTTTATGGTACACAAAGCTGTTAAATTAGCATTGCCATACCTCATTATATTGTTGAAATTCCTTAAGAGCGATTACACCGCTACTTTAACAGACACGACTAGCGAGTAGCGCCTGACTAAGGGGTACCCCACACTTTCCTCCCAAGGAGTGGGAAATGTTTGACCAACAAGGAGTGGATAATGTTTATGAATCCCATAGGCTTCAATGTTAAAAATATTCCCATTTTAATTCATTGTCTAATAAACCGTTTATTATTATATTCTGCAGTAAAGAGTCTCTCTATTTTTAGATTTTTTTTTAGGATCTTTTAAGCATTTTTTTTAAAACTTTTTTTTTCTTGAACTTTCCGTGAACGTCCCGAAAAGTTCGAACTTTCGAACAGCCGATGTTCGAATCAAACTTTGAAGCAATTCGCACCGGCAGCCCATCCCTACTCCTTACCACATCTGCATAAATTTATGTATAGAGTAACCGCTGTATGCTCATATGAATAGATATTTGACACCATCAGCTAGCGTCAGCCAATAGTTACATAACTTAACCCTACTGAAGAGCTGCACAGACCAGGAGTTGCATCTCCATAGTTGTAGAGTAGTGACTTTCCCACCACTCTACCCAACCGATATGGGTCATGGTTCATATGTAGGGATGAGCTGTTTGGGTTCGGACGGTTCGGAGTTCGACCCGAACTTTGGCAGTTCTAAAGTTTGCGAATTTCGAACTTTTTGGGTGTGATCGGTTCGAGTTCGAAAAAAAAAGAAATTTTGAAAAAAGTATAGAAAATGCTTAAAAAAATACTAAAAAATCTAGAAATAAAGAGACTCTTTACTGCAGAATATTATAACCAACGGTTTATTAGATATTGAATTGAAAACTAATGTTATCAACTCTAAATGACCTCTGTTCACAAACGGGCATAACACCAGGTGTTTTTAGTCTGGTAATCAATTTGATACATTGTACACCATACTGAGGGTGGGGTGGTGTCTGCTTCTGATTGAGATTTGAGAATTAATTTCCCTAAAACATCCTAATATGCTTCATTTAACCCTTTCGCTGCTGAGACTTTTCACACCTCTGTGCTGAGGTCATTTTTACCGCTTTCGCTCATCATGTTTAACCGTGTTTTGTAGCCATATTTTGATATATGACCCAGACATATTATATATCATTCTTTCCGGCAGACTTGGCAGATTCATAATATGTCATTATTATATGTATACGTTATGTCATGTCTGTATATTATAACATGCGATCGTTTGCGGTTATATTTTGTATGGGGTGCGCTTGTTAAAAAAAATTAGAAATGGGGTCTCGCTACATTTTTTTTGGGGAAAATTTTTCTTTTTTTAACAAACGCACCGCATACAAAAATCGTTAGTGCAGCATTATTGTTCACATTATAATTGAAATGGGAACAATATTGCTGCATTAACAAAACAAAAACAAAAAAAACTTGTTTATTTTTTTTAGAATTATTTTTTTAAAATATTTTTTTTATTTTATTTTATCTTTTATTTTTTTAAAAAACATTTTTCATGCTCATGTTTTGTATCCTTGGAAAGGCCATGCTCTGGCCGATCCAACGATATGAAACATTAACCCCTAGCTGCCACGGAACAGGAGATAGGGGGTTCATTGGAACCCCCTATCTCCACCATTGGTGGCAGCTAGGGGTTAACTCCAAGACTGGCGTCATCGTGCTATGCACGATGACGCCAGTCCTCATGGGGAGTTCCTGGAGGCTTGGCCGACATCCAAGATGTCGGCCAGCTCCAGGAGAGGATCACGATCCGGCGCTTTTCAGCGCCGATTCGTGATCCGGCTCCCCAGGGGTTAATCACAGCCACCGTTTGGAAGGGCAGGCTTTATTTTTATTTTTTTTAAAAAAAAATTCTCATGCTCATGTTTGGTATTCTTGGAAAGGCCATGCTCTGGCCGATCCAACAATATCAAACATTAACCCCTAGCTGCCACGGATCGGGAGATAGGGGGTTCATTGCAACCCCCTATCTCCACCATTGGTGGCAGCTAGGGGTTAACTCCAGGATTGGCGTCATCGTGCTATGCACGATGACGCCAGTCCTCAGGGGGAGTTCCTGGAGTTCCAGGGGGAGCTCCAGGAGAGGATCACGATCCGGCGCTTTTCAGCGCCGATTCGTGATCCGGCTCCCCAGGGGTTAATCACAGCCACCGTTTGGAAGGGCAGGCTGTGCCCTTCCAAACGGTTACCTGGATTAACCCTCTGCCCCCCGGCGATCTGGAGGGAGAGAGGTCTGAAGGACCTCCCGCCCTCCCTTTCAGGCGCTTCCTCCGCACATGCGGGGGGGGGCGCCTGAATTAGATGTCATCGCGCCGTCGCGATGACATCTAATTGCTCCGCCGGGGTCCCAGAGTGCTGGGCTGACATCCAAGATGTCAGCCCGCACCGGGGGGCGCAGCAATCCGCCGGGATCCGCGGGATCCGCTCAGCGCGTCCATAGCACAGGAGAACCACTTGGCTGGAGCGCGTCCATAGCAGCCAAGTGGTTAACTGGTGTTTGAAAAAAATTCAAAATAACATCTAAGGCTAGGGTCAGATGAGCGCATTTTGTACGGACTGTGCGTCCGTGCAGTACGGACGTACTTACTGACTGACAACGAGGTAGTGGCCAAACAGTCCGTTTTTTTCACTGTCGTATTTTTTGACTGATGTAGCAGGGAAAATAAATTAAAATGAAAAAACATTCTGTCCGTCAAAAATGCTGGACGTATAAATGCAGTCCGTCTGACCTCGTTTCATCACTCACACACAAAGCTACACGGACGTTGCGGAGGCTGGGGTCAGACCAGCGCACTTTTAACGTGCGTTCTGGCGCACATAATTACGGCCGCACTAGCAGCAGATGACGGGCAATGACGGCCAATATACGATGTACGGTAGGCTTGTGCACCAATTTTTTTTTCGTTTCGATTCGATTCGATTTTTTGGATTTTTTAACTTTTCGATTCGGCTTGTTTCGACCGATTTCGGTTTCGATTCGGTTCGGCTCGACCCGTTTTTCGTGTACATATTGTTTTTCAGAATTTCAACCATTTTTCGTATTTTTGTGTCACTTAGCTCGTTTTTTGTATCGACTTTTCGTATTTTCGGAAATTTTCGTTTTTCGGAATTGTAAATGGTTTCGGAATATCGACCATTTTTCGTATTTTCGTGTCACTTAGCTCGTTTTTTGTATCGACTTTTCGTATTATCGAAAATTTTCATTTTTTCGGAACGTCTGTTCTCCTCGTTTCAAAGCAATAGATTTCGATTTGACACATTTCAAGTACATTCGAAAATTCCGAAAATATTTCGTTTCGGCTCGGAAAACTTTTCGGATCTGCCATTTTCGGATCTAAAAATTTTCGGAAAATCGGCCGCATCCGAAAACACGAATCGGGAAATTTCGTGAAAATTCCGAAATTCCGAAACCCGAAACGCACATCCCTAATGTACGGCCGCACAAAAGTCCGGCCGTGCAACGCAAGTGGAATTTGAACGCATTTTTTTGAGAACGCTGAACCGCTAGTACTGACGTACTGAGTGCGCAGCTGCAGCATAGCGGCGTGTGTGCGTGATTAGGAGATGTCAGACGCTGCTAATGTCCAGCCTACATAACGTCCAGACGCAAAAAGAGTTTTATTGACGATCCGTACAAAATCACGCCCGAAAATGCGCGTCGTCTGACCGTTTTTGCGCATTCCGTGAAAAAATACGTCAATGCCTTCGGACGCACTTTTTCACGTTTGCGGGGAAAAATGCTTTCGTCTGACCCTAGCCTAAACATTCACAGGGTTATTCAGAGAGCGGTGAAAAGTAGGAGAATAACTGGAGAAGTGAAAATTCTAGGTCAAAATAGCCAAACCAGAAAAATTCTCCCATTTAACTCACTTTCCAAATTGGCTATTTGGTCTAGATTGTTCTCTTCTCCTGCCAGTTCTCCTGGCTTTCACCTCTCTCTCAGGGTTGTTCAGAGAAAGGTGAAAACCAGGAGAATGGCAGGAAAAGAGAACAATCTGGACCAAATAGCCGATTTGGAAAGTGAGATAAGGCTAGGGTCAGACTAACGCGTTTTTCACAGCGACCGCCAAAAAGTGCGTCCGAACGCATTGCCTTATTTTTTCACGGAATGCGCGAAAACGGTCATACGATGCGCATTTTTGTGCGTGATTTTTTACGGATCCAAACCAGGATACTTTGGGTGTCTGGACATTATGTTGGCTGGACATGAGCAGGGTCTGATGTCTCCAAATCACGCACACACGCCGCTAGTGGACGCAGCGCACTCTGTACGTCCGTACTAGCGGTTCTGCTTTCTCGAAAAAATGCTTTAATTTTCCACTTGCGTTGCGCAGCCGGACTTTCGTGCGACCATACTTCGTATATTGGCTGTTATTGCCCGTCATTTGCTGCTAGTGCAGCCGTGATTAACCCCTTTGTGACCAGGCGGTTTTACACATATCCGTCTTTTAGTGACCGCTGCTGTTTTTACGTTTCTGCGCTGTTAGCGTTTAGGTCAAATTTTCCTCTTACTCGTTTATTCAACCCACACATATTATACACCCTTTTTCCCGCCATTAAATGGACTTTCTAGAAATACCATTATTTCCATCATATCAAATAATTTACTATAAAAAAAATATGAAATATGAGGAAAAAATGGTAAAAACACACTTTTTTTGTAATTTAATCCCCCAAAATCTACAACCACCCAAAAAGACCCCGGCTAAATAGGTTCAAAATTTTGTCCCGAGACTAGAAATACTCAATTTTTACATGCGTTTGCTTTTTAACCCCTTCACTGCTGAGACAGTTCACCTATGTGCGCTGCGCTCATTCTGACCATTTTGTGCTAATTATTTTTAGATAACAGCCTAGGTCCTATTTAATTAACCTAGCAGCAAATGACGTCCAATGCCAGGTAACATACGAAGAACGGCCGCACGAAAGTTCGTCCGCGCAACGCAAGTGGCAAACGAACGCATTTTTCTAGAACGTCAAACCGCTACTACTGACGTACAGAGTGCGCTGCGGCCGCATAGCGGCGTGTTTGCGTGATTGGGAGACGTCAGACGCTGCACACGTCCGGCCAACATAACGTCCAGACGCAAAAAGGGTTTTATTGATGATCCGTACAAAATCACGGACGAAAATGCACATCGTATGACCGCTATAGCGTATTCCGTGAAAAAATACGTCCATTCGTTCGAACGCACTTTTTCACGGACAAACGTGAAAAATGCGTTAGTCTGACCCTGGCCTAAGGGAGACCCGAGGACAGGACATACAGGGTACGTCAGCGGCCCTTAAGGGGTTAAGTGCGCCTAAACGCATGTTAAAAATTCGCTAGTCTGACCCTAGCCTAAATGGCAGAATTTTTCTGGTTTGTCTATTTTGACCTTGAATTTTCCATTCCCCAGCCATTCTCCTGCTCTACACCGCTCTCTGAATAACCCTGACAGGGTTATTCAGAGATAGGTGAAACTCAGGAGAATGACTGAAGAGAAAATTCTAGGTCAAAATAGCCAAACCAGAAAAATTCTACCATTTTTCTCACTTTCCAAATTGGCTATTTGGTCTAGAATTTTCCATTCTCCAGTCATTCTCCTGCTTTTCACCTCCAAAAAATCAGTAAACTTTTTCTGCGTGTCCGAAAATGTCTCCTCTTTTCATATAGACTGCCGCCCAAGCAGTTGTTTATGGATAGATTAAAGGAAAAGCATTTACCGTCATTTGAAATGTCATTTTTTGTTTTTTACATATTTCTATACATCCTAGAAATCCGCCACTTCACGGGCAGGTTATGGGGACCTCCTAGGCACGATATTTGAATGAATTTTTCGTTTTTATTTTTAACCCTTATTTCATGGAAAACTCACTGTCCCTTTAAAAATGTTTTTTTTTAACTTTTTGTCCTTGTTTCCGAATTTTCAGCCCCATTGACTTGTATGGGGTTCGAGTTCGGGTTCGATTTCGGATCCGACCATTTGGAAAGTTCGGGTTCGGCTTCGACCCGAACTCGGGGAGTGTTCGGCTCATCCCTATTAATATGTACAAATTTCAAACACATTTTTCTGTAGCTTACGACATCACCTGAAACCAGAATCCAGGTCTGTAAACAATTTGTTATGCGTAAGGATAAATTTCAAAACATAACAAATCTCATGAATAACTTATAACGTGTTTCACCGTAAAACTCTTCATCAGGGAAGTCAGGGAAAAGGTTTTTACATGTGCATGTGTGAAATATTAAATCATATATTACCATTCGGATCCATTTCTTTATATGGATTGGAGGTGGCACTGAATATGTGGGGAGGTCCAAGAGAAGGCTACACACAAGGATATTTGAGTTTTCTATGAGAGACTTCTATTGTCATATATTCTGAACATTATATTGTGCGCTCACACTGAATCTCAGAACAAAAACATTCATCTCCTTGTAAGGCTAGGGTCAGACTAACGCATTTTTCACGTTGTCCGTGAAAATGTGCGTTCGAAGAATGGACGTATTTTTTCACGGAATACGCAATAGCGGTCATACTATGCGCAGTTTCATCCGTGATTTTGTACGGATCATCAATAAAACACTTCTTGCATCTGGAGGTTATGTTGGCCGGACATTAGCAGCGTCTGACGTCTCCAATTCACACACACACGCCGCTAGCGGACGCAGCGCACTCTGTACGTCAGTACTAGTGTTTAACGTTCTCGAAAAAATGCGTTCATTTTCCACTCGCGTTGCGCAGCCGGACTTTTGTGCGACCGTACTTCGTATATGGCCGTCATTGCCCGGCATCTGCTGCTAGCACGGCCGTGATTAAGTGCGCCAGAACGCGCGTTCGCACTGCCTCAGTCTGACCCTAGCCTTAAAGTTACTCGGTAACGACACAAAGTAAAAACAAATAGCAGCACAATTTCAGTAAGATTTAAATGACGCGTTTATATTTCACCTCTTGTGTTGCTCTTTCTTTGTGAACAACAATTCCAGTAATACAGAGTTAAATGACAGCAGCTGTAATGGAAACACATATTATACTGTCTTCCAAGTATATTGCAATATAAGCTGATAATGTATAAGATACATTGAGATTTCTCTGGTTTTCAGTTTGACCTGGGTTCAAGAATATTGAATTGTTACAGAAATATAAAGTAATAAAGTGCAAGATATTAAAAACAAACACAAATATACAGATTAACCCAGAAAATAAATATGTAGGAAATATAGTCACTATGTTCCATGTTTACAGGTGCATTCTGTATATAGTCACTGTGTTACATGTTTACAGGCGCATTCTGTATATAGTCACTATGTTACATGTTTACAGGTGCATTCTGTATATAGTCACTGTGTTACATGTTTACAGGCGCATTCTGTATATATTCACTATGTTACATGTTTACAGGTGCATTCTGTATATAGTCACTATGTTACATGTTTACAGGTGCATTCTGTATATAGTCACTGTTACATGTTTACAGGCGCATTCTGTATATAGTCACTGTGTTACATGTTTACAGGCTCATTCTGTATATAGTCACTGTGTTATACAGTTGTGTTCAAAATTATTCAACCCCCACTGAAATTGAGTGTTTTGGCCAGTTTGACATTGATTTTGATCATTCAGTCATCTTGCTTACAATTAAATCAAAGAGGCACGTGTAGGTCAGACAAATATAACATAACATTTATAATGAAATAACCACAAATGTCTTTTTTGTGCTCACATCATTATCAGTTTTATTCAACCCCCAAGTGACATTCAATCTTAGTACTTAGTACAACATCCTTTTACAGTTATAACAACTTTTAAACGTGAAGCATAGCTTGACACAAGTGTCTTGCAGCGATCTACGGGTATCTTCGCCCATTCGTCATGGGCAAAAGCCTCCAGTTCAGTCGCATTCTTAGGCTTGGGCACTGCAACTGCTTTCTTTAAGTCCCACCAGAGGTTCTCAATCGGATTTAAGTCTGGTGACTGCGATGGCCACTCCAAAATGTTCCAGCTTTTAATCTGCAACCATGCTCTAGTGGACTTGGAGGTATGCTCGGGATCATTGTCCTGTTGAAAGGTCCAATGTCTCAGGTTTGTGACGGACTGCATCACATTGTCATCCAATATCTCCTGGTACTGAAGAGAATTCATGGTACCTTGCACACGCTGAAGCTTCCCTGTACCTGCAGAAGCAAAACAGCCCCAAAGCATGATTGACCCCCCGCCATGCTTCACAGTAGGCAAGGTGTTCTTTACTTCATAGGCCTTGTTATTCCTCCTCCAAACATAGCGTTGATCCATGGGCCCAAACAGTTCTAATTTTGTTTCATCAGTCCACAGAACACTATCCCAAAACTTCTGTGGTTTGTCCACATGACTTTTGGCATACTGCAGTCGACTCTTCTTATTCTTTGGAGACAGCAAGGGGGTGCGCCTGGGAGTTCTTGCATGGAGGCCTTCATTACGCAGTGTGCGCCGTATTGTCTGAGCTGAAACTTTAGTACCCACATCTGACAAATCTTTTCTCAGTTCCTCAGCAGTCACACGGGGACTTTTCTCCACTCTACGCTTCAGGTAGCGCACAGCAGTCAAAGTCAGCATCTTCTTTCTGCCACGACCAGGTAGCGTTTCAACAGTGCCCTTTGCCTAGAATTTGCAAATGATGCTTCCTATGGTCTCTCTTGGTATGTTTAACATCTTTGCAATCTTCTTATAGCCATTGCCCTTCCTGTGAAGAGTAATCACCTCTTCTCTTGTCTTCCTGGACCATTCTCTTGACTTCACCATGTTTGTAACCACACCAGTAAATGTCTAGAAGGAGCTGAGTATCACAGTCATTTTAAAGCTGCCTAATTGGTGCTTATTATGCTTTATTGCTGCTCCGTGACATCCACAGGTGTTTTCAATACCTGATTGAAAACACTTGAATGAACCTCTGTTCTTCAGAGTGGTAGTCTTTAAGGGGTTGAATAATTGTGTCAATGAAGAATTCACAAAAGAAACATTTACTACTGTATTACAAAACCAATTGATGTCATTTTAGTTGCATATGGTTCTTTAAAAAGTCCTTGTAGGATTTCATTCTGAATACAATTACAAATGTACACTAAATTCCCTAAAACCCTTTACAGCATTGGGGGTTGAATAATTTTGAACACAACTGTATGTTTACAGGTGCATTCTCTATATAGTCACTATGTTATATGTTTACAGGTGCATTCTATATATAGTCACTATGTTACATGTTTACAGGTGCATTCTGTATATAGTCACTAGGTTACATGTTTACAGGTGCATTCTGTATTGAGGTATGTTAATTAGGAACTCTTAAGGGACTTTAGACTGGGGGAAGATTTGATGGCGTCTGGGAGGTTATTCCAGATTTGCGGTGCTCTGTTGGAAAATGAGGATCAAGTCACTATATGTAGATCGATAGGTAGAAACAGATAGATAACAAGCTATTCTGTGTTATTCATTAACGACACAGTGTAATATATAAATATAAAGTCTATCAGATATCACTGACTTTAGCTTTTAAAATAAACCTTAAAATAATATATGTCTCATGGATGTTGATATTAAGTTGAATGGAGCTAATTCAAATTTTGACACTTTCCCAACTTGTCACTCTGTAAAGCATTTTCAGACTGACCAGTCCTATAAATGACTCCATCACCAGTGACAGCTTGAGTGGTGGAGTTTTTATTAGTGATTGTACGAAACATCCAAGTAATAAAGTTCAATTTTACCTTGTCAGGGGCCCGTTAACAGATATTGCAATATCAACCCACGTCTTTAGCCTGACTTACTTTCCTTCAACGTAGTTGACTTTGCTGAAATAATTTAGAAATTTACCATAAAGAAACATCCAGTGTTTTATTTTCTCTTTTTTTTTTAAATAGTTGAAACAATCCTTGAAATAAATATTAGAAATTAATTATTATAAGTAGGAGCGTGTCTCTGTTTTAAAATGTACAGAGGGCAGGGGTAGATCTAAGCACAAGTTTCCGGAGGGGCACTCTACCGGTTTTGGGCATATTCCCAAAGTATTTCTTATTGTAATAACATATTTAGCCAGTAGATGGCATCATCTACTGCCAAATTGAGTTACAGCCATTGTAGGGAACCCGGGGCTGCAACTGTATCGGCTCCTGAATGTCCAATGTCTGGACATTCAGTTAGTTGATTTTAAACAGTTTAAGGCTAGTGTCAGATGATCGTCTTTGGAGAGCGGAAGGAACGTCCGTGAGAGTGGACGTGCCTTCAACTCGACGCCCGTTTGGCCACCTCACTGAGCGCACTCAGTGCACTCAGCGCTGCTAGGCTTGATCCTCCTATGGAGAATCGCGCTTTGCTGCTCAGTCAACGCGCGTCCTAGCGCTTTGCTGGAGAGGCTTGGATAACGGATGCTTGTTGTGCAAGTATTTTATGCGTGCACAAGCGTGTGACCAGCCCCATTGCAGCGTCAAAACGCTGTGACGGACGCCGGTAAGCACGTCAGTACATAGCGCGCTCGTCTGACGTTGTCCTTAGCTTTTGAGCATTATGCCCACAGGACTAAAACATTGTCGGCAGGGGGCGTGGCCTGACAGCCGATGGAGAAGGCTGTGTGAAGCACGAGCTCCTCAGCAGATTCCCCAACCAGAACGTTTTAGGCATCCAGCGGACCCCGAAATGGGCAAATTAAGTAAGGCAACGGGTGTCCAGAGGCAAGGGGAGAAAAATCGCGGCGCTCCAGCGACTCCCCTGCGGCAATTTTTCACCCCGCAATCAGACCGCGCCGATGGCCCGGAAGCGCACGCTCGATTTGGGCAGCACGACTTACTGGAGGCCCCGGCTTCACCGCGGCCTACCCTGGCGCCCGAACCCACAACGTCCCCGGCTGCTATGGACCTCAATTCACAGGGGGACTGGATGAGCGCTACCCCAGACACAATGCAGGCCCAAATAGTTTCTCAAAATCCGACTTCCCAGATAAGGCCGGAGGCCTACCCCGCAGCGCTTGCACAAGCTGGGCAGAGCTCCCAACTCGAGCCCCCGGCTTCTCTGCGGCCTACCCCTTCTTTTTTGTCTGCCAACACCCAGGGACCTGGGAATAACGGGCATCTTTCCACTATTGACTGGCAATCCACCCTGAACAACCTCCCAACTAAATCTGACCTGCGAATTGCTAATGAAAATTTGAGCACCACCATTATGTCAGAACTGCACCATATTCGCACAGAGATTCACGGTTTAACTGCAAAGGTTACTCACTTGGAGGGGGAATGTGACACTCTCCGTTTGCAAGCTGGTTCTACTGCACGTGCTGTACAAGTTCACACTTCACAGATGCAAAGCATGGCTCTCCACCTCACTGATCTGGACAATAGGGGCAGACGCCAAAACCTCCGGCTCAGAGGTCTGCCAGAAACCGATAGGGATGTGCGTTTCGGGTTTCGGAATTTCGGAATTTTCACGAAATTTCCCGATTCGTGTCTTCGGATTCGGCCGAATTTCCAAAATTTTTTTGATCCGAAAACGGCAGATCCGAAATGTTTTCCGAGCCGAATCGAAAAATTTTCGGAATTTTCGAATGGACTTGAAATGTGTCAAATCGAAATTTATTTTCCCTCTATTCATGATTTCGGTTCCATTCGGGATTTCGGTTCCATTTCGGTAATTCTGAACATCGTATATTTATCTATTATCGGTTATATCGCTGATTCTGTAAATTTTTTATTTGTAAATGTGCTGGGGCAAATCAATGTGCTGGGGCAAATCCATGAGCTGGGGCAAATCCATGTGTGAGCTGGGGCAATATCCTATGAGCTGGGGCAAATCCATGTGCTGGGGCAAATCCATGAGCTGGGGCAAATCCATGTGTGAGCTGGGGCAATATCCTATGAGCTGGGGCAATATCCTATGAGCTGGGGAAAATCCATGTGCTGGGGCAAATCCATGTGCTGGGGCAAATCCATGAGCTGGGGCATATCCATGTGCTGGGGCAAATCCATGTGCTGGGGCAAATCAATGTGCTGGGGCAAATCCATGAGCTGGGGCAATATCCTATGAGCTGGGGAAAATCAATGTGCTGGGGCAAATCCATGAGCTGGGGCAAATCCATGTGTGAGCTGGGGCAATATCCTATGAGCTGGGGCAAATCCATGTGCTGGGGCAAATCCATGAGCTGGCATATCCATGTGCTGGGGCAAATCCATGTGCTGGGGCAAATCAATGTGCTGGGGCAAATCCATAAGCTGGGGCAAATCCATGTGTGAGCTGGGGCAATATCCTATGAGCTGGGGCAATATCCTATGAGCTGGGGCAAATCAATGTGCTGGGGCAAATCCATGAGCTGGGGCAAATCCATGTGCTGGGGCAAATCCATGTGCTGGACTGCTGGGGCAATAGAGCTAGACAGCTTTGAAACAAGGAGAACAAATGTTCCGAAAAAAATGAAAATTTCCGAAATAACGAAAAGCCGATACAAAAAACGAGCAAAGTGACACGAAAATACAAAAAATGGTCGATATTCCGAAAAATAAATGTACCCGAAAAACGAATCGAGCCGAACCGAATCGAAACAGACAGTGGTCGAAACGAGCCGAATCGAAAAGTTTAAAAATTCAAAAAATCTAACCGAATCGAGCCGAAAAAAAAATCGGTGCACATCCCTAGAAACCGAGGACTAGAAACAAGTGCTGCTGCATATCTTCAATGCCCTCCTTGACCGGCCGCCTCAATCCGAGATTGACTTTGTTCGGGCTCACAGGGCCTTACGACCAAAGGGACCCCCCGGCAGCCCCCCGCGGGATGTTATATGCTGCTTGTCTCGCTTTGACCTGAAGGAAGAAATTCTGCGCCAGGCTAGAGTCACTGTGGAATTCTCATTTGAGGGTGTGAACCTGCAGCTCTTCCCAGACCTTGCTCCGGCTACTCTGGCATACAGGTGGGCATTCAAGCCGCTAACTAGTGTCCTGCTCACGCAGCAAATACGCTATCAATGGCAAATGCCGACGGGACTCTCAGTGACGACTCCTGCGGGCCAATTTTTGGTACAGGAGGCTGAAGATCTTCCAGAACTGGCTCGTCTGCTACAACTGCCACCTATTTCACTGACATGGCCTGACCCTCTGGCACTGTATAATGGTGGTCTTGGAAGGCCGCGACCACGGCCACCTTCTCAGCGTGCTCGCCTTGACCGTCAACAAACTGCCCGGGGACCGGGGCCACAGATGTGAGACTCCGTGCTCAAGCTGAAAGTCCACACAGGCTGACAGCAACCCATGACCTACATTCCCAACACTGGATTTCCAACTCGCAAGGCTTTTTGACTTCTTTTTATTTTTTTCTCTTATCGTGCCTTTCTATTACACACTCCGGCTAACGCCCAGATTTGGTCCGGAAAGACACCTACCCCAAGGCCTGCGATCCAGGTCTTCCTGACCTTTTCTCTGATATAACTCCGCGACACTTGTCGCCAGTACTCAATTGCGTAAAGGTTTGACTTTGTTATATTTATTATTATTTTTCTCTTTTCTTTTCTTTGCAGGGGGGGAGTAGAATCTGGAATAGGATTTTATCCGAACTGTCTTGAACACTGACTTTTTCTCTCCCTCACCCCCCCCTGAAGATGGGGCCCAAGCTTGAGGATCGCTCAAGCCTTCCCTTGGACTCTCGGACGAGATGGGTCCTGCTGGTTTGAAATATTATTTTTCTTTTCTATTTTTCTCATACAACGTTCAATGTATTATTGTATTGATATTCAGTGTTACTTGGGGGGTCTGCGGAGGCCCCGATGCATAAATAGAGTTTAGTTCCCGCGAACGCTAGGTCACGTTCTCCCCACCGAGGTTGGTTGACACGTGAAGTGGACAGGATACCCGGACCACTGGTTGGTCTGTTGGATTCTTCCTGCCCCGTCAACCCCGCCTCTCCGAGTGTATATAGTTACCACTTACTACCCATTCCCTTAGATCCCCGGTTCCCTTCCTTACCCCTTCCTGTGGGAGTGGGGGTTGGCCTAGGGAGCTCCTTCGCTATCCTTCAATAATGGCCGTGCGTCAGGAACCTCTCATGTTAATGTCCATTAATGCCAGTGGCCTAAACATACCTGAGAAATGTTCGGGGGTCTACGTGATTTCCAGAAAGCACGTGCCTCAGTGGTGTTTATCCAAGAATCACTTTAGAGAAGGGGCGGCCCCGAGACTCACAAACTCCTGGTTCCCAATAGGCTTTTTTAGTAACAATGCGGTGGCCAAATCTAAGGGCGTGGCGATTTTATTTCACAAATCTGTCCTCTTTGTCCAACAAGCAACTCTATCCGATAAAGATGGCCGTTATGTAATGGTAAAGGGAGAAATAGCGGGACGCAAGTATACTTTTGCAAACTTCTACGCACCGAACAAGGGACAACATAGATTCATGAACAAATTGCTTCCTCTCATCACTGAGTTCTCTGAGGGTTGTCTAGTTTTAGGGGGCGACCTGAATGTACCACTGGATCCCCGCCTTGACACGTCCTCGGGACTCTCAGCTGTCCCCCCACATGTCACTCGCTATATCTCCAAATTGTTGCATACACACAGATTAGTGGACTGTTGGAGGGCAATGCACACGGAGGACAAAGACTACACCTATTTTTCACACCATGCGCAGATCTATTCTCGACTGGATTATTTCTTTATACCGCACTATTATTTATCTGATTTACAATCAGTCCGGATTGGATCTTTGACATGGTCTGACCATGCCCCGGTCACAATGCGTCTTCTTTCCCCTCTGCATCACCCTGCCGTCCCAGCCTGGCGACTTAATGAATTCCTCCTGACTGACCCCCCGACTTCAAACGACTGTGAGCAGACCCTAGCCCTATATTTTCAGGACAATGACACGCCAGATGTGTCTCCACTGTCCATCTGGGAAGCACATAAATGTGTCATACGTGGGTTTTATATTTGTAAGGCGTCAGAGCAAAAAAAACACAGGGAGGCAGCTACAATCGATCTCTTAGCTCGCATTCACAACCTGGAGACCTTACATAAGGAATCCCTTGACCCTGCCCAGTTAACCGACTTGACAACCCTACGCCGGGAACTGGCCACTCTTCTTAATTCCACGTATCACCGACACTGTTTACTGTACGTTCCAAGACATTTTTCTTTGCTCATGGAGACAAGAGTGGGAGACTGCTGGCTCGTATGCTACGTGCCCGCCATTCGACCACGTACATTGCCAAAATCAGGGACACACATGGCAAAACACAACATCTACCACACCGCATTCTCCCTACGATTCGATCCTACTTTGCGACTCTATATGTCCTGCCCACTACGGAGACGGACGCAGGACGCACACTTCATTCGCAAAAGATTCATGCCTATCTCTCCCAACACATCACGCCTGACACCTGAAACTGCCCTACTGTTAGACGCACCCTTAACTATAGAAGAATTGAGTGATGCGGTAAAATCTTCTAAAACGGGCAAGTGCCCAGGCCCAGATGGCCTTCCCCTGCAATATTATAAGCGATTTGCGAAAATTCTCTACCCCAGATTCCTGGTGGCTTTTAATGCCATTCTGGAAGGCCACACCATTCCGTCCCAAACTCAGGCGGCCAACATATCTTTAATTCCTAAGGAAGGTAAAGATGCTGAACGGTGCGACAGCTACCGCCCCATCTCTCTATTAAATTGCGATCTCAAACTGTATGCGAAGATCCTGGCCACATGACTTACACCTTATGTCCCGGGGTTGATACACCAAGACCAGGTGGGATTTGTGGCAGGGCGGGAGGCGCGAGACAACACCATACGGCACTGACGATCATGCATAGGGCAACGAGGCAACAAGAAGGCCTTCTCCTCCTCTCTACGGACGCGGAGAAGGCCTTTGACAGAGTAAACTGGGAATTCTTGTTTGCAACTCTTTCTCAGGTTGGACTAGATCCTAATCTATGCACCTGGAACCGGGCTCTATATTCGGATCCAACTGCACGGGTTTGCGTGAATGGGATCTATACGGAACCCTTTAAGATAAGGAACGGTACTAGCTAGGGATGCCCACTCTCCCCATTGTTGTTTGTATTGGCATTGGAGCCCTTCCTGTCCTCTGTAAGGGCTAGCCCGGACATCAGAGGGATCCAGACTGGCTGGATGGAGCACAGGGTAGCTGCTTTCGCAGATGATCTCCTTTTTTTCGTGACTCACCCAGAAACGACTTTGCCCAACTTACTGAAAGCTCTTGAAGTATACGGTAACCTCTCCAACTTGAAAATTAATTTTGCCAAGTCCTTCCTGTTAAATGTGTCCATGCCACGGTCGAAGGCTCAATCCATACGGCCAAACTTCTCGATCCAATGGGCCGAGAATAGAATTAAGTACCTGGGAATCTGGTTGACCTCTGACCATACTTTAATGTTCAGAGACAACTTTGCGCCCATGCTCACGACTATCTCCACGGATCTGAAGGCCTGGAACTATCCGCACATTTTCTGGCTGGGTCGCGTCCAGGCAATCAAAATGAATGTACTCCCTCGTATTTTATACCTCTTTCAGACGATTCCCATTGACCTCCCGTGAACCTTTTTTCAGGACCTACAGACGCAGATCTCGAATTATGTATGGAGGGGATCCCGACCGAGGCAAAAAATTTCCATCCTTACCCTACCTAAAGCACGGGGGGGCTTGCCATCCCAGACTTCGCGATATACCATACGACTTGCCACCTTCAGCGTATTCTGGAATGGGCAAAACCCCGCAAACTCAAAGCGTGGGGGGTGGTTGAACAAGACGAAGCTGGGATTCCCCTCACTGTCCTCCCTTGGCTGCCTAAACTGCAAGGGCTACGCTGGGTACGTGATCTACATTACACCTCAGCTACACTACATATATGGCATCGAGTAATGCGTGTTTTAGACCTGTCCTCCGACCCGTCACCGCTTACGCCGTTGTTATGCCAAGCCTCCACGCCCATGTCTTACACCCCGTCGATATTCACACACTTGCTGCAAACACAAACACCGCGCATTTGTGACGTATTTGAGACTAACAACTTGCCTCGCTTACTGATATACTGGGCGATAGGGCAGTGACTTTCCTACGATACTTCCGATATCAACAGATTGCTAGCTTTATCAGATCTATACCCCAACGAACAAAACTGACCCGCCCTCTAACAGAATTTAAAAAACAGTGCATGACAGCTGACCTACTGCCACATGGCGTGTCCTATTTATATGAACTCCTCCAGCGCTCAAATAGAACCCCCCCGCCGAGGTTTATGGGCAGTTGGGAGATGATGTTAGAAACTACTCTGTCCGACTCCCAATGGGGGAAAATCTGCGACCTTACACACTGCTGCTCGGTTTCATCGAAAACACAGGAGACGGCATATAAATTACTATCCCTGTGGTATAAGACCCCTGAACAGCTTAGTCACGTGTTTCCTGATATGTCAGATGAGTGCTGGCATTGTGGTGAAAGCCCGGGATCGGCACTTCACATATAGTGGTCTTGCCCAGTAATTCGCCTATATTGGGAAAAGATACATAAAATCACTCAACTGTTCATAGAACCCCCCCGACTTCCGACCAGCCACCATGCTATTACATCATGTACACTACGCTACTTCAGATTACAAAACATCGGTGTGTATCCGCATTCTGAATGTTGCCAAAAGTCTAATACCCCTATTTTGGAAGCAAAGGGTGAGCCCTCCCATGCACCTTTGGCTCTCTAAAATGGAAGAGCTCCATAGAGTCAAACAACTGTACTACTCAATGAACGGTATGACGGCCCAATATACTCAGATTTGGAGTACTTGGATCCTCCAATCGGGAGGAGCAGAATTTCGTGCCTTGTTACTGTAATTGAGCCAATGTGACGTTGTATCTGACCACATTCCTTCTTAAGACGCTCTAGTCTCTACCCTTGACGTATAGTGAATGCACTGTTTTATGGTTTCTGTGCCCAGTAGGGATTTGCCCACATTCCCCGGCCATTTCCCCCCACCCCAATACCCCCCTTTTTTGGTCTTAGTTTAATTTACCCTTTCCACGTGATCCCAACAACGTTAATCTGACTTGATGCTGATACTTAGTCTTCTAAGTCTGATACCTAACTCAAACGTAAAAGATACATGTTGTTTTATGATGATGCCACCACCCAGCCTGCGAGCTGATGACTTTGATACATGTACAACTTTCGTTTATCTTTGTTTACTGTGAAAAATTAAAATAAAAACTTTTATTTACAAAAAAAAAACATTGGGGGCACTTTCTGCAGCCCAAAAGCAAATGAAATGTGACTACAGCAAATGAATTTCATTTGCTCTTGGGCTGCACAGATGCAGATTGAGAGATCTCGATCTCGGCACTGGATGGTGCCTTTGACTCCTGAGATATCTCGATCTTGGAAGTGAAGAGGTTAAAATATTTTTTTATGCTTTATCTCTCTTACCAACCAATTTGTTCATGCACCCAGCGGAGACCTCGGACGTTGCAGCTTCTTCAGACTGCTGGTGGTACCAATTGACATGCCTAAATTCTACTTCCGGTTTGTGAGTGCATCTCATATGGGGCTTATACAACATCTATACTATAAAAGGATAAGCTAAAAACTGTCCGTCGCCAAAAGCCGTCTGCGCATGCGCGACGGACATTTGAAAGCGGCCGTTAGAACACACAGGTAGCTGCGCGTGCCGGCCGCGTGAAAAAAAAAAAAACGGCACGAGCCGCGCGCAGCTACCCGTGTGTTTACACGGCCAGATGCCCCGATCCTCCAGCGGTGACCGTCCTCCGGCTGCCGGCGGGCCTCCAGGCTCAGGCGAGCCCCCGGCTCGGTTTGGGCCTACAGGCCCAGCTGAGCCGGGGACTCGCCTAAGCCTAGAGGCCCGCCGAGCAGCCAGCAGCAGCCGGAGAAGGTCACCGCTGGAGGATCGGGGCCGAAGTTCCCAAACAAACACACCCCAAAATCGGCCCTGAGCTCCAGCGGAGACCTCCTCCGGCTGCCGCTGGCTGCTCGGCGGCCCTCTAGGCTTAGGCGAGCCCCCGGCTCGGTTTGGCCTACAGGCCCAGCCGAGCCGGGGACTCGCCTAAGCCTAGAGGCCCGCCGAGCAGCCAGCGGCAGCCGGAGAAGGTCACCGCTGGAGGATCGGGGCCGAAGTTCCCAAACAAACACACCCCAAAATCGGCCCTGAGCTCCAGCGGAGACCTCCTCCGGCTGCCGCTGGCTGCTCGGCGGCCCTCTAGGCTTAGGCGAGCCCCCGGCTCGGTTTGGGCCTACAGGCCCAGCCGAGCCGGGGACTTGCCTAAGCCTAGAGGCCCGCCGAGCAGCCAGCGGCAGCCGGAGAAGGTCACCGCTGGAGGATCGGGGCCGAAGTTCCCAAACAAATACACCCCAAAATCGGCCCTGAGCTCCAGCGGAGACCTCCTCCGGCTGCCGCTGGCTGCTCGGCGGGCCTCTAGGCTTAGGCGAGCCCCCGGCTCGGTTTGGGCCTACAGGCCCAGCCGAGCCGGGGACTCGCCTAAGCCTAGAGGCCCGCCGAGCAGCCAGCGGCAGCCGGAGAAGGTCACCGCTGGAGGATCGGGGCCGAAGTTCCCAAAAAATACACCCCAAAATCGGCCCTGAGCTCCAGCGGAGACCTCCTCCAGCTGCCGCTGGCTGCTCGCGCGGCCTCTAGGCTTAGGCGAGCCCCCGCTTGGCTTGGGCCTACAGGCCCAGCCGAGCCGGGGACTCGCCTAAGCGTAGAGGCCGGCCGAGCAGCCTGCTCGGCCGGAGGAGGTCACCGCTGGAGCTCAGGGCCGATGTTGCCTAACACATACTCACCGACATCGGCCCTTAGCTCTTCCAGCGATGGCGGTCCCGCTTGCAGCATCCCTCTCCGTTGCTCGCCGGAATGACGTCACAAAAGCCTTTGACCCAGGGGGGGTCAAAGGCTTTCGTGACGTCATCCTGGCGAGCAACGGAGAGAGAGAGGATGCTGCAAGCGGGACCGCCATCGCTGGAGGAGCTAAGGGCCGATGTCGGTGAGTATGTGTGGAACCGGTGGAGACTCGAGGCCGATGTAGGTGAGTATGTGCTCTACACACACACACACACCCTGCTTGCTCGGCCGGTATCCAAGCTTAGGCGAGCCCCCGGCTGGCTTGGGCCTAGAGGCCCTGCCGAGCCGGGGACTCGCCTGAGCATGGAGGCCGGTCGAGTTGCATGCTCGGGCGTCCTCCAGGCTCAGGCGAGTCCCCGGCTCGCCTCTAGGCCCACGCCAAGCCGGGGGCTCGCCTAAGCTTGGTCGGCATCCAGGCTCAGGCGAGCCCCCGGCTTGGCTTGGGCCAGAGGCCCAGCCGAGCCAGGGACTCACCTGAGCCTGGAGGACGGCCGAGCATGCAACTCGACCGGCCTCCATGCTCAGGCGAGTCCCCGGCTCTGCTGGGCCTCTAGGCCCAAGCTGGGGGCTCGCCTAAGCTTGGATACCGGCCGAGTAAGCAGGGTGTGGTGTGGGAGAGCACATACTCACCTACATTAGCCCTGAGCTCCAGCGGTGACTGTCCTCCGGCTGTCGCAGGCTGCTTGGCCGGCCTCCAGGCTCAGGCGAGCCCCCAGCTTGGCTTGGGCCTACAGGCCCAGCCGAGCCGGGGGCTCGCCTAAGCCTGGAGGCCGGCCGAGCAGCCTACGACAGCCACCGCTGAGGCTCCGGGCCAATGTAGGGGGATGTTGCCTACACATACTCACCTACATCGGCCCTTAGCTCCTCCAGCGATGGCAGTCCCGCTTCCAGCGTCCTCTCTCGCTCCGTTGTTCGCCGGAATGACGTCACGAAAGCCTTGACCCCGGGGTCAAAGGCTTTCGTGACGTCATCCCGGCGACCAACGGAGCGAGCGAGAGAGGACGCTGGAAGCGGGACGCGGGACCGCCATCGCTGGAGGCCGATGTAGGTGAGTATATCCACGAGCGGGGGGCCATATCCACGAGCGGGGGGCCATATCCACGAGCGGGGGGCCATATCCACGAGCGGGGGGGGCCATATCCACGAGCGGGGGGCCATATCCACGAGCGAGCGGGGGGGCGATATCCACGTGCTTGGGCAGTATCCACGTGCTGGGGCAGTATCCATCCACGTGCTGGGCAGCAGTATCAATCCATGTGCTGGGCAGTATCCACGTGCTGGGGCAGTATCCACGAGCTGGGGCAGTATCCACGTGCTGGGGCAGTATCCACGTGCTGGGGCAGTATCCACGTGCTGGGGCAATATCCACGTGCTGGGGCAGTATCCACGTGCTGGGGCAGTATCCACGTGCTGGGGCAGTATCCACGTGCTGGGGCAATATCCACGTGCTGGGGCAATATCCACGTGCTGGGTCAATATCCACGTGCTGGGGCAGTATCCACGTGCTGGGGCAATATCCAGGAGCTGGGGCAGTATCCACGTGCTGGGGCAGTATCCATCCACGTGCTGGGGCAATATCCACGTGCTAGGGCAGTATCCACGAGCTGGGCAGTATCCACGAGCTGGGGCAATATCCACGTGCTGGGGCAATATCCACGTGCTGGGGCAGTATCCACGAGCTGGGGCAGTATCCACGTGCTGGGGCAGTATCCACGTGCTGGGGCAGTATCCACGTGCTGGAGCAATATCCACGTGCTGGGTCAATATCCACGTGCTGGGCAGTATCCACGTGCTTGGGCAGTATCCACGAGCTGGGGCAGTATCCACGTGCTGGGGCAGTATCCACGTGCTGGGGCAGTATCCATCCACGTGCTGGGGCAGTATCCACGTGCTGGGGCAGTATCCACGTGCTGGGCAGTATCAATCCACGTGCTGGGGCAATATCCATGTGCTGGGCAGTATCCACGTGCTGGGGCAGTATCCACGAGCTGGGGCAATATCCACGTGCTGGGGCAGTATCCACGTGCTGGGCAGTATCCACGTGCTGGGGCAATATCCACGTGCTGGGTCAATATCCACGTGCTGGGGCAGTATCCACGTGCTGGGCAATATCCAGGAGCTGGGGCAGTATCCACAAGCTGGGGCAATATCCACGTGCTGGGGCAGTATCCATCCATGTGCTGGGGCAATATCCACGTGCTAGGGCAGTATCCACGAGCTGGGGCAGTATCCACGAGCTGGGGCAATATCCACGTGCTGGGGCAATATCCACGTGCTAGGCAGTATCCACGAGCTGGGGCAGTATCCACGTGCTGCGGCAATATCCACGTGCTGGGGCAGTATCCACGTGCTGGGGCAGTATCCACGTGCTGGGCAATATCCACGAAGCTGGGGCAATATCCACGTGCTGGGGCAGTATCCACGTGCTGGGGCAGTATCCACGTGCTGGGGCAATATCCACGTGCTGGGGCAGTATCACGAGCTGGGGCAGTATCCACGTGCTGGGGCAGTATCCACGTGCTGGGGCAGTATCAATCCACGTGCTGGGGCAATATCCATGTGCTGGGCAGTATCCACGTGCTGGGGCAGTATCCACGAGCTGGGGCAGTATCCACGTGCTGGGCAGTATCCACATGCTGGGGCAGTATCCACGTGCTGGGGCAATATCCACGTACTGGGGCAATATCCACGTGCTGGGTCAATATCCACGTGCTGGGGCAGTATCCACGTGCTGGGGCAATATCCAGGAGCTGGGGCAGTATCCACGAGCGGGCAGTATCCACGTGCTGGGGCAGTATCCATCCACGTGTTGGGGCAATATCCACGTGCTAGGGCAGTATCCACGAGCTGGGGCAGTATCCACGAGCTGGGGCAATATCCACGTGCTGGGGCAATATCCACGTGCTGGGGCAGTATCCACGAGCTGGGGCAGTATCCACGTGCTGCGGCAATATCCACGTGCTGGGGCAATATCCACGTGCTGGGGCAATATCCACGTGCTGGGGCAGTATCCACGTTCTGGGCAGTATCCACGTGCTGGGGCAGTATCCACGTGCTGGGGCAATATCCACGTGCTGGGGCAATATCCACGTGCTGGGGCAATATCCACGAGCTGGGCAGTATCCACGAGCTGGGCAGTATACATGAGCAGGGGCAGTATATCCACAATAGACTGCCCTCTGGGCAGGCTTTACAACTAGTCTTTAATAACTGGCTACACTATGAAGTGTTTATGTTTGTGTTTTTTTTAGATCTACTCCTTGTTTTATATTATATTATTTCTGGGATTAATTCCGCTAGGAGGAGATGTCTAGGAGGGATTAAGGTGGTGTATTATCCCTTGAGTGCTCTACTACATATTTGTGGATTGTAGTGACCCCCCATTTCCAGGTACGGATTATAACTCACCTTTTCTCCATGTCATGTTCTGCCCTAACGCTTTTCTGGCTGATCGACTTCTAAGCAGGAAAACACTCGCTAACAATCTGCGCATGTGCTTCTAGCTTTGCCTTTTTGAGATGGCAAAAGTCTGGAAACAGTGCTGGCACAACCATAAGGTAAACTAGGCATTTTCCTAGGGCCAGGGCTGGTGCTCCCACTATGCAAACTAGGCAACCGCCTAGGGCACACTGATGCCTAGGGGTGCAACCTGCCCCAACCCGGGTACCAATATTGTACCCATTCCTCATTGTGCAGCTCGTGTAACCAGCAGTGGCGGCTTGCAAAGCCGACATTCTCAGCTAGCGGACCCCTGCTAACGGCGCAGAAGGTGGGCGTCTTACTACAAATCCAGTGTTTCAAATAAATGACATGATATTATTTTTCAACAAAAAGTGCTTGGTAGAGAAATGGTTAAAAAAACAAGAGGATTCTGCATGTTTTGGCCCCAGTAAACACTACACAAACAAATTAATCCCACAATTAATTGTAGATACTGGTGTGTGGGGGGAAAAAAAACAAATCCGTCCATGTTTCACTGCTCATATTTGATATAACAAGGAATGTCTGATACTTCTGAATAATTTATTACACTTTAATTTTAATAATCAGCCAAAATTTATCTCTCCAAAGAAGCATTTCTTTACATATATTTTGTCAGTAATCCACATATTTTAATAATATTATGGATATTTAGTTCAGAGCCACTTACCGAACTACTTATCTTTGGATTAGTATACATTACAAAATATATATATTTTTACTCATTTTTTTATTTTAATACAGTTCTGTCCATGCTACCTGCTGCCATTAGATATTTTGTTTTAGGAAGCACACAATATTTTCTATTTCTTTCTTATTGATGTCATAACCATATTTTTCTGAATAACTGTGTGTCTGTTCTTGACATACAGGCATTTAACACTTTCACTCCCAAAATCTAGTTATCTCGATTCTGCATTGTAACATACTGAAAACAACAGAAAAAATAAGATTTTAAATGTCACTGGCCATTGAAGAACTATAGTAATAAAATAAGAACCTTTATTGACTACATTACAGCGGCCAGGGATTTGTCAGAATACAGGGAGATCTGTGGGGCCACTCACTCCTGGGGGGGGGGGTTAAGTTTTAGGGGGTTATAATGATGGCAAATCCCTGTACAGTACAGATCCAAGGTGTTGCTCTAATTGCCATACACAGGCATTATGCAGCACATACAGTTGCAAGGTGTTGCTGTAATTTCCATACACAGACATTATGCAGCACATACAGATACAAGGTGTTTCTGTAATTGCCATACACAGGCATTATGCAGCACATACAGATACAATGTGTTGCTGTAATTGCCATACATAGGCATTATGCAGCACATACAGATACAAGGTGTTGCTAGTTGCCATACACAGGCATTATGCAGCACATACAGATACAATGTGTTGCTGTAATTGCCATACATAGGCATTATGCAGCACATACAGATACAAGGTGTTGCTGTAATTTCCATGCACAAGCATTATACAGCACATACAGATACAAGGTGTTGCTGTAATTACCATACACAGGCATTATGCGGCACATACAGATACAAGGTGTTGCTGTAATTTCCATGCACAAGCATTATACAGCACATACAGATACAAGGTGTTGCTGTAATTGCCATACACAGGCATTATGCAGCACATACAGATACAAGGTGTTGCTCTAATTGCCATACACAGGCATTATGCAGCACATACAGTTACAAGGTGTTGCTGTAATTTCCATACACAGACATTATGCAGCACATACAGATACAAGGTGTTGCTGTAATTGCCATACACAGGCATTATGCAGCACATACAGATACAATGTGTTGCTGTAATTGCCATACATAGGCATTATGCAGCACATACAGATACAAGGTGTTGCTAGTTGCCATACACAGGCATTATGCAGCACATACAGATACAATGTGTTGCTGTAATTGCCATACATAGGCATTATGCAGCACATACAGATACAAGGTGTTGCTGTAATTTCCATGCACAAGCATTATACAGCACATACAGATACAAGGTGTTGCTGTAATTACCATACACAGGCATTATGCGGCACATACAGATACAAGGTGTTGCTGTAATTTCCATGCACAAGCATTATACAGCACATACAGATACAAGGTGTTGCTGTAATTGCCATACACAGGCATTATGCAGCACATACAGATACAAGGTGTTGCTCTAATTGCCATACACAGGCATTATGCAGCACATACAGTTACAAGGTGTTTCTGTAATTGCCATACACAGGCATTATTCAGCACATACAGATACAATGTGTTGCTGTAATTGCCATACATAGGCATTATGCAGCACATACAGATACAAGGTGTTGCTAGTTGCCATACACAGGCATTATGCAGCACATACAGATACAATGTGTTGGTGTAATTGCCATACATAGGCATTATGCAGCACATACAGATACAAGGTGTTGCTGTAATTTCCATGCACAAGCATTATACAGCACATACAGATACAAGGTGTTGCTGTAATTACCATACACAGGCATTATGCGGCACATACAGATACAAGGTGTTGCTGTAATTTCCATGCACAAGCATTATACAGCACATACAGATACAAGGTGTTGCTGTAATTGCCATACACAGGCATTATGCAGCACATACAGATACAAGGTGTTGCTGTAATTGCCATACACAGGCATTATGCAGAACATACAGATATTGCATTGCTAATAATCTCATTCTGATCACTACAAATCCCCATAAGCAGGAGATCTCACCAATTTTATTATCTGTCTGCATCACAGACCCCGTGTGACATTGTGCCAGATAAGGGACGTCATCTACAGTTTAGAACCTTTCATCCCAGTGATATTTACGTGAAAGGATAAACAAATACATGAAAAATGAACAAATATACAATATCTACATTTTTTAATCAATTTTGTTTAACTTAACCTCATCTCAACAAACTTTCTGTTTTACCCTATTTTCTTTGTTAACTCGGCATCCGATGTATCAAATAACTGACATGATAAAAAAGATGTCAAGAGAAATTTCTTGATGGTGAAAGGGTTTAGAGTATTTTAAAATGTTTTATATATCTTACAATGACAGACCAGCCAATGAAACATTTCTCTATGCGCGCATTCCCCGTAGCCAACGTCCTATACATCTGTAAAAGCATTTCAATATTAAGAGAAGCCATTTCAATAAAACCGATAAAGTTTATGATAAACTATTCATGTGTGTGATAAATAAATGCCTTGTAATGTTTTATGCATTGAATTGTGCTTTTATATTATTCTCTGAAGCTCCGGAGAAAAGATATATTAATAAAATATATGTTGTAAAAGAAAACAAACCTAAGTTATAGAACGTTGTTTGAGGATATTTTATGTAGGACAGCGTTTCACTTGTTAGTATAATGTTTTACACATGGGTGGCATGTTTTGATGAATCAGACACACAGATAGCATTTAGCCCGTGGCAAAAAGCAAATAATAAAGAGACTATTTGTTAAACATTTTACGTATGGCATGATGCCACAAAGTTAAAAAAAAAACTGTTTTGAAAATATTGCGCCGATGGCACAACACATGGTTTTCTCTGAGAGTTGATCATCTCTAGACAATGAAACGTGTGCAACAATGTATCACTCGCTGGAAGTTTAAAGTGGAGATGAGGAAACGTTTAGTTATTAAAGCCGTGGGTGTCACGTGATTCATCAAAGAGTCTAAGCATCAGCAATAAATCATGCATGTTCTGGGATTTTACCTCCAATTATTATTAAACCCGTGAATTGGGGGAAGCAGGGGTTAAACTTTAACTCCTCTTTACCCCTCTGTTCCTCTCATCCCATTTTAACCATTAACAGGACTATTCTGAGAGTTTCGGTGATCTCCTGTTCGCCGCACTTCAGTGAGTTCGATTCGCCGACCCTGCAGTGAATACAGCATTCACCGTAGGGTCTCCAAAGTGCGGCGAATGAACCCGCTGAGCGAATCGTTTATCAACAGCAAAACCACCGAATCAATCTGATAATCCGCTGCAAAACCACCGAATCGATCCGAAAAACCACCGACTGCAACCGACGATCCACTGCAAAACCACTGAATCAATCCGAAAAAGGCTGACAACCCACCGATTTTATATAACATTTTATATAAAGTCCCTCTCCTCTCCCAGTGCTGCTTGTTATAAAGTTTTTTTTTACGTCTGATACATTTAGTATCCAGCTCTCACAGTTACTCTGTTATTATGAGCCTTCAGTGTGATTTATTTTAATGTTTTCCCTGGATTTAAAGTGCTTTATTTTATTATAAAAATAAATTTGCACCAGTCATCTCTTCTCTGAGCTTTCAGACTGATTTACGTGAATATTTTCCCTCTCCCCTGCTTTTATATTCCTGTGTCTCCCCCACAGAGATACAAAGTTTAAGTAAAAGTTCTCACTCCTGTGCTGGATAAGCATTGCATTCCGAAGTTCTGCACCCTCCACATGCCAATGCAGTAGGATGTTCTATACAGAGAGGGGCATTAATTAATGCAGGAGGATGTTCTATACATTATACAGAGAGGGGTATTAATGCAGGAGGATGTTATATACATTATACAGCGAAAGGTATAAATTGAGGAGGATGTTCTATACAGAGAGGGACATTAATTAATTCAGGAGGATGTTCTATACATTATACAGAAAGGGGTATTAATTAATACAGGTGGATGTTGTATACATTATACAGAGAGGGGTATTAATTAATGCAGGAGGATGTTATCTATATTATACAGAGAAGGGTATTAATTAATGCAAAAGGATGTTCTATACATTATACAGAGAGGAGCCTTTTTTTTAGCCCTTTAAATCCAGTGGCTGTGAGCGCTGAGATCGGCAGCTTGTTATAGTATCTCTCAGTACAATGTATCAGGCTCAGCTGTTACAGTAACTGACTGTAAAGGCGCTCAGAGTTTCAGTAAAACAAGGAAATAATATTGTTCTAACCTCTTATATATAAAAATGTTATTTACTAGTTTTACAGAAACTCTGAGCGCTGTGATGAGCAGCAGTCAGTTACTGCAACCGCTTTGCCTGACACATTGTGCTGAGAATGAGAGATACTGTAACAAGCAGAAATCTCAGCCCTCTGAGGAGCCACTACAATAGTAATTGTATCCACTGGTTTTAGTTTTCATACTAAAGAACTGAAAACGAATTTCTTTAGCAACTAAATAAATTGCATTTTAGGACGAATCCATTAGTTCAAAACGAAATTTCGTGCTGTGCACATGTTTACAATTTTATGACAATTCAACTTTTCAGAAACCTGGCAATTCGCCAATTATTAGCTTCAATGTAAAAAAACCAAAAAAACCCCCTGTTTTATACATTTTTATTTAATCTTATTCTTTTCATTTGCAGCAAAACGTATTTTTATTAATTTATTTTTAGAAATTTTAGACATTTTTTTCAGCAAACTTTTTGATTTAGATTTTTTCTTAAATTCCATTTTTTTTGTTCTTTAATAGACCTTAATTATTGTTATTCATAGGACCTTATATACTATTTCCATGCATTTTCATGCCTTATTTTTGTTTAAAACGCCTCTTACAAAATTGTGGGATTTTTTTCTTTTATCCCTGTTCGGCAGCTGGTTGGCTTTTTTCTGCGCCGGATCTTTAGCTGTGTTCGACGGCTTGTGGCTTGTTTGGCGGTTTATTGGTGCCGTTCAGCGGTTTATCAGATGCGTTTGGCAGCTTTATATGCAGCAGTCGGTGGGTTTCCCTGCACTTCGGGGACCCTGCGATAAATGCTGAATTCACCACAGGGTTGGCGAATTGAGTTCACTGAAGGGAGCCGAATGAAAGAGCACCAAAATTTCAATGGTTTTTGAATAACCTTGTATGTGTCCCTGCAACACTATATCTGTTTGAAAAAAAATAAAATATATTTTTATTTTAGAATGTCGTGTGATTCTGAATTCTTAGTGAGTGGTCACAATGTCTAGAGTGTCCCTTTAATCTTGGTCCTATATAAAGGCCCTCGTGTTCATGGAAAGCTTTGTGTGTATCTGCATCTTTACATCTTTTAAAAAAAATATGTATTTTATTTTCAGAACATCATGTGATTTTTAATTTTTAAATTGAATTAAACTGGAGTGAATTCAACTAAATTTAAACATTTATTTATAAACATTTTCTCTCTAATATATATTTTCTCTATTATATATAGAAACATTTTCTCTATAAATAAAAGTGATTTGTTTATGTTTTTTTTTGCTTCCTGTGAATGACCTATTTATCGTCTTATAGCGCACTTTAGCTGTTACAAATAAACTACGCGGTGACCTTGTGTTTTAACATTTAATTTCAAATTGCCTTCGCTTAAATTAAAACAAATGATATTAGCTGAGATGTAAAAAAGCATAATCACTGCAGAGGAGCTTGGAGCTGAATGCCGCGCCATCTGCACATCCTCATAAGGGTGTTCCGTTGCACATCTGGCATATTATTAACAGAAATTTTAAAAATAATAATTCATTCCTAATTAATTCACAGTGATCTTAATGGAAAATTGGAACGCTCTCAGGGAAATTCCATGAAACATTTCACTACATGGAAGCACAGTAAGGTTAATCCTCAGTCCAATTACAATTTTTTTTTTTATTGAGAAATCAAACAATAATTATATCACATGCAAGTAATGGTCGAGTGTTATCCAATCTAAATATTATTCATCGATTAGTATGGAAAAGCAAAAGTGCTTTTTATGCCGGGGTAGAAGACGTATTGCCAAGCTCCGGTGCCATGGCCATGCTGGCAGAGCCCCATAGGAAGCAAAAGTGGTCCGTGGATCCCAGAAATAGAACGCAGAGTAAAGATGAATCCAAGTTTGGCCAGAAGATGTTGGAGAAGATGGGCTGGTTCAAAGGCAAGGGTCTCGGGGCACAGGAACAGGGATCCAAAGACCACATCAAGTGAAGTGAAGAACAACATGTTTGGACTCAGAGTTTCCATCAACCATTAGGATAACTGGATCGCCCACCAGGATGATTCCAATCAGATTCTGGCTGAACTCAATAACCGTCACCTCACGACTAGTTCTGAAGTGCCATCTGATGATGAGAAGAAGTCTTTCAGCCTGGAGGAATAGTTGAAATCTTCCAAGAAACGTGTGCATTATATGAAATTTGCCAAAGTGACGGACCTCTCATGCCGCATGGACACCGATCTGGCCTGCATTTTTGGAAAACCAAAGAACCTGAAGCTCCCTCAGAGGAGCAGGATGAAAGGCAGAATCCCACAAAAGAGTTGGAGGCTGGAAACACGGTGACCAGTACACTGTCAGTGAACGAGTATTTTGCCAAGTATATGGCCGAACTGAAAAAATCTCATTCACACAGAAGCCAGTCGTCCCCTCGGAAAGTGGAGGAATGCCTGGCGGACTCCACAGAGAGCCCACCCAAAGACGTAAACACAAACAAGTCCAAAAAGAAAGGATGGGTATATCCAAGACGACTTGTCTGTGGCAGCAAACGCCATTGACAACATAGGAAATGAAGATGACCAAAATGCCATGGAAGTTCTAGAGCTGAGGATAACATTTGAGAAGACAAAACCAAAGAGCTGGATGACGAGGACACCAAATGCGTCAGGGAGAGAGAAGAATACTACGAAGAGGAAATCTCAGATGAAAATAAAATAAACAAGAAACGAGGGGTCAGAAATTATTGTTAGGGATACATATTAGGGTTATGGTTTGAAATTAATGTTAGGGGTACATATCAGGGTTAGAAATTAATGTTAGTGTGTGTGTGTTTCACCCCCCAGGACAGTGTGTGTGTGTGTGTGTTTTCATATCACCTGTACTGTGCTTCACATATCCTGCAAACCTGGCCTGTTAGGGGTGCTTGATGGCCAATGTTGGGAACCACTGATCTACAAAATCAGTTTATTTAGGAAGAGCCTGTGTTGTTGACTCGTTGGATGGAATTGGTAGTTAACTGGTAATTTGGTCTCGCCACGACTAGAGGAACAAAGCTTCTTCCACCCATACAGACATCTAGATGGTAGATTTAATGTGCCATCATCGGCCATCAATCTATAGTACAAAAATGTGATTTTATGCTTTATATGGTTATAAAAACGAGTGATTTTGGAGTCAATCCACATCTCTAAATGTTCACTAGCAATTTGAACTAGTAATAATAATAAACTATAGAAAAACACCGTGTTCTATTCTGAATCGCCATCATGAAACACGACAGAGACAAATCCATCTTGTTCTACATTTCAATTTCCATTTCAGATTGCAGTTGCAGACACATCAAATGAGTCATGTCACTGCTACGGCTCAAAGCACTTATGCAACCTCAATAACTTAACCGCTGTACCACTCAGACAGCCAGGCCTCACGATTTGTAGCTTGACCACAGAAAACAGGACCTGACTGTGGATATTTGTTATTTTTATTTGACACAAAGAAAACAACTATGAGTAAAAGGAGGAAGAGGAAGAAGAGTAGCAAGGTTAGATTTGCACGTGCCATAGTGAGTGTAGAGCAGGTTTTTTTTGAGGCGTACACATCGGTACGCCGTACCAGCACCTCATCGCCAGCCGTCCTTTCATTTTTGACAGCTCCGGTATCAGACTCTTGGAGTCCGAATCCGGAGCTGTCTCGTGGGCTCAGCGGCAGATCCAGGGGCCGCCGCATTCTTTCCTTTAATAAGCGGCCGCCTGCATGGATATCTGCCGCTCGCCTGGGATCCCTTCTCCAGCCAGCTGTGATCTCGCGAGATCACTGCTGGCTGGAGGAGGAATCCCAGCGAGCGACAGATATCCATGCAGGCAGACGCTCGTTAACGGAAAGAACGTGGCAGCCGCTGGATCCACTGCTGCGCAATCACTGAGGGGCTGGCAGAGGTGAGCTGAGGGCAATATATCCATGTGAGCTGGTCTGGGGCAATATATCCATGTGACTGGGCCTGGGGCAATATATCCATGTGAGCTGATCTGGGGCAATATATCCATGTGAGCTGGTCTGGGGCAATATATCCATGTGAACTGGCCTGGGGCAATATATCCATGTGAGCTGGCCTGGGGCAATATATCCATGTGAGCTGGTCTGGGGCAATATATCCATGTGACTGGGCCTGGGGCAATATATCCATGTGAGCTGATCTGGGGCAATATATCCATGTGAGCTGGTCTGGGGCAATATATCCATGTGAACTGGCCCGGGGCAATATATCCATGTGAGCTGGCCTGGGGCAATATATCCATGTGAGCTGGTCTGGGGCAATATATCCATGTGTGAGCTGGTCTGGGGCAATATATCCATGTGAGCTGGTCTGGGGCAGTATATCCATGTGTGAACTGGGGAAATATATCCATGTGAACTGGTCTGTTACAATATATCCATGTGAGCTGGTTTGGGGCAATATATCTATGTGAACTGGCCTGGGGCAATATATCCATGTGAGCTGGCCTGGGGCAATATATCCATGTGTGAGCTGGTCTGGGGCAATATATCCATGTGAACTGGCCTAGGGCAATATATCCATGTGTGAGCTGGTCTGGGGCAATATATCCATGTGAGCTGGTATGGGGCAATATATCCATGTGTGAACTGAGGAAATATACCCATGTGAGCTGGTCTGTGACAATATATCCATGTGAGCTGGTCTGGGGCAATATATCCATGTGAACTGGCCCGGGGCAATATATCCATGTGAGCTGGCCTGGGGCAATATATCCATGTGAGCTGGTCTGGGGCAATATATCCATGTGTGAGCTGGTCTGGGGCAATATATCCATGTGAGCTGGTATGGGGCAATATATCCATGTGTGAACTGAGGAAATATACCCATGTGAGCTGGTCTGTGACAATATATCCATGTGAGCTGGTCTGGGGCAATATATCCATGTGAAATGGCCTGGGGCAATATATCCATGTGTGAGCCGGTCTGGGGCAATATATCCATGTGAGCTGGCCTGGGGCAATATATCCATGTAAGCTGGTCTCGGGAAATATATCCATGTGAGCTGGGGCAATATATCCATGTGAGCTGATCTGGGGCAATATATCCATGTGAGCTGGTCTGGGGCAATATATCCATGTGAACTGGCCTGGGAAAATATATCCATGTGAGATGGGGCAATATATCCATGTGAGCTGATCTGGGGCAATATATCCATGTGAGCTGGTCTGGGGCAATATATCCATGTGATCTGGCCTGGACAATATATCCATGTTAGCTGGTCTTGGGCAATATATCCATGTCTGAGCTGGCCTGGGGCAATATATCCATGTGAGCTGGCCTGGGGCAATATATCCATGTGACCGTGCCTGGGGAAATATATCCATGTGAGCTGATCTGGGGCAATATATCCATGTTAGCTGGTCTGGGGCAATATATCCATGTGAACTGGCCTGGGGCAATATATCCATGTGAGATGGGGCAATATATCCATGTGAGCTGATCTGGGGCAATATATCCATGTGTGAGCTGGTCTGGGGCAATATATCCATGTGAACTGGCCTAGGACAATATATCCATGTGAGCTGGTATGGGGCAATATATCCATGTGTGAACTGAGGAAATATACCCATGTGAGCTGGTCTGTGACAATATATCCATGTGAGCTGGTCTGGGGCAATATATCCATGTGAAATGGCCTGGGGCAATATATCCATGTGTGAGCCGGTCTGGGGCAATATATCCATGTGAGCTGGCCTGGGGCAATATATCCATGTAACCTGGTCTCGGGAAATATATCCATGTGAGCTGGGGCAATATATCCATGTGAGCTGATCTGGGGCAATATATCCATGTGAGCTGGTCTGGGGCAATATATCCATGTGAACTGGCCTGGGGAAATATATCCATGTGAGATGGGGCAATATATCCATGTGAGCTGATCTGGGGCAATATATCCATGTGAGCTGGTCTGGGGCTATATATCCATGTGATCTGGCCTGGACAATATATCCATGTTAGCTGGTCTTGGGCAATATATCCATGTCTGAGCTGGCCTGGGGCAATATATCCATGTGAGCTGGCCTGGGGCAATATATCCATGTGACCGTGCCTGGGGAAATATATCCATGTGAGCTGATCTGGGGCAATATATCCATGTTAGCTGGTCTGGGGCAATATATCCATGTGAACTGGCCTGGGGCAATATATCCATGTGAGCTGGCCTGGGGAAATATATCCATGTGAGATGGGGCAATATATCCATGTGAGCTGATCTGGGGCAATATATCCATGTGAGCTGGTCTGGGGCAATATATCCATGTGAACTGGCCTGGGGAAATATATCCATGTGACCCAGCCTGTGGCAATATATCCATGTGATCTGGCCTGGACAATATATCCATGTGAGCTGATCTGGGGCAATAAATCCATGTGTGAGCTGTTTTGGGGCAATATATCCATGTGAACTGGCCTGGTGCAATATATCAATGTGAGCTGGTCTGGGGCAATATATCCATGTGAGCTGGTCTGGGGCAGTATATCCATGTGTGAACTGGGGAAATATATCCATGTGAGCTGGTCTGTGACAATATATCCATGTGAACTGGTCTGGGGCAATATATCTATGTGAACTGGTCTGTGACAATATATCCATGTGAACTGGTCTGGGGCAATATATCTATGTGAACTGGCCTGGGGCAATATATCCATGTGAGCTGGCCTGGGGCAATATATCCATGTGTGAGCTGGTCTGGGGCAATATATCCATGTGAACTGGCCTAGGGCAATATATCCATGTGAGCTGGTATGGGGCAATATATCCATGTGTGAACTGAGGAAATATACCCATGTGAGCTGGTCTGCGACAATATATCCATGTGAGCTGGTCTGGGGAAATATATCCATGTGAAATGGCCTGGGGCAATATATCCATGTGTGAGCCAGTCTGGGGCAATATATCCGTGTGAGCTGGCCTGGGGCAATATATCCATGTGAGCTGGTCTGGGGCAATATATCCATGTGAACTGGCCTGGGGAAATATATCCATGTGAGCTGGCCTGGGGCAATATATCCATGTGATCTGGCCTGGGCAATATATCCATGTTCGCTGGTCTCAAGCAATATATCCATGTGTGAGCTGGCCTGGGGCGATATATCCATGTGAGCTGGCCTGGGGCAATATATCCATGTGTGAGCTGGTCTGGGGCAATATATCCATGTGTGAGCTGGTCTGGGGCAATATATCCGTGTGAGCTGGTCTGGGGCAATATATCCATGTGAGCTGGTCTGGGGCAATATATCCATGTGTGAGCTGGCCTGGAGCAATATATCCATGTGAGCTGGCCTGGGGCAATATATCCATGTGTGAGCTGGCCTGGGGCAATATATCCATGTGAGCTGGCCTGGGGCAATATATCCATGTGTGATCTGGTCTGGGGCAATATATCCATGTGTGAGCTGGCCTGGGGCAATATATCCATGTGAGCTGGCCTGGGGCAATATAACCATGTGTGAGCTGGCCTGGGGCAATATATCCATGTGTGAGCTGGTCTGGGGCAATATATCCTTGTGTGAGCTGGTCTGGGGCAATATATCCATGTGTGAGCTGGTCTGGGGCAATATATCCGTGTGAGCTGGTCTGGGGCAATATATCCATGTGAGCTGGTCTGGGGCAATATATCCATGTGTGAGCTTGCCTGGAGCAATATATCCATGTGAGCTGGCCTGGGGCAATATATCCATGTGTGAGCTGGACTGGGGCAATATATCCATGTGTGAGCTGGCCTGGGGCAATATATCCATGTGAGCTGGCCTGGGGCAATATATCCATGTGAGCTGGCCTGGGGCAATATATCCATGTGTGATCTGGTCTGGGGCAACATATCCATGTGTGAGCTGGCCTGGGGCAATATATCCATGTGAGCTGGCCTGGGGCAATATAACCATGTGTGAGCTGGCCTGGAGCAATATATCCATGTGAGCTGGCCTGGGGCAATATATCCATGTGTGAGCTGGACTGGGGCAATATATCCATGTGTGAGCTGGCCCGGGGCAATATATCCATGTGAGCTGGCCTGGGGCAATATATCCATGTGAGCTGGCCTGGGGCAATATATCCATGTGTGATCTGGTCTGGGGCAACATATCCATGTGTGAGCTGGCCTGGGGCAATATATCCATGTGAGCTGGCCTGGGGCAATATAACCATGTGTGAGCTGGCCTGGGGCAATATATCCATGTGTGAGCTGGTCTGGGGCAATATATCCTTGTGTGAGCTGGTCTGGGGCAATATATCCATGTGAGCTGGTCTGGGGCAATATATCCATGTGAGCTGGCCTGGAGCAATATATCCATGTGTGAGCTGGTCTGGGGCAATATATCCATGTGTGAGCTGGTCTGGGGCAATATATCCATGTGAACTGGCCTGGGGCAATATATCCATGTGAGCTGGTCTGGGGCAATATATCCATGTGGGAACTGTGGCAATATATCCATGTGAGCCTGTGGCAATATATCTATGTGAGCTGGGGCAATATATCCAGTGTGAATAAAGGAGTATTTATTAGGACACGAAAAATCGACATAATAATCAGTATTTCCCTGGGCGTGAGAGTACCCCACCTATTTTTCAGAAAAAAAGCACTGGTGTAGCGTAAATACAATCCACCACACTACTTTCTTTTATGAAGAATTACATCAAATTAAAGCAAAATAGAGTGATTTTTCCCACTTTTATGCATTGTCCAGCCCTTAGCTGAAGCTTACGGATGGGTAAAATAAAGGAGTGGTTATAGCATTCCCCAGACATGAGGCAGAACTCAGTGTTGGGGTAAAACAGAAAGACTGTAATGAAAAATATTAGCTGAAAATATACTGTGCAAGGAGGGACCTGGAGACTAATAGAAGATCCTTTATTGGATTATGGATTATGGATAAAGTCAAGGCGATGTTTTGGCCCTTAAGGCCTTGATCATGCCATAAGTAGGGATGAAAAAAGATGTCATCTGCGATCGTTTCTATATATTTCCATGTACAACAAAACACTATCAGGAGGTTTTAGTTTTTTTTAATGGCCATTGAAACGTAAGCTCGCTCGCCCCGTCAAGGCACCCCTCCGTAGAGCGAGTTCTAACCAATGTACCACAAGCTGCTCTACTGAGCAACTACATGCCCCTCCTGCTGCTTTTCAGCTAAGGAGAGGCAGAAAATGGTGGGTTTCATTTATACACGCACCAAGCACTTCCATTTGGGTTGAAAACAAAAACATGGAGGGGTGCCTTGACGGGGCGAGCGAGCTTACGTTTCAATGGCCATTAAAACAAACTAAAACCTCCTGATAGTGTTTTGTTGTACATGGAAATATATAGAAATGAGCGCAGATGACATCTTTTTTCTCTTGTTATGCTTTACACATGAACTGGGCTGTTACTCCTGGCTGTTGCAGCCGCTTTGGTGAGTACAGGCGCGACGCCATTTTTTCTGTATGTATGTATAAGTAGAGATGAGCTGTTCGGTTAGATCGGTTCGGAGTTCGATTCGAACATTGGCCATTTGAAAGTTCGCAAATATCGGGAATATTATAAGCAATGGTTTATTAGATATTGAATTAAAACGGGAATATTTTTAACATTGAATCCTATGAGATAAACATTATTGTTGCTAAAACATCAGGCAGACGAGGCCCTCTAATCAGTCACTATAGAGGGCAGCCCACCGGAGCCTCCCTCCCAAGGACCCCTTGAGGAGCATGCGGCCGCAGGATGACAGAGCTGTGACTGTGCGGGCTGGCCAGCCGGGTGCATGTGGCAGAGAGGTGGCGCAGGGACTCCAGGGAGGGAGCCACGACAGACCCCCCTTCCCCACAACCAGGATCCAGGGAGCCCTCACTGACCACCAGGCTAAGGTAAGGCGACACATTTTTTTAAAAAAAAAATCCGAGGACATTTTTAAATGTCCCCAGTAACATAAAATAAAACTTTTTTTTTCTTTCTAATACTCACCTGATTCCTGGATCCACAAACTGTAGAGGTGCTGCCCGGCAGTGTGCGAAATCATATGCTGCATTAATTATACTGTATGGCTGGGTTCACACCTGCGGTTTTTTTACGCTCACCAAACTCGCTTTTTTTAACGCGCTGTTATGGACAAGAATATGTATCTGCTTTAATAAATAAAGGAAAGCTTAGAAAAATGCCCATTTCAAATATAACAGTACGGCTTTAAGAAAAGAAGATTAATTAAACTGTTTTTATAAGAATCAAATTTATATTATTGCTTAACACGCTATCTTAGTCGATTGTTTTGTAGCACATGTAGTTCCTCTTTCTAGTATCAAGAAGAGAATATTTTGGAACATCTTGGAACATCCTGAAAATGTCCTGTAACAACGCCCTTGACGACTAAGGGGACAAACCGATAAGCTGATGTTTACTTTTTACAATATTAATGACGATTAAAATGTTGGGCAACAGCCTGTTTTAGTTACGCACGAAGTAGCATAAAAGCTTGTATCTTTTCAATAAAGAGCAGAGAAGTCACCTGCCTTGTCCAAAGAAGGCTACATAGACACCTATCCAGCGAGTCTGTGTGTTTTCTTTCAGTGCGCACTTGATTTGATTGACTTCTCCACCATTTGGCAGCTGCAGGCATTCAAACAAGAGACTGTCTAAGTCTATTCCATAACAATTGGCGCCCAACGTGGGGCATCTGAGTTGCTCTGCCAGGTGCCAGCAAAAAAAGACTTCCACAGATGGAGACTGTACCAGAGCGGAGCCTGATCACCTTCGTGCCTCACAGGTAAGATACCTTTGTTTTCCGCCTGTGACGTGTTCTGGTCTGCGGTCCCCGTCCTGGGAATCCATGTGTGGCACTTGGCGGTCACCAAAAGTGGGCTTTTATTTAACTTTGCTCAGTTGTCCGTTTACTGACCTATGAATCGAATGCCTGTTGTCTGATTGTCTGTACATCTGTTCACGGTTCTTTGCATTGATGGCATATTTCCTGATAGGAATTGTGGTTTAGTTGGTGATCAGAGAGATTGTCGAGGTCTAGAACAGGGGATGCAGGCTAGACATCCCTGGTAGACGGACACAATATATCTCTGATAGAGGTGTAGTTGGATTGACAGTAAGAAGGGGTAGTGTGAGCGGCAGAACAGGTGATGCAGGCCAGACATCCCTGTTAGCAGCCCACATTATATATGTATATCTACAGGTACTGCAGGCTAGACATACCTGGTGGCAAGATATATAGACTATATTTGGAATTGGAATATAGGGGAGGACGAGATGCTTTACTGTCGGGGTCTAGAACAGGGGATGCAGGCTAGACATCCCTGGTAGCAAGACACAATAGGTACAGGTCTATCCTCACTTCTGACTGTTGATAAACTACGTGAATTGATTGACAGTCAGAAAGGGTAGTGTGAGCGGCAGTAACAGGTGATGCAGGCTAGACATCCCTGGTAGCAGCCCACATTATATATGTATATATACAGGTAATGCAGGCTAGACATACCTGGTGGCAAGATATATATAGACTATATTTGGAATTGGAATATAAGGAAGGACGAGGCGCTTTACTGTCGGGGTCTAGAACAGGGGATGCAGGCTAGACATCCCTGGTAGCAAGACACGATAGGTACAGGTCTATCCTCACTTCTGACTATTGATAAACTACGTGCATTGTTTAAATTGATCAGGAAAAGAGCTAACAATCAGGAATGGGTAATGAACAGAGTAACCATGCAGGATGGATGACTCCAAGCAAGTAAGTTGAAGAAATGAGCAGGTAAAAGGAATGTTATGGAAATGAAACTTCTCGGTAGAAAGCAGAGGAATGGAGAAAATTTATTGAAGAATAAAAAAGGAATGTTGACTGATAATGGCTTATGGAATATAGCACAAGCATGGTATAAAGTTGCAAAAGAGATTGAGAAAGAAGGGTGGGTAGAAAACATAGGAAAATAGGAAGGGAAAAACCAATTACTATTACCTCACCCCAAAATCCGAACCCCCTTCTTATGGTGAAATATCCACAACAAAAAAAGGAAAAAAATTGAAGATAGTAAACCCAACAACAACTGCCCAAAAACAGCAGACAGGACTCTACCCTGTTTTACGTATCGATGGGGCGTACTACACCCCTGGTCCTGTCATATCCTCATCAACAGCTGCGAGCCATGTACCGACCATATCCCTTATTATGCATAACTTTGCAGAGAATCAAGCCAAGGCTTGCCGTACACTATGGTCTTTGAAAAGTCAAAAGTGACTAAAATAATCAGCTGTCTAGGGAAACAATGTCAAACTCCAATTATTATGTGGCGTCAAGATACGTGACACATTGTAAGGGTTATATTTGTCCTGTTTGTCTCAGAATATTTGAATACTTGTCCTATAGTCTGAGGCACAGCACTGTCCATTCACAACAAAAGCCTTATTTGTGCGAGATTTGGGGCAAATCTTTCAAAAGGATTTTCTTTAATCAGCAAATCCACAAGGGCTAAAGTACAGACAGAGCGTCCATTGCCGTTGGGCTGACAATCTACCAGGTGCCGAGCTGGAATTCCTGCTCAGTGGATCTCCACTCATGGCAGGGGGCTGTCCATCCAGGGACAACTGGGACGCACTGGGTCACGGTAATCTCGTTTCTGGCGCAAGCCAGATAGGTTTGGTTAAACTGAGATGTCAGCATGGGGTTAATTGAAATGCTGTACAGTGTGTGATTTCCCCTACAGTATGAATACGTGGTAAGTATATATTGTGTATGTTTGTGTTGAGGGGGTGGGTATAAATAGCTGTTTTATGTACGTGGTTTTTTACTGGCTCAGCCAGGTGTCAAGTGATGGGATCCTGACAGAGCAACCTGCTGCTGTATGTGATGTGTGTGTGTATGTACACTTTTACATTGTGTTTGTGTGTGCGAGTAGTGTGTCCAGGGACATTTGCAAATCCCTTGTTCCACAGGGATTCGACAAATGAACTTTTTCACTGGATGTCTAAATTTAGCATGCATTGCAAGCTTTGACTGAGAATAGTAGGATTTTCAGTTGTCAGTTGTCAGTTTTCGCTGTCTTCATAGTCCACACGCTCTTCTCCAAAGAGGGGCGGGGGAGTGCATTCTTTTAGCCTGAACCTGATAACAGAGCGTTCTGTAACAAAACTTAACCCTGTGTGCGTATTACACGAAGTTAGTTTATTTTAGTGTATATTAAATGTAAAATATAAACATCTGTTTGCAGAATTGTTATTCTTGACGAACAAATGTATGTCTATAATGTGAACGCCCTGCCTTTAAATTTATATCAGCTTTGCCCTGCGTGAGAGAGTAATTAGTTTTTTTCTGCTAAAGGACTATCACAATTTTAGATATTTAGATTTTTGTGCAGCACCACGGAAAAATTGTTTTGTTTTTTTCTGATGGTTACTGATTTTACTTACAGTACTTTAATATAAATAAGTGTATTTTTTGCGGCAGGATTGTAGAGTGATCTTCAGGACCCACCTGGTTTTGCACCAGGTTTGAATCGCTTGGAAGATCTGTTAATACCCCTTAATATAGGATACAAGTTAGATTTTAAATATCCTGTATTCTATTGCGTTATGTTTTTATTTGGTGGAAGGAGTGCACGATTTAGACCTAAAATAAAAAAAAAATAGAAAAAAAAGTACAAGTTTGTTAGTCTTGGACTTTCAGCTGTAGAGATTAGGAGAAGGAGAGGCAGCAGGAGCAGCAACTCCAGTAAGGGGGGGGCAACAGCGAATTAACAATGTACAACTCTATGCAATTTTAGATAGCGCAAGTTTGTTTACCTCCTGCAATAGTACTTTAGATGCCCTTTAATTTGCTTTATGATGCATAGTATGAACACGGTATCTGTAATTGCGGATTGCTCTTTTTAAGAAAACATGTATTTTGTATAGGATTTTCTAGTTAGTGACCAAACCACAGACAAGAGTGTCACCTAGCTATGTACATGAGAAGATTACTAATGTCTGAAAAGTTTTGTCCCCCGATTCTCTAACAGATCAGGATACTGGTTACAACAGTCTGGTGATGCCTGGTTATTAAGTATAATTTAAGATAATTAAAAGAAAGACACTGGCTACACCGAGATGGGATGGGCCGTTCCAAGTATTACTCTCTCCCCAACTACAGTCAACTTCGCTGAACGAGTGCCCTGGATACATCTGACCCATTGCAGACGAGCTGTAGGCCTGAATCCTGACCCACCGGTCTCCACCACGCTCGAGCCCAGGCTACAAAGGGGGGATGCACTAATAGAGTCTCCCACCTCAAACCCCGGTGAAAAATGGAGAAGGCTGGCGAGACTCTAGGGGAACGGATGAGGCGCAGCTCTTCTCCAAGGAGGGATACTGGCGGTAGTAGAAATTGAAGAACCGTTACTGTAGAGAAACATATTCCTGAGATTGAAAAATAGGATAAAGATATCCAGAAAATCATCCAGACCCCCCGGAGGTCCTTACCCATCTGACCAGTACTTCACCTGACATGCCAAATCTGGAATTCTAACTGAACAAACGGCGGTTTGAAACAAATGGTGAATTCAAAGTAATCCTCAAGCAGTCACAAGATGGATACGAAATACTGGCATACAACCATTCCTATATCTGGTGGCCAGTCCCCCTTCAAGAGCAAGGACGGAATGAATAGAGGGCAAGAAGCTGACAAAACCTGAGCTTGCAATCATGAAGCAGAACAAAGGAATCCCGCAATAGAACTGTCTGAGAACTGTCTGAGAACTGTCTGAGAAAACCTGAATCCTGAGAAAACCTGAATCCTAACTGTCACAACAACCTACAGATTACTCAGATTCTGAAGTGTCTGAGGGAACTAGGAGCCGAGAGATACCAGGCCCCTGATGAAATTGATGAAATTCTTCCTAATAGAAACCCTTGTTGACACACTTGTCTGCCAAACGTAAAGGTCAGCGTCCTGAGCTACTTCATGTTTACCGTGAAGAACAGATGGGAACGGCGAGACCTGATGTATTTCACATGGAAACAAAAAGATAAACAAAAGTGAGTTCATCTGGGGACCCGGGGAGAAACTCTAGTGTTACAAGAAGATTCTCTCTCTGATAATCCCCTTGCTGCCACCGTCACTTGTGCACTGGACTCCAGCATAATCTAAAAAAGAGCAGAAGCGGTTCTCTGAAGAACCAGGAAGATTCTGAGAAGATGGATGGTTCCAGCTAGCCAGCAGACGAACAGTCCTTCCTGCCACATTGGCACCATAGATTCTCTGGGCCCTACACGCCAGCACCCATGGAGGAAAGACTGCCATGGAACAGTGTGTCACTTGTGCTAAGAATAACCCCAGATCAGGCCCATCACAACAGCCAGGAGTACAACCCATCAGATTATCACCAATGGCCTTACTTCAGATTGACTTTACTGTACTCCCTCCCTAAGGGGTACAAGTAACTTCTAGTGCTGGTATGTGCTCTGACATGATGGGTTGAAGCCTATCCAACCAGAACTGAGAAAGTCGCAGAGGTGGTGCCTCCTGAAAGAAATTATCTACCGGTATGGATTACCGTTTGCAATTGGGTCGGACAATGGCCCAGCCTTCGTACAGACCTGTCTGCATCGACTCGCCCGCCATTTGGACATCACCTAGAGACTGCATACTGCTTACAGATCCTCAAAGTTCCAGAAAGATGGAGCACATGCAGTGACTCAGCTCTCTGGGAGTATGGACAGAAGATAATCCACCTGGTGTCACGGTTCCCGGATCCCACCACGCAGTCCTTAAAGCCCAACACTCCACAGAGCCAAAAGCTACCAACAGGGTAGCCGTAGAAGAATCCCTAACTGTCTGGTCCTTAGAATTGGTCAGGTATACTAGCTAGACAGAAAGGGTTAATCAAAGACAATGTCGTAATACAAAACCAGGTCAGCAACACGGGGGTAGTCAGACGAGTCAGAATCAGGAATACAGAATATAGGATAGTCAAATGGAATAGTCGGGTCGATATCAGTGCAGAAGCGTAGTACAAGGAAAATAGTCTAGGGCAACGGAAGGAAGAATAGTCAGAAAACAAGCAGAGGTCAATAACAGGTTAAATCACAAGAGAATTCAGGTACAAGGAGCTCAGGTATGAATAACCATGATCTGGCACTGCTTAGAAGGAACTGTTGGTTTTTAAAAGACCTTCACCAGACCGCGCCCCCCTCTCAAGCCGCACCTCATACAGCCACCTCCCTGCCTGTTTCAATTTAAACCGGGTGTTGGTGAGCGAGCAGCATCAGACATGCTGCCTTCAAGCACACCAGAAAGGCTGGAAGCCCCCAACGTTACACCTGGACTCGCTTTGCACATCCCTCCAGTATATGTTGATCTCAGGTCAGCAGTATAACATCCCTCGGAAAGCAAAAAACAGAACATTGAAACCAAAATGCAGCGTCATTTAAAGTATGACATCCAGAAATCCTGTGTGCCAATGTTGAGCACCCCCACCTCCTTCTCGTACAGAAAGAGAGCGCCAGAGGCTTTCGGATAACGCCACAGTGATTTTGTTTACAGTTGTTCGCTCTAACACTGTGAAACACACAGTATTGCAACGTAATAGATTTGAAGGACTCATTCTTCTGCATGCGACTGACCCCCGACCCTTCCCCCATGCACGTCAACCCTTATTTGCCTTCCAGTGGGAAGACTCTAATACCGGATCAAAGCACCAAATGACCTGGATCCGTCTGCGAAAACTCTCCCACGATTTCCAGCAGTGCCCTGAGCCAGGATCTCCTGGCCTTTTACTCTCAGCCGGACAAAGTTATACTACTACAGTATGTTGATGATTTGCTGCTCGCCTCCCCACCTGAGAGAGACTGCCTAGCCAATACTCTGGAGTTTCTACATTTCCTGTGAGAAGCCTTCTACATTGAGTCCAAAAGAAAAGCACGGAACTACAGGCCCAGTGTAACATATCCAGGCTTTAACCTAATAGGACACAAACAGCCGCTGGAGTACTAGTCCAGTACCTGTGACATACCTGTCAGACCTACCAGACCCAGTCGCCTGCGGCCTGCCACCCTGTATCAATCTGGTGGTTGCTGATGCTAACGTGCTTACCCTAGGCCAAGGAAGTACGTGCGAGTACGTATTCTTGACTGTCCACATGGATGGAGCACTTTACCCGGACCACGGCCTACTAACCTCTACGGGCAAGCGGGTAAAGTTCGCCATAGACATACTTCTGCTAAAAAACGCATTTCTACTCTCACTGCCTCGTACTGTAACAAGGGGGGTTATGGGCTGATCCATAACTCTTCTGAAAGTGCAGCACAAAAGGGTTCCGGTGAACATTAAGACAGATAAGTTGGCCTCATTGTATTATGGAAAGAAATGTGCATTTTTAGGGGGGACTGTTATGGACAAGAAAATGTATCTGCTTTAATAAATAAAGGAAAGCTTAGAAAAATGCCCATTTTAAAAATAACAGTACGGCTTTAAGAAAAGAAGATTAATTAAACTGTTTTTATAAGAATCACATTTATATTATTGCTTAACACGCTATCTTAGCCGATTGTTTTGTAGCACATGTAGTTCCTCTTTCTAGTATCAAGAAGAGAATATTTTGGAACATCTTGGAACATCCTGAAACCGTCCTGTAACAACGCCCTTGATGACTAAGGGGACAAACCGATAAGCTGATGTTTACTTTTCACAATATTAATGACGATTAAAATGTTGGGCAACAGCCTGTTTTCGTTACGCACGAAGTAGCATGAAAGCTGGTATCTTTTCAATACAGAGCAGAGAAGTCACCGGCCTTGTCCGAGGAAGGCTACATAGACACCTATCCAGCGAGTCTGTGTGCTTTCTTTCAGTGCGCCCTTGATTTGATTGACTTCTCCACCATTTGGCAGCGGCAGGCATTCGAACAAGAGACTGTTTAAGTCTATTCCATAACAGCGCGTATCGTGCAAACGTAAAAAACATGCAAACGCGCATTGCAGCGTGTTCACGGCCATAGACTGCAGAGTGAACGCGCTGCAATACGCCCCACAGAAGTTCCTGTACTTCTTTGGGCGTAGGACGTTTTACAGCGCGTTCCTGCGCGCTGTAAAACGCCCAGGTATGAACGGGTCCCATAGCAAATAATGGGATTTCGCTGTTTATGCGTTTTACAGCATGCAGGAACGCGCTGTAAAACGCTTTAGGTGTGAACCGGGCCTTTAGGTGCTGCCCGGCAGTCTGAGGATCCATATGCTGCATTAATTATTCTTTTTACAAATTTGGTAACTTAACCCGTTTGCGTTTGGATTGTAATATTGTGACATCCAGGGCCTCGGGTGGCGATCAGGGGGCCCCGAATGCATGGTGCTGCCAGCTGGCCGAATGCCAGGAGCTCCGGCGGCATCCGGCGCTGCTGTGAGTGATGAGGGGGCAGGGCGCGGCATGATGACGCAGAGCCGCCAGAACTGGTGTGCGCCAATTCTCACCATATACAGTAGCGCAATACTAGTGCCTAAACGTTGTTGAGCTGGTTTTGTTATAACAACTACTCTCGCTCTGTGCCCCTGTCTGGTATATTCCGCTGCTTGTTACTGCTGGTGCGCTTCCATCCTGCCCTACACTATAGCGCAGTAATATTTGGGTGCACTGCCACTGACACATGTACCAGATTCATATCATTGTAATATTTGACGGCAGGGTCCACCACTGCACTCTTCCACAATACCACAGAGGGGTTACGGTGTGAAGACACTTGCTGCCACCAAAGGCAAAATATTTGGGTGCACTGACGCCTGTACCAGATTCATATAATTTTAATATTTCACCGCAGGGTCCAACCTTGCAGTCTTCCACAATAACACAGAGGGGTTATGGTGTGACGGCACTGTTGCCGACACTAAAGGCCCAATTTTAAGCACCTATTGTTACTTTCATCCAAAGCCTGCATAAGTTTCACCATAATTTAGCCCAAAAAAATCAATAAACTTGTTCTGCGTGTCCTAAAACGTCTCCTCTTTTCATACAGGCTGCCGCCCCAAGCAGTTGTTTATGAATAGATTAAAGGAAAAACATTTACCGTCATTTGAAATGTCATTTTTTTGTTTTTAAATGTTTCTATACATCCTACAAATCCGCCACTTCACAGGCAGGTTATGGGGACCTCCTAGGCACGATATTTGAAGGAATTTTTCGTTTTTATTCTTAACCCTTATTTCATGGAAAAATCACTGTTCCTTTAAAAACGTTTTTTTTAAACTTTTTGTCCTTCTTTCCTGTCCCCCAGGGCACTACCCGGACACCATACACCTTTTATGGCAAATATCTTGCATATATGCCCTCTTGGAGGGCACTCTAAAAATCAAACGTTCGCGTCCCATTGACTTGCATTGAGTTAGAATCGTGTTCGCGTTCGAACCCGTACTTTTGAATTTGTTCGAGTTCGAATGCGAACCAAACACGGGGGTGTTCGACTCATCACTAGCCATAAGTATGGCACAAATGAGTCCTTAAGGGCCGAAACGGCTCTTTGACTTTATCCATACACCTAAAAAGATCTGTGCACACTATACCAGGAGTGCCTCCCATTTTCCTTGAATTTGTGTCTGGGTCATAGCGGCGCCCTGTTAGAGAGCACTAGTGTGTGGTTGGAGTGCAAGGAAGGGGCTCTTGTAGCTCAGCCCTAATCACCTGTTCTCGGAAGATGACACCCTGGTGCCCCCCTTTCCTCTGGTGTTCCACATGTCCCAGCCATAACTCAATCCATTGTCTGAAAGTGAAACAAGGCTTGGCTGAATAAGTTTGATAATGGGTAGCAGATAGCACAATAGTCTGATAGAATGGCAATGTTTGGCAAACGAAGAACACTGAAACCTGTCACATCTATAAAACATACTGACCCCTATTACATCCTTCGCGCAATTTCATTCGCGCAGCGCAAATTTTTTTGCGCGCACCGTCCAGCGTTATCGCGTGAAAATTAACGTGGTATTCCGATCCGAACACATTTTCTCATCCATCAAAAAATAACGTTCGGAAAAACGACGCGCAAAACGAAGTGTAATACGCACGCAGTAACGTAGCGCACGCAAATCAGTATGCTGACTGTTTTTTTCGCTGGATTCAGCCAATCAGAATTAAGAATCTTAATTGACATCAATTTACCTTAATTGACTCACTCAAGTTTTTGCGCCTGTCAAAGTAAATCTGAGTATACATGCTGCAGCAATAAAAAAAATATGCACAAATTCACAATTTTATTGTTTGGGTATGTGTAGAATGTGTAACTATACTGTGCTGTATTTTTTTTTTCGTGCTGGTGTTTTTCGTTTCGGCTAGAACGTTCTGATTTGCAGTTACCACCAGCTTTTCAAAGATGTTGAAATTATGCGCGCAAACATCGTTCATAAAAAGATGCGCATCGATTGAAATACCATCCGCGTACCAGCGCACGAACGAATTTGCGCACACAATGTTAAGTATAGGACGCGCACAGTTCATCTCGCTCGCGCAGGTCCATCTGCGTTAAACGATAACGTGCATCGTTTGCGCGAAGATTGTAATACAATGTTCAGCGTAAAGGGTTTTGCCCCTCGCGCAAATGCGCATTTGCGCAAGCAAAACGCACTGCGCGAAGAATGTAATAGGGGCCACTCTGTGGAGGGGGGGTTGGAAAGGGATGGAGTGACACATACACTCAGTAATGATATTAGTAATAATAGCCGTAACCAGGGCCGGATTAACATAGGGGCTGATGGAGCAGCAGCTCCAGGCCCATGCCCCAGAACAGAGGCGTAACTAGAAACCTCAGGGCCCAGGGGCAGAAACCATGACGGCCCCCCCACCATAGGCAAAAACATATTTTGTCCCCCCTCCCGTCAACCTGCATTGGTCCTCTCCAGGACCAGACAGTCAGTGTCTAATTTTTTCCAGGTCTACTATGACCCCTTCAGTCCATCCCATTTTTATTGTAATGCACTATCAGGGTTATTCAGAGAGCGTGAAAAGCAGGAGAATGACTGGAGAATGAAAAATTCTAGGTCAAAATAGTCGATTTGGAAAGTGAGATGAAAGGGAGAATTTTTCTGGTTTGGCTATTTTGACCTAGAATTTTTCATTCTCCAGTCATTCTCCTGCTTTTCACGCTCTCTGAATAACCCTGTATTTCTCTCTCACAGAGCTCCACAGCAATAAATCTCCCAGTAATGTGCGATGAATGAGCGTATCACAGAGCTCCACAGCAATAAATCTCCCAGTAATGTGCGGTGTATGAGCATATCACAGAGCTCCACAGCAATAAATCTCCCAGTAATGTGTGGTGCATGAGTGTATCACAGAGCTCCACAGCAATAAACCTCACAGTAATGTGCGCTGTGTATGAGCCTATCACAGAGCTCCACAGAAATAAATCTCCCAGTAATGAGCAGTGTGCATGGGCGTATCACAGAGCTCCACTGCAATAATACTCAGTAATGTGCAGTGTGTATGAGAGTATCACAGAGCTCCACACCAATAAAACTCACAGTAATGTGCAGTGCGTATAATAGAGCCCCATAACAATAAAACTCATAGAAATATTCCGTTTATATGAGTGTATCACAGAGCTCCATAGTAAAACTCACAAATAAGTAGAAAATTAATATAAAAAAGAATTATATATATAAAATATAGGCAAGCCCCCAGGCCCTGGAAGGCGAGTGTGGGCCCCCCGGACTCAAGGGCCCAGGTGCGGTGGCACCCTCTGCACCCCTGGTAGTTACGCCACTGCCCCAGAATAGGCCCAGAGAAAGGATAAATATTTCCACACTGATTGGCATTTGGAGCCCTATATCTCCAACTCCATAGCAGCTACAGAGTCATATGAGATATCACTGAAAAGGCCAGAGCATGGTTTTATGTAACAATAAAAATAAAATAATAAATATTCCTTTGTTTTTTCTTTCTAACACAGCAATATTTTTCACTTTACAATTATAAAGTGAACAAGGATGCTGCACTAACTCACCAACAAGTGTTTAGGTGATGGTACAATCCGTTACTACAAATTGTTACATCAAAAACCTAAACCGGGGCACTGCAGCGAAGAACACGGTGGGGGGGGTGGACTTTGGAACCCTGTGTCAATAATCTTTACACCTTACAAGGTAACGTGAGGTGTCATTTCACAGGTCAGAGTCTAAACATGACCATGTAAAATCTAAAAGAAAAGAAGATATATATATATTTTTATTTACATATTTTTAGTTCCAAAGTGATGGCATTGTCCATTTGTCACGTATAAGATGAGCAATACCACTGCCATTACTCACATTCTCATTTCCCACACTAAGAGCAAGTTCAGTGTTTAATAGATAGTCATATTATTCATGATCATGAAGCATCATCCTCCAAAACACAAGGGAAATATTATTTTTAAAAAATCTTGGTTAAAATTGTAAAATTGTAATTTTCTCAGAAAAATGCAGTAACAGGTTACCATTTCAATTTTTTAACAAGAATTCCCTATAGAATATATAAGAATTTATATTCTTACAAATCCATAACCATAAAGGTTTGGATGCTAAAATTTGAAAAAACTAAAGATTTTACACATTGAAATCTGAGTGGAAATTTCCTCACACAGTATCTGCCTGGTTAGATATATACCCATATCTGCACTATTAAGTAACCTAAAATAGGTTTTAATTTTTAGGGATGAGCCGAACACCCCCGAATTCGAACTCGAACACGAACACGAACTCAGTACAAGTCAATGGGACTCAAAGTTAGATTTTTAGAGTGCCGTCCAAGAGGGCATATATGCTAGATATTTGCCATAAAAGGTGTATGGGGGTCCGGGTAGTGCCCTGAGGAACAGGAAACAAGGACAAAAAGTTTTAAAAAAAACATTTTTAAAGGAACAGTGAGTTTTTCCATGAAATAAGGGTTAAGAATAAAAAAGAAAAATTCCTTCAAATATCGTGCCTAGGAAGTCCCCATAACCTGCCCGTGAAGTGGTGGATTTCTAGGATGTATAGAAACATTTAAAAACAATGTCCGGGTAGTGCCCTGGGGACAGGAAACAAGGACAAAAAGTTTAAAAAAAGACATTTTTAACCCCTTCACTGATGACGACGTGTGGGACACGTCCTCAGTTACTCCCGCTGTATGCTGAGGAGGACGTGTCCCACACGTCATCAGCTTTGCGGGACCCCCGGCGGAGATACTCGCCTCTCTGTCCGGGGTCCCGCGGCGTTCTGACTTCAGCGTCCTCAGAAGCAGAAGTCAAGCTCCTCCCGACGTAAATGACATCATCGCGCCATGTGCGATAACGTCATTTTCAGGCGACCCCCGGCAATCCCGGGAGATCGCCTGGATGGGAGGGGTGTGATCCGTTCGGATCCCTCTCCCTCCCGATCGGGAGGTCCCACAAAAAAAAGCCAGGAACCTGGCGGTGCCTGGCTTTAAGGCTACGGTCAGACTAACGCAGTATTAACGTGCGTTTAGCCGCACTAAATCACGGCCGCGCTAGCAGCAAATTACGTCCAATGCCGGGCAGCATACGAAGAACGGCCGCACAAAAGTGCGGCCGCGCAACGCAAATGGCAAACTAACGCATTTTTTTGAGATCGTCAAACCGCTAGTACTAACGTACAGAGTGCGCTGCGTCCGCTAGCGGCGTGTGTGATTAGGAGATGTCAGACGCTGCTAATGTCCGGCCAACATCACGTCCAGACGCAAAAAGTGTTTTATTGATAACCGTACAAAATCACGGACGAAAATGCGCATCGTATGACCGCTATCGCGTATTCCGTGAAAAAATGCGTCCATTCGTTCGAACGCACTTTTTCACGGACAACGCAAAAAATGCATTAGTCTGACCCTAGCCTTACCCCTTACCCACTTCGGCGCCTTAGCTCATAGCGTGATGACGTCAGATAGCCAGGGAACCCCTAGCTGCCCGGAATCCCCTGGTGGAGATAGGGGGTTCATTTGAACCCCGATATCTCCAGAACCGTGGCAGCTAGGGGGTCATGGAGAGTGTCAATTGAAAGGCCTGAGCATGGCCTTTCGAAAGATAGCCAACATGACCAGGTATAAAATAAAAAAATAAAAATAAAAAAACATGTATTTTGTTTGTGTGTTATTTTTATTAATGCAGCAATATTCTTCACATTTCAATTATAATGTGAACAATGATGCTGCACTAATGATTTTTTTCTATGGTGTGCGTTTGCTAAAAATCACATAATTCCCCCCCAAAAAATTGAATAAGTCCCCATTTCAATTTTTTTTACAAGCGCACCCCATAGAAAATATAACCGCAAATGTTCATGTAATAAAAGGTGAAAAAAAACACTTTACACACTGCAGATGATTAAAAATTCAAGTTTTATTGCATTTTTTGTTATAATATACAGGCATAACATGACGTATACATATAAAAATGATATATTATGAATCTGCTGAGTCTGCCGGAAAGAACGATATATAATATGTCTGGGTCGTATAATAAAATGTGGCTACAAATCGCGTTTAAACATGATGCGCGAAAGCGGTAAAAATTAGCTCAGCACACAGCGGTGAAATGCCTCAGCAGTGAAAGGGTTAAAGGAACAGTGAGTTTTCCATAAAATAAGGGTTAAAAATAAAAACGAAAAATTCCTCCAAATATCATGCCTAGGAGGTCCACATAACCTGCCCGTGAAGTGGCGGATTTGTAGGATGTATGGAAACATCGCCATCACAGACCCACACACGACACCTGGCACTTCCAGTCTGCATACAATGTATCAAATTCATGAGACCGGACTAATTAGAAGCACATGTTATTTCCAAACACTAATTAACCACCTGTTGTTTACGCCGTTTGAGAGAACAGGTCATGTAGAGTTGAGAATCTTTGCACCTAGACATTAGTTTTTAATTCAATATCTAATAAACCATTGGTTATAATATTCTGCAGTAAAGAGTCTCTTTATTTCTAGATTTTTTGTTATTTTTTAAGCATTTTTTATCTTTTTTTTTAAAAAAAAAAATCGAACTTGAACCGAACACGCCAAAAACTTCGAAGTTCGCAAACTTGCGAACGGCCAAAGTTTAAATCGAACTCCGAACTGATCGAACCGAACAGCTCATCCCTATTCATTTTACTAAATTCCAAAAAAAGCCACCAAAATCTTCAGCTCCAGCCCCAAAGAGAGCTTAATCCGGCCCTGGCCGTAACATATAAACATCGACAACAACAATATTAACACCATAACACACACACCCCATATACTGATAGGAACAGGTTGACTTGGGCATATGAGAGAGTTAGGGGACAGTATGACATAGTAAACCCACCAGAACCCCCATTCCCACACCTCCAAAAAGTTCAAAGAGACTACCGTCACAGACAGAGAGAGATATAGAACCCTCATTGGCCCAATAACGGAAGATCACCCCCTTTTAAGTTTAGCTTGGATATTATCAGCTCTGCATGGACTTTCTCTTCAGCCATTGACCACCAGGTGGGTTTGCATATCCGAGAGATACTTTGGTTTTGTTTTTAGCTGTTTACTTTCATTTTTGACTGTCGGAGCCTGCATTTTGGAATTAACCTTTTAGTGGTATTCACCACATTAACAGGGTTATTCAAAGAGAATCGAAAAGTCACCGCACGTTCGGTGACTTTTCATTCTCTTAAATTTGGCTTGATTCGGCGATCCCATTTCGGCGACCCTGCGGTGTATTCAGCAAGCACAACAGGGCCGTTGTAGTGTAGGGAAAAGCTGCCGAAAACCTGCCGAATACTCACCGCAAAACCCAGGCGAATGCACACCGAAACCCGCAAAAACATCTGGATTAACCCGCCGAACACGCCGGAAAAACCCGAGCAGGAGCCGATCAGAGCGCAGAGCAGCCGCCGGAAAAACCCAACACTGCAGACGAATGGAGTGGGAAAAAAAAACCCCAGTACGCTTGAATGTTTAAAAAGTGAAACACTGTTTGCAAACAAACTACTGAGCAAAAATCATCAGCTGATGAAGCCGCTACTCCATGCGGCGAAACGCGTTCTGGAGCATGTTTTTATATTTTAAATCAATTTTATTTTATTATCCCTGTTCCTGTTGCTGCTGTGTTCATTTCTTGGATTCAGGACGGTTTTCCTTTGGGTTTTCCTGTATCAGAATAAACCCATGAGTTTCTACCCTTAAACCTAAATGTGAGTACAAAATCCCTGGAATATTATATTGAGAACTTTTGCAGATTTGCAGAAGGAGAGTTCTTTTTCTTCCTTCTCTTTACTACATGATCTGGATAACACACTCCTAATAAGGTGGGGGTCACCTCAGAAGCATTTGAAGGCAATATACCCGCAAGCCTGGACCCACTCAGAGCCAGTGATTAGGCTCCACACTTGTGAGTGGGATAATCTCAGTATTATTTTAATAGTATCCAAAAAACATTTACTGTTTTGCACTATTATTGTTTATTATTTCTTCCATATATACGAGAGATTCCAGAACCCCAGAAAGCATTATTTGCGCCAATTCAGGTTATATATTTTTTGCATTCTATGTACATTGGTATAGGGGAAACCACTATATCCTGAATTTTGGCCATCTGGGGTGTCGTGGTGGTGGATACATGTTGTGTGGCGCTGTACCATCTTGTGTGTAATTATTATAATAAACGGTTTATTAGATATTGGATCAAAACAGGAATATTTTTAACATTGAAGCCTATGGGATTCGCCTGAATAAATCTGTCGAATGAAGCCACTGAATGGCAGGGCAATTCGGCAACTTTCACTGCTGGTTTTTGTTTTCTGAATAGACGAAGCAGGCATCGTATGTGCAGGCAATTCGCCAACATTTGGCGAACTGCCTGCTCTCTGGATAGCCAAATGGCCAAGAAAGGTAACCACACGCAGAATTTCAGCGTTTGGTTACCTTTCGCCAGCAATTCGGATCTCTTTGAATAACCCTGTATGTCATTGGCTTTAAGACTCTTTTTGCATAGGGAAAACACAGAAATCTATTTATCTTTAGGGCAAGGCCGATTATTATATTTTCTTCACATTGCATTTATCATTATTTTTGCCTTACTCGAGCTGCGGCTCTCAATGCCCTTTTTTCCCAGTTATTAGGTTACTCTGATGTGTATATATATATATATACTTGCACTTTGAGCTACCCATTATCTTGTGGGCTCCTACATTCTTCAAGGTCATTTCTTTGTTATTTTAACGGACCTTTCATTCATCATTTACATGTAATGTTGTCTGTTTGTGATTTAATAAAGTTGTTTTATTTATACATTGTTTTATTTGCAGATCTGGTGTAGCGGCTTATTCCAATAAGGCTTGGGGTTCGCTACCTTTTTCTTTTTGGGTTTGCATATGGGTCTGATGAGGATTTACCATATTTTCGAATTGGTGTGGATAAGAAGGTCAGACAGAAATCATTAAATTGTAGAAGAGTCTCAAATCCTTATAAAATGTATGATTCCATAAAAAGGCACTTGTAAAACATTTCGAATGACTACATCTGTCACTAAAATTTTATCTATGTGCAATAACCATTAAAACAGCTAAAAAATAAAAAATATGCATTCTTGAAATTCTCCAGGGAAAGTGAACCATATTTAGATGCCTTTTGTAGGATGATAATGATATCGTTTTCATGTTTTCTGTATCCATCTGTCACCAAAAAGAAACTAATAAAAATAGAGAAAGTACAACATGTCTCCTGATTTCTTCTTCTTTGCAAAGTTGCAATTTTCTTGTGTAACAGTACTTTGGCTGCATCTAAAAATATTTGAGCTTGTTTTAATAAAGCGATGGAATGATGTTATTGCTTGCATTAATGTACTTAACCCCTTCACTCCTGAGATCGAGATTACTCGGGTCTTCAGAGGTACCATCAGGTGTCCGATATCGAGTTATGTCCATGTAGCTGAGACAGGCAAAAGCTAATTAAATTCTTTTACTGTAAATTAATTTAGTTTGCTCCTGAAGGTGTCCCCAAATTTTTAGCACTGTGGCCGTAATGCCCAAGGTGCTATAATTGTTTAACCCCATAGTGACAAGGCGATTTTACCATTGTCTGTCTGAAAGTACCCCACTACTGTTTTTACATTTCTGCGATGTTTGTGTTTAGCTCTAATGTTCCTCTTACTCGTTTATGGAACCCACACATATTATATACCTTTTTTCTCCTCATTAAATGGACTTTCTAAAGATACTTATTTATTTATAAAGGATTTTACCAGGAAGGATACATTGAGATTGCTCTCATTTTGAAGCAGGTCCTGGGTTCAAGAACGTTGAATTGGTACAGTCGTTACAGAAATACAAAGTAATAAAATGCAAGATATTAAAAACAAAATACAAATATGCAGATTAACTGAAAATAAATATGTAGGAAGTATAGTCACTGTGTTACATGTTTACAGGTGCATTCTGTATATAGTCACTGTGTTACATGTTTACAGGTGCATTCTGTATATAGTCACTGTGTTACATCTTTACAGGTGCATTCTGTATATAGTCACTATGTTACATGTTTACAGGTGCATTCTGTATATAGTCACTATGTTACATGTTTACAGGTGCATTCTGGATATAGTCACTGTGTTACATGTTTACAGGCGCATTCTGTATATAGTCACTATGTTACATGTTTACAGGTGCATTCTGTATATAGTCACTATGTTACATGTTTACAGGCGCATTCTGTATATAGTCACTATGTTACATGTTTAAAGGCGCATTCTGTATATAGTCACTGTGTTACATGTTTACAGGTGCATTCTGTATATAGTCACTGTGTTACATGTTTACAGGCACATTCTGTATATAGTCACTGTGTTACATGTTTACAGGTCCATACTGTATATAGTCACTATGTTACATGTTTACAGGTGCATTCTGTATATAGTCACTATGTTGCATGTTTACAGGTGCATTCTGTATCGAGGTATATTAATAGAGATCTCTTAAGTGACTTTAGACTGGGGGAAGATTTGATGACCATTATTTTAATCATATTGTATGATTGACTATAAAAAAAATTATGAAATATGTTGAAAAAAGTGGGGAAAACACACTTTTTCAAACTTTAATCCCCAAAATCTACAACCGCCAATAAAGACCCAGGCTAAATAGTTTCAAAATTTTGTCCTGAAATTATAAATACCCAATTTTTACATGGTTTTGCTTTTTAACCCCTACACTGCTGAGCCATTTCACCACTGTGTGCTGAGCTCCTTTTGACCATTTTATGCTAATCATGTTTAAACGTGATTTGAAGTCCTATTTTATTATACCCCCAGAATATTTTTTTTATTAAAAAAAACACCTTATTTTTTTGTATTTATTTTTAAACCATACATGGTAATGTTTGGTATCATTGGAAAGGTCATGATCAGGCCAAACATGACCCTCTAGCTGCAAAGGATCGGGAAATACGAAGGTTCAAATGAACCCCTATGTCCACTTGGCCCAGGTCCACTTGGCACAACAACGACTATAGTGAGGAGACACTATGCTAGTCTCCAATCTAGAGCTTTACAGAACAGAATACATGCAGCTGGTTTTGGGATATGTGAACAGAGTCACTCTGTACTGGGTTTATCTGGGCGACATTACTGCTGGGAGATATGGTACTATGGTTTCTGGACTATGGGTTCTGGGGCGTCTGACACATCATTTTATTCCCTAGCCCTCTCCTATGTCCAAGTCACCCTGTGCCTATAAGGGTGTTTGTGTTAAGTGTGAATATTGTTATTTTTAAAATCAGTATTGTCTATGATTATCTACTACTTTTATTAAGACTAATATGATTACTGTGACAGACCGCCTGGCACACTGACTGTGTGCCTCTGTCAAACTCTAGCTTTCGCCAAGCTGTACCCCGACATCCAGGATTCTCAGCCCAAACCTTCCCTAAAATCACCAGGCACGACCAGTGTTTTAGAGTGAAAACCATAACTGGCTGCTTATTTTTATTTATTTATTTTTCAACTTTTCTTTTCGTTTATTTGTTCCATCGTGTCGCTTGTTCATGTCATGTTAACGAGCAGATTCTTATTGATCACTAAATCACTAAATCAATAAACTGGCTGTTTATTTGAAACACATACAGCTATGAGCAGCTGAGGGACAATCCCCCTTCATGAATAAATTACAGATACTATCAACAGATCCAGTAACAGGACAATGGGACGGTACATTCAAAGCAATGGATCATTTACACAGGCAATCTTTATCTTAAACTGCCTGCTAGTTCCTGGAGAAAGGGGTGGGGGCAGAGCATGTGAAAACAAGGAATATTTCTTACAGAGGGAATGCACACTATACAGAGAGAGGTTAGTTATACAGAAATGTACACTATACAGAGACACAACAGGAGACTCTAGAATAAATACACAAGGGAATAATACACAGACACAATCAACATAAATCCTGGATTCCCTGGGCAATCCAGTTGGCAAACCCCAGGTAGCACCTTGGTCCATAGTCAGTAGGAAGTAGGCTAGCCCCCCACTTGTCCAACTGCCCCAATGACAGCTGAGGCTGTCACAATTACTATGTGGGGAATTGCATCGATCTGAGGCTGAAATGTTCGAATACGAACTCGAACATAATGCAAATCAATGGGGGTCGAACATGCAAAATGTGTTCACAGTTCCCCTAAATGTACCGGCAGCTGCCGGTACATTTAGGAGACCTGTGGCTGCAGCCCCCCGGCCCTCGTGCCTCTGCTGTCCTGCTGCTGTCCCGGCCTCCTGTTCCTCCAGTCTGTCTGCTCCTCCGTCCGGCCGCGGCTCCTCTGCCCCACGCCTCGTCTTCATGCTGAGCCCTGATTGGGAAAAGTCCTGCAGCTGACCTGGACTTTTCCCAATCAGGGCTCATTATTGAATTAGAGCCCTGATTGGGCAAAGTCGAGGTCAGGCGCAGAACTTTGCCCAATCAGGGCTCAGCATGAAGACGAGGCGTGAGGCAAAGAATCCGCGGCCAGACGGAGGAGCAAACGGACTGGGCTGGGGGGCACGGGGGCCGGGGGCTGCAGCCACAGGTCTCCTAAATGTACCAGCAGCTGCCGGTAGATTTAGGAGAACTGTGAACACATTTTGCAAAGTCATTTTGTATTATGGAATTTCCAAGGTCGAACAGACCGCAAACATCCCATAATGTTCGGCGTTCGCCAAACGCTCGAACGGCCGATGTTCGATTCGAACTCATGTTCGAATCAAACAATCGGCCCATCTCTACAGACAAACTGTCATGAAATTGCACCGTTTGGTAGACATGTGCACAGCACAAAATTTCGTTTTGAACTAATGGATTAGTCCTAAAATGCAATTTATTTAGTTACTAAAGAAATTCGTTTTCAGTTCTTTAGTATGAAAACTAATTTCATCCATCCGAAAACCAATGGATACAATTACTATTGTAGTGGCTCCTCAGAGGGCTGAGATCGCTGCTTGTTACAGTATCTCTCACTCTCAGCACAATGTGGGCCATATTACATAGTTGAGGCTAACTTAACCAGAGCCATTATAGCCTATGGAGGTTTTCAGTTTACAACAGCTCTGGTTAAGTTAGCACAACATTGTAATAGTGCCCCGTGTCAGGCAAAGCTGTTACAGTAACTGACTGCTGCTCATCACAGCGCTCAGAGAGGTTAGAACAATATTATTTCCTTGTTTTACTGAAACTCTGAGCGCTGTTATAGTCAGTTACTGTAACAACTGAGCCTGATACATTGTACTGAGAGATAATGTAACAAGCAGCCGATCTCAGCGCTCGCAGCCACTGGTTTTAAAGGGCTGTATAATGTTTAGAACATCCTCCTGCATTAATTAATACCCCTCTCTGTATAATGTATACAACATCCACCTGCATTAATAATACCCCTCTCTGTATAATATATAGAACATCCTCCTGAATTAATTAATGTCCCTCTCGTATAGAACATCCTCCTCAATTTATACCTTTCTCTGTATAATGTATAGAAAATCCTCCTGCATTAATTAATGCCCCTCTCTGTATAGAACATCCTACTGCATTGGCATGTGGAGGGTGCAGAACTTCAGATGTTGCGATGTCGCGCTCTTCATTGCTGGTCTCTTTCACTCATCAATGTAATATCACAAAAAGGACTGAAACTAAAATGTAGTGCATTTTATTTTAGTTTCTTTCGTTTTTTGTACTGAGCAGTTTCGTTTCTCTTGACTCATACTAAAACTAAATTATCCCAAAATTCTGACTAAATCGTTTTAGTACTAAAACGAATGCACATGTCTACCGTTTGGTGAAATACACCGTTTGGTGCAATTCGGTGGTAGGTTCGGCTCTTATTGAATAACCCCTTGTGAGCAAAACCTGTCAAGCAACCTCTTAGCTACACTTCAACAAAATAAAAAAAATATTAAATGCAGTTAAAAATATGTACTCGAATCTTCAGCAGATAAGAAAACCAAGCCTTGAGTCTGTCGTGAACTTGCCTTCTCCAAATTACTGAGAAAGTGCAAGCTGTCGCTTTTTTTGTAGCAATTATTGCGACTGAATTGTACATCGGTCGTTAACATCTTGATATTTTAATTAAAATATTTATAATGGTGAAAATTAGGTTTCTCTTAAATATCAGCCACTGCATAGCAATCTTTTTTCTTTTTTTTGCAGGTCAGAAATATTCTACATGAGGGTATTCTGGCATTTATTATAGAACAGATTGTGTTGGGATTTCGACAGGACAGCACTATGGCAATACAGATTAAGCAATTAACCTTGATGTCACTGTAATTATTAAGATACTTTAGCAAAATGAACTAATTTCCCCAAAGGATGTTTTCCTGAAATTAACTTCCGATTTTTTTAAAAATGTTTTTTTTTTTTAGAGATGCCAAATAGGGGAATGTTAATGGAAAATGAAGTTGGCGATTTTTATTATAAATCTTTGGGGTAAAATGTCTCTCTTTTCGAATTTTGTGCAATTTGGCTCAGGTGACAGCAGTTCCAAGTTACAAAAATATGCGAACAGAAAAAGATCAGGACAGTTTTTAACAGTTGCTTGGATACAATATAAACATTGGATGTTTTCTGCATCTGCATAACTATATGGAATCAAAGCTAAAAATAAATCTCTGGGTGGCCTTCATATTTTATATCTATATTTATATATTTTTTATTTATGTATATATATAAATATGATATCTTTTTTTTAAAGATATCCTTCTACAAATGAATATTATTAAAAAATTATGACGTGAGGATAGTTTGAAAAATAAAGTATCTAAAGCACTTTCATTTTTAATTTGTTTAAAAAAAAATTATTTTATTTTCTTTTTTTAAACTTTTTAAATGTTTTTAAAAGAACACTCTACATATCCATTCCTGACCACTTTAGCATTCTAAAGTGGTCAGGATGTGTAGAATCTCTTACCTCCACCCTCCATTACCCTGATCTGGCAGAAACACTGGGTGGAGTGAAGGAGTTTCCTCCACCCCACCCAGCATCGCCAGCAGCTGGGACTTTAATTTCCCGGCTGCCGGTTACCAGATCGGTCACTAATGATGTCACACATGGAGAGCGGTCGACATCACCCTCTGAGATCACCAGCGATAGCAAGTGGTCTTTGAGAGACAGAAATCGATCAGATCTGTGCATGCGCGTGCAGCTCCGATCCGTCGTTCTGTCTGTATCCTGCGCAATTTTGGTTCCTACGCTACGCGAGTTGCGTATGAGCGCAAATTGCACAGAAGAGATTCAGGGACTTCGGCATTCAGAAGAGGAGGAGCTGCGTGCGGCGAGGGACGAAAGGCGAGTAATATCACCAAAAATAAATAAATAATAATTGGGTAGAGATTGTCAGCAGAATCCAACATGGTAAGGAACCACGTAGCGAGCCCAAGAGTGCACCACGAGGGAGGCCTCAATAGGACAAGAAACGCCAACTCCACCACATTCTCCTTGTACGTTGCCTTTCATTTCTCGTCGACCATTGGATTACAGATAAACCAACGTATTGTCATCTCAAAACTCCCCGGCAAAATCTTTTTTCCAAGTCAACACATGGAAAGGTGCTTTTTCAAATAACAATTTCAGATTATTGCTTCTTCCTGCCAGCTCTCAGACGACATAATATGTAATTTTGGAATAATCAATAATGGTGAGATAGATGGTCTTGCACTCTCTGTTGAAAAGCCGTAAGAATATATATAAATCACTTGAAAACTTGACAAGGTCTCGAGTGCTCTCCACGATAAGTGAAGTACAAGGAGAGCTATTTTAAGTTAAACTAATGATTACCTAGAACCGCTCTAATATGGAGAGCCGCAAGTATGTCATCATTAGAAAGCCATCTCCATCATCCGTGTACCTTCAATATAGGAAATAAATAGACGTATGAACTCGGAGTGGGCGTAGATATTTCTATATAGATTTACTCTAAGCATCACTTGTGTTTTTTTCAACGGTTAATGAATATTTTCAACGAACCGCAGTCAACTTTCACAATCCCGAGCGTGTCGACGTTCGAGCGGAAAAAATCTGAAAATCCCCGAAACCCCATTACAATTTACATTTTCTGTAACGCGGAGTTAAGGAAAACATACGTTAAAACATTAAGGTTTCTGACAATGCTTTTTTTTTGCCCACTACGGAGGAAATAAATGAGCGGCTTGTAATCCAATTTTCCACCTTTCCATTTTCTTTTCAGCAAAGAGAAATTGGAAAAAGAATCGCAAAATATGGAAACACAGACAGCACACAATACATGGTTGTAGCGCTGCCAATATGCATGTATAAATAAATTATACATAATAATATAATATATAAAAAACACACGCACACAATGAAGGGAGGAAACTTGCGAGCCCAAAATGTGAAAACAAAAAAAGGGCCTGATTATATGGCTGCCGCAAAAAGGGAGACGGTAAGTAAAAAAAATCTGTGCCTGCAGATATTCCTTACCGTCTCCCTTGTACCACAACATTTTCACAGTATGTGCTTCGTTAGCGTCTGGCCCCAAGAGGAAGCAGATGGATACCTGTTGCAGCGTTGCGCGTCACTGCTTTTATCGGCTAGTTGAGTCCATAGGACTCCATGGAACCCAGTATGTCCCAGCTGCGAGCTGTGGATCGTTTCGGCCTTGTTAGGCCTCGTCAGGAGGGTATAGCTGACATCCTCTAGGCACATCGAACATGGGGTCCACGTCTGGATCACCCTGTAGACTAGTTGAGTCCATAGGACTCCATGGAGCCCAGTATGTCCCAGCTGCGAGCTGCTGATGAGTCACAGAGGGACACCGAGAAGTACTTGTTTCCTTTCTACTGCTGCTTCCAGTGAAAGAAATTGGTGAGCGGGTCACACTGCCCTCTCCACCATGAATGACAGTTGAGTATGGGATTTTTTGGTGTATTTTGCAGAGTGAGTCAAGTTATTTTGCAGTGAGAAACAGAAAGTGTGAGGGTCCTGAGAATGAGCAACGGCACTAATTGCCTGCTCTACGGTGGGGCCCGTTCAGGTCTCACAAGGTTTTAGCTCGATTGTGCCATTACAGGGACAACTGCTCCATATGCAAATCAGACGCAATCACCCAGAAAGGGTGGCCAGTACTGAATGCCAAGGACGTCATCCCTGCACAAGATTTGCTGCAACCCCAGACGATCGTTTCAGCCTTGTTAGGCCTCATCAGGAGGGAATAGCTGACACCCTCTAGGCACATCAAGCAAAGGGTCCACGTCTGGATTACCCTGTAGACTTAAAGTGAGAAACAGAAAGGTTTGTGTGGGTCCTGAGAACAAGCAATGGCACTAGTGACCTGCTTCACGATGGGACCCACTCAAGTCTCACAAGGTTTTAGCTTGATTGTGCCATTACAGGGACAATTGCTCCACAAGTAAATCAGACGCCATCACCCAGAAAGGGCGGCCAGTACTGAATGCCAAGGACACCATCCTTGCATGAGAGGTACTGCAAACCCCCGATGATCGTTTCGTCCTTGTTAGGCCTCGTCAGGAGGGTATAGCTGACACCCTCTATGCACACTGAGCAAGGGGTCCATGTCTGGATCACCCTGTAGACTAGTTGAATCCATATCACTCCATCGAGCTCGGTATATCCCAGCTGCGAACTGCGGATGAGTCACGGAGGGAGACTGAGAACTACTTGTTTCCGTTCTACTGCTGCTTCTGGTGAAAGAAATTGACGGGCGGGACGCGCTGCCCTCTCCACCCTGGCATGACAGTTGAGTATGGGATTTTTGACGTATTTTGCGGTGTCTCAAGTTATTTTGCAAATGTAAAATTACTTAACACCAGGTTTTAGAAGTCAGTGTTTCTTTGAGAAATACCGGCTCCAGGTTTGATGAGCGATATACAATGGAATAACTCGCTCTTCCAGGCCCAGGTGCAAATTAAAAACAGCTATACAAAGTATAGGAGGCGTCACTATACAGTAGGGATGAGCTATGCACGACTTGCAGCAAAAGTGGAATAGCCATCCATTGCGTTAAGATAACTTCTGAAAATCTTGAGAATCTTGCGAAAAGCACAGCGCTTGAGCCGCACAGCATAACGGCTTGAGCGTTGTGCTTATTTTTAACTCATCCTATTCCATCCAGTAGCACATGGTTACTGTACATTATCATCTCCTATACTTTATATAGGAGACACTAATGAGGCCCCAGCAGATGTAGAATGACCTATCCCTACCAGCTCGTTCCCCAGCTGCGTCTGACGTTATTCAGGTTTGATGTTAAGTGAGTTCGCTTCTGCACAATCACATAACAGACAAATCTAACCCAACATATAAGGGGTTATTCAGAGAGCACTGAAATGTCACCGACATTTCAGTGCTCTCTTGTTCCCCGCAGTTCGGGGAATCGAATTACCCGAACGTGCAGTGAATTCAGCATTCACCGCAGGGTCCCCAGAGTACAGGGGAATGGATCGGATCACTTTGAACCGTCGCAAAAAACACAGCAAACACGTCTGAACAAAAGCTGACGATCCACCGAACAAAGTGTTGACCAGTCGCCGGAAAAAGCCGACAAGCCGACGAACGGGGTAAAAAAAAAATGATTTAAAGTTTCATAATTGAAACGCTGTTTGCAAAAAAACTATTTAATGAAAATGTCTGGCATTAACATATAAGATCCTATGAATAATAATAAAAAGGTCTGTTACAGGAAAGAAAAGCTATTTAAAAAAAAAAAATATCGGAAATTTTTTTTGCTGAAAAAATCCCGAAAAATGCCTAAAAGTTCCTAAAAATAAATGAAAAAAGAGACTTTTCGCTGCAGATTAAAAGAATAAACGGTTTATTACATATTGGGTAAAAACAAGAATATTTTTAACATTGAAACCTATGGGATTCGCCCGATTAAACCTGCCGAATGAAACCACCGAATATCAGGGCATTTCACTAACATTTCTCTGCTGTTCGGTGTCTCTGAATAGATTAACCATTGCTTCTCTATGGAGGATTTCACTGCTGTTGAACAGGCACCGTATTTGCTGTCAATTTGCCTAAATTTGGTGAACTGCCTGCTCTCTGAATAGCCGGATAACCCTGAAATTGCACCATATGGGGAAATTCACTGTTCGGTGCAACTTCGGGGCCAGTTCGGCTCTCTCTGAATAACCCCTTCAATCACATACTCGCCTCAGATCCCTCGGTAGCGCGAGCGGCAAACTCAGCACTCCTTTGTATGATATGATGGTCATCAGGTGCTCAGGAGACCAGGGAACGCCAAACATGCAAGTACATGAAGAGAACAGAGGAAACCGGCGCTCCAAGATGATGGCAAGACCACATTTATTCTGCACTTTAGAAAGCTTTAAAAAGGCAGGCCATACAGCCGCAACGTTACTGTCACTGCTGAGTGCACAATAAACGAGGTCTTGCCATCATCATGGAGAGCCGGGTTCCTCCGTTCTCTTAATTCAACAGGGAATAACTCAAAATAGCACTATACATTGTGCTAGAGCCTACATAGAAATAAATTCTCCGTCAAATGTGCCAAGGTTGACTGGGGGATTTCTCAATCCTTTATTATATACAACTTGTTTTATGAGCAAACTTTATTTAGTTCGACAATTTAATGCAAATCTTCACATTTCTTTGCGCTCGGCAAAGGTCAGGGACATCCCAATGTGCAGCTGGAAAATCAACTTAAAGAGTTGATAAAGTCAATTTATAGCAAAACGCTGCGGTTTAAGGAAATGCCATCACTTGCGACATTACTAACGAAATGCCATCATCTGCGACATTACTAATCTAGACGTGTCCGGCTCGTCCGACCTGGTGGTGTCCTGCAATATTTTAGGTGACAGAAAACATTTAATATTCATGAAAACATGAAGTGAAATAAAGAGACCAACTCTATCAAAATATATGGCGGCCTCCTAACATTTTTCACCTTAATTGGAACGCTACTAAATCTCAACTGACCATTATGTAACAGGTGAGTCATTATTCATGACACGGTGACTACAGGTCATCACAGCGCTAGAGGACGTTCCTCCGCTGCTTGGTCGATGTGCAATTCGGAAGTTCCTGCAGTGCACACTTTGGGCTCTATTACATTCTCCGCGCAAATCCGTACGCACAGCGTTAAACGTTAGCGCACGTAAATTAACGCTGGTATTACGATCCGAGCGCATTTTTTTTATCCGTCAAAAAATAACGCGTGTAAAAAAGACATGCAAAAACGCGCGCTCATTAACGTTGCGCGCAGAAATCGGTGGGCAGACTGTTTTTTCACTCGATTCAGCCAACCTGAATTAAGAACCACAATTGTCTCCCATTCAGTTTTTGCGCCTGTCAAAATCAATCTGAGTATATATGCTGCAGCAATAATAAAAACACGCACAACTTCTCCGTTTTATTGTTTGGGTATGTGTAGAATGTGTAACTATACTGTGCAGTATTTTTTTTTCGGGCTGGTGTATTTGGTTTCGGCCAGAACGTTCAGATTTGCCTTTAACATCAGCTTTTAAAAGACATTAAAATTATGCGCGTAAACGTCGTTCGTAAAAATTTGCTCATCGATTGTAATACCATCCGCGTACCAGCGCACGAACGCATTTGCGCTCACAATTTTAAGTATGGGATGGGCGCACAAACTTGCGCTCGTGCAGGGTTCGCGCAGGGTCACTCGCATTAGACGTTAACGCGCATCGTTTGCGCGAATGGCGTAATACGACGTTCAGCGCGAAGGGTTTTGCCCCTCGCGTTAATGCATTTTTGCGCACGTGCACATTTTTAGTGTAATAGAGCCCTTTCTCTCTTTCCAATCTCTTTGGAAATACCTGAAACAGTTCGCAATTGTGGCCAAGCCGAAGACACGTCTCCGTCACCACGTGTTTGGACGAGCACGTTCTGACACTTGCCAACCAATCAGCTGTCAGGCAGGGGTTTAAAAGCCAACACATGTTGTAACCCGGTGCCCTGGTTTCTTGTATTCCCGTCAGTGCGCTCTAACCTCTGTGTATTTTGGTATTTACCTATGGCTCCATTTGTTGAATTTGTCTGCTCTCTCCGCCTCTGAGCTTGGATTGTCTGATTACCTGCCTCTGTGTACTGACCCCTGCATTTTGTAGCATAGATGCTATTCTGTCCATCTCTGAACCTGGACTCTATGATAACCTGCTTTTGTGTACTGACTTGTGACTGTCGTGTGTGTGTGTGTGCAATTGACAGCCCACTCACTTTTCCATCCTGTGAGCTCACACTTTGGCAGGATGGGAAAATGACTGTCATGGAACCAGATTCCTTATTTGTTTTCCCCCTATGCTTTTACTTAAAATGGATTAGTCCACTCTCCCTGCCTAACCCACATAGTTAGCTTAGCCCAGCCCATTTCCTCCATAGCAAAGCCTGCCTTCCTGTTAGTATATCCACAGAAGCATGTGAGGAAAGATCCTGTTCTGTACTGGTAAGTGCATCCTGGTTTTACCTTCCCCCCATAACAAGGTACACCTGAGAAGCCCTCTCTTCCTGTAAGACACCTTTTATTTGCTGTTACTTTCCCAATAAAGTGAAGAAAATACAAAGGACTTTGTGTGCTTTAAAAAGGGGATGAATTAAGCTATCTGACTTCAATCATATCAATGCATGTGACACTTACTTCTTGCATAAGACCCTGGGGTTCCAGAATAATGACCAACATGCAGACAATCCGAAATAACTTCAAGCATGGCTTGTTTACTGTTTACTCTATTTCCAACAGGATACCGGCTATGCTAGGGACCGGCCTTTCAGTTTAGGCTTTCCCTTCATTGTGTGGGATTGTCTGCATTTTGGTCCTTTTCCTATCCTGACAAGGTGTTACCTGTGACTAATTCCCATGATCGGATCAATCACTATAGACAAATACTGACAGTTACAGTTACAGGTATATATTAAAGCGCTAACAGGTTCCGTAGCGCTGAACAAGTTTCGCAGTGCTGACATACACACACACACAAGGTATCACATACTATCAAATACAGTGGGTTTTTTTCTTTGCAAGTTTGATACGACAAGCGAACTGAAGGTGTGTGAACGTGTTTATTCACAGGGTGGAAAAAGTGTGTGGGTTGTTAATTGCCCACTCTCTTTCTCCTCTTCAATAAAAATTTTCCCCTCTTGAAATTGCGTGATTTTTTTCCCTCTTTAATATAATTTAAGTCCTTGAATCTTGTTGTAACTTGTGGCGAGACTTTGCTGCTGTTTCCCGCTGTCACATCTGGTTACCATTGATAGGGCATAGATTTCCCACTTCAGGTCAAAACGTTTTTAGTAAAACTAGATTTTATTTTTTGTAGTTTGCAGGTAAATTGTTTCGATTTTAAAATGGTCTGGATGGGAGGGAATCAGAAATCAGGCTTTTTTTAGAAGGTGCAGAGTAAGTCATAGAAGTATATGGATATTTGTGGATACCTTTGATGGGGGCTTGTCGGGAGATGCAGACTATTGGATTGCAGTAGTGGGCATATGTTTATTTTTGGACTTTCCCCCATGTTTACTTTTAACTTTTGACAGTGACAGTTTGATTAGGGGCAGTGTTTTAGACCACAGGTTCACTAGCAGGCGGATGGAGGACTTCCTTTTCCCCCTATAGGGTTAACCAACAGCCAATGTCTAATTAGGACTGCCCTGCCCTTTATAGGAGATGTGGTTCCCTCTGAGAGGGCAGTCTTGCTGGAGGGTGCAGAAGGGAAGGAAGCACAATCCTGAGCCCAGAAGGAAGGTACATGATATTTTGTTTTTACAGGTTGGTAAGCGGCTTAGCCGCCCAACATGTCAGATAAGTATGAAATGTTTAGTTAGCCACCGCAGCAAGGAATAGGCATTTGTTTTTGTATTTGTTTATTTATTTTCTGTTCATGTTGTACACTGCAAATCTCATGCCTGCAAAATAAAGATAAGCGGAAGAACTGATTCCTGCGTCCAGTGGCTATATCACACCTTGTTACATACTAAAAGAAAGCTGCTACAGTGTGGAGGATAGAGAAACAGATGGAATTAAAGTCTTTGGGTTGTCATTCCCAGTGGAAAGCACGTTGTTAAAATATATATATATATATATATCCCAGATCCAGAGGACACACTTTGGGAACCAAAATGCAGATTACCAAACATAGAAGGAAATCTTTTGTTGGATCACAGCAGGTGACTACACTCAAACTGATACTGAAGAGGAACTAGGAACAAAAGCTAAAATTGTACCTTTTGCAAAGCAAAACTGAGAAAATCATAATAAAATAGCAAATAGCAATACCTGCTCAAGAAATAACTGTCCACCGGTGAAGTGGATGACCTATGTGTACTACTTTCTCTAATGGAGTTTATTGATTTTTTCACTTTTATCGTCTGTTTTATAATTGTATAATAAGGCTGTTCTCCATTACTCATGTGCGTTACTGTATCATTTAGTTTCCTTAACAATCTTTTAAACGCACTAATAAACGCTGCAAATACAGATTTGTCACGGTCATGGTGCGGAGTGGAAATTTAGAGTCTAAATCCAAGGGACACACAGCATAACGCTGCAGAGGAATGCAGGAGGTTTGTTTACTGTGGTCCCGACTCCCGGGGGGAGACCAGCAAGGCTGGCACAGAACACAAACATGGAAGTATCCGATGGGAATGTGCAAGGAAGGAATACAGCAAAAGCAAGAGTCACGGCTGGAAACAAAGGATCAGGAAAACAACAGGGTAGGGAGGCATAAAAATAGCAAACAGGAGCATGCATGGACTACAGTTTGCAAAGGCATAGGTATACTGAGGCAGCATTTCGAGTGAACACCTGAGGTTGGACTGTAGGCGAATCAGCGGAAGACATGGCCTGGAATCTTCAATGGTTTGAAAGGCAAGATGGAAAGGTGCTAGCAAGACTAAGTCCCAGCAGAACCAGTGTGGTCATGGGTCTTCTTGCAAACCTTATAGGCTCCTCAGCTAGGATCATAACAAGCTTAGTTATTCTTGAACATAACCCTGTCCCCACCTGTCATTGCTGTTGAATCTTGAACAAAACTGCATTCCTACCTGTCATTGCTGTTGAATCTTGAGCGAAACCCTGTCCCCACCCATCATCACTGTTGAATCTTGAGCGGAACTCCATCCCTACCTGTCATTGCTGTTAAATCGTGAGCGGAACTCCATCCCTACCTGTCATTGCTGTTGAATCTTGAACAGAACTTCATCCCTACCTTTCATTGCTGTTGAATCTTGAACAGAACTTCATCCCTACCTGTCATTGCTGTTAAATCGTGAGCGGAACTCCATCCCTACCTGTCATTGCTGTTGAATCTTGAGCGGAACTCCATCCCTACCTGTCATTGCTGTTGAATCTTGAACAGAACTTCATCCCTACCTGTCATTGCTGTTGAATCTTGAGTGGAACCCTGTCCCCACCCATCATCGCTGTTGAATCTTGAGCGGAACTTCATCCCTACGTGTCGTTGCTGTTGGATCTTGAGTGGAACTCCTTCCCTACCTGTCATTGCTGTTGAATCTTGAGTGGAACCCTGTCCCCACCCATCATCGCTGTTGAATCTTGAGCGGAACTTCATCCCGACCTGTCATTGCTGTTGAATCTTGAGCGAAACTTCATCCCTACCTGTCATTACTACTGAATCTTGAGCGGAACCCTGTCCCCACCCATCATCGCTGTTGAATCGTGAGCGGAACTTCATCCCTACCTGTTATTGCTGTTGAATCTTGAGCGAAACTTCATCCCTACCTGTCATTGCTATTGAATCTTGAGCGGAACCCTATCCCCACCCATCAACGCTGTTGAATCTTGGGCGGAACCTCATCCCTACCTGTCATTGCTGTTGAATCTTAAATGGCACCCTGTACCCACCCATTATTGCTATTGAATCTTGATACATTGTTTCCTGTTTTGACACTGTTTCCTTGCTGTAATTCCATCGTTGAGCTCCAGATCGCATTGTCATCCATTACTTCGTGAAGCTGCTCTTTAGAATGAAAAGTGAGGCTGCTCTAAGTTTCCCCGACTTTCGCGTACAAGCAGAATCATTTATCACCATCCGAATTTGCAGCTGAACTGCAGAAGGTATGCACAACAGACAAATCAAATTCAATGAGCCGATTTCCGCGATTCGCATTTATGATCTGCAGTGATTTATTGATATGTTAATATAGTATTAATAATACGATGATTATTATGTGTTTACCTGCGTCATATAGGAATAAAAAAAAATCTATTTTGCCTTGATTTCTCTATTTTTTATTTATTTCCTTCTTGCTCATAGTCGTCACCCCTGATGTATTTGAAGTGTAATGAATGTGTGAAACGGTTACATAAAAATACACCTTGTATGATACAGCTGGCACATTTGCATTTAATGACAAGTAGACATATCACATGCGTTGTATTGGAAGGTCATGGAAACATCTTTTTGTTCGCCATGTCAGATCGATAGCAGCAGAGTAGCCTTGAATATGAATTAACATCTGCTTTTTTGCCTGAGCTCACTATCGCTGGATGAACTACATTCTCCTCGCGCATCTGGGACAAATCCTTAGCCACGTCCGCGATGGGCGCGTCAACACTCGCATGAGCAGAGTGATTGCAATGACAGAAAGACTGAGGGAGAATGCTAATTTTGTTCTCCTATATGATTGATTGGACAACTTCAGCAAAAATTGATTGTTCTGTCACCACTTTGAGTCTACTAATGGCATGTTGTTCTTCCAAAGAGACTACGACCTACTTGATAGACTTGGCCTCAGGTATTCCATTCAAATCTCAAAAGGAAGCGAGCAATAAGTAAGGTAATAAAAAAGGCCAGCACCTATTGAACTGAAATTAATTAAATGACCAACAGACCTTTAAATAGCTAATTATCAGCTGCCTTTGTGGAATTATATTGTAAAATGTTCTATTTTAAATTATCGGCGGAGAAAAAAAGGCCCTGAGATTCGCAAAAAAACAATGATTTCATGCAAGTGGTAATTTGTCAGAAAAAAATAACTGACTGTTCTAACTAACATGCCCTTTCCCTAAAACATCTAAGAAAGAATAAAATTCTATATTATCTACCTCTATTAATTTTGATATTTAAAAAATATATATTTGAAATAGTCATTATTATTTTAAACTACCCTAAGAAAAATCACTGTTTTGCTGCTTATAAAATATCTTTCTATTCTACCGTAAGAAAAATTATTTTTTTACTGTTTATAAAAGCTATCAGGGTAGTTCAAAGAGCACCAAAATTTCGTTCATTGTGAAATTTCAGTGCAGGAAAAGCCACGGACCGCATCCAAAAACTGCAGCAAAACAAATCGCCAAATCGAACGGAAAAACAACCGCAAAATCGCCCCAAAAAAATCGGACCGATCTGATAAACTGATGAAAAAAAGCCGAATGCACTCAACGATCCATCGCAAAACCGCCAAACACACCCGAAAGAAGCCAAACAGATGCCGGAAAAAGGCAACAAGCTGACGAACGAGGTAAAAAATACAAAAAAAAATACCGCAACTTTTAAAATCTGTTTGTAAAAAAAACTACTAAATGGAAATGCCTGGAATTAATATATAAGGTCCTATGAATAATAATAAAAAGGTCTGTTACAGAGAAAAAAAAACGCCTTTTTAAAAAAAATCTGAAAAAACAGCCCAAAAAATCCCCGAAAATCCTAAAAAAATAAATAAATAAAGAGACTTTTTGCTGCAATTTAAAACTACAAGCGGTTTAAAAAATATTTAATAAAAACTGGAATATTTTACATTGAAACCAATGGGATTCACCTGATTAAACCTGCCGAATGAAAGCACCGAAAATCAGGGCATTTCACTGACATTGCGGTGCTATTCCCCATCCACCCGCCCACCCAGGGCCTGTCCCTAATTTCAGGCATCCTTTCCAGCTGTCTCCATTTCTCTCCCTAATTACCCTTACTAAGCCCAAACAAATCTGGTCCATTTCATGCAATCCCTATGATATTCTACTGGCCACCAGTTTCACCTTCCTTCTGCTCCCATTTGTTTAAGCTCATGGGATGTCTGCCTGAGCTTTTGGTTTAAAGTGATATAACCTGGACAGTTATCCAACGACCAGGGTTTTATTTCCTCTTGTATCATGTAAGTCTGCTGTTTGTGTTTCTCCATTGTAAAGCGCTATGGAATTTGTTGGTGCTGTATAAGTACTTGTAACTGTAACTTTGTATTTTTGTAACAATTCAATGTTCTTGAACCCAGGACATACTTGAAAACGAGAGAAATCTCAATGTATCCTTCCTGGTAAAATCCTTTATAAATAAATAAATAAATATTCAATGTTCTCTGAATACAGTAGATTAACTATTGCTTCTCTGTGGGGAGTTCACTGCCCTCAAACAGCACTGTATTTTGCTGGCAATTCACCTACTGTATATTTGGCGATTTGCCAGCTTTTTGAATAGCCAAGTGGCTCCGAAATTGCACCACAAGGGGACATTCACCGTTCGGTGCAATTTCGGAGCCAATTCGAATAACCCCATATGTTTAATCTACTGTAAAAATAGTAACGAATGTTTGACAAAATTTCATATAATATCATCATTTATTAAAAGAAAGTGGTTAACCTAACATATCTACTCCCTAAAACATTTTCATAAATATAGCTTTTAAAATTATCATCAGCTATACTACGAAACTCTTTGAATAGTGAAATTTAAAAAATATATTTCACATTTTATTCTTCTGTAAGAAAAATCTTTATTTTCTCGCTTTTATGAAATTATTTTTTAATGCACTGTAAGAAAAAAGGAGTGTTTGACAAATTATCATATACATTTATTATATATTTTTTAAAAAACTGATTGCCCTAACTAACTTACCCATTCCCTAAATAAATTTAAAAGATGTATATTTTTTAACACTATTAAATAAAAATAAACTTTAACTTTTTAACTAATCATCATCTATTCTTCTTAACTAGAAAAAACGAAAAACAACTTTATTTAGGACAATAATGTAAACAATCCACACAACAATACATAACAATTATTATTAAAAAAAACAAATAGAGTTATGGATTATATGTTCTGGTATATCTTAAATAAGCTTTTAAGAAAAGCATGTCCAATTAGGACCACAACATGCACCGCCAATCATTACCGTGGACACATGAACATCAAGGCTTTTGGAGATACTTTTGTAACCCTTTCCAGCTTCATGCAAGTCAACAATTCTTGATAGTAGGTCTTCTGAGAGCTCTTTTCTGCGAGGCATGGTTCACATCAGGCAGTGCTTCTTGAAATCAGTAAACCCAAAACTGGTGTGTGTTTTTAAAGGTCAGGACAGCTTTCAGCAACACATCCAATAATATCACACTGATTGGACTCAAGGTTGGCTCACTCCTGGCTCCAATTAGCTCTTGGAGAAGTCATTAGGCTAGGGGTTCACATACTTCCCCCCTGCACTGTGAATGTTTACATGTTATGTTCAATAAACACATGAAAACATATAATGTTTGTGTTGTATTATTTTAAGCAGACTGTGTTTTTCAAATTGTTGTGACTTAGATGAAGATCAGAGCACATTTTATGACCAATTCATGCAAAACTCCACGTAATCCCAAAGGGTTCACATACTTTTTCTTGCCACTGTATATGTTTCAAATAATTAAAATTTTAATCCACTGTAAATAAATTCATTGTTTTTCTGCTTATAAAATGTTTTTTAATCAACTGTAATAAGTCTCTGACAAATTTTCCTATACTGTTATAATTTATTAAAATAAATATTGCCTTAACATGCCTGCCCATTCCCTAAAATATTTTAAAATATATATTTAACACTATTAGAAGATTTACTTTTAAACTAATAATCATTTATACTTCTTCTTTAAATTTTGATATTTAAAAATTATGGATTGTAAATAATTAGTATTTTAATCTGTTTTGTAAGAAAAACAATGTTTTGATGCGATTAAAAATAGTTTAATATATTGTAAGAAAAAAACACTATCAGGGTTATTCCAAGAGAATCGAAAAGCCACCGCACGTTCGGTGACTTTTCGTTCTCTTCAATTCGGTTCGATTTGGTGATCCCATTTCGGCCACCCAGCGGTGTATTCAGCAAGCACCACAGGGCCGCCAAAATGCAGGGAAAAGTCGCCGCAAACTCGCCGAAAACGCGGACGCGCACCAAAACCTGCAAAAACATCTGGATTAACCCGCCGAAAACACCGGAAAAACCGAGCAGGAGCGGATCACATGCAGCGCAGCCGCCGGAAAAAGCCGACACCGCAGACGAATGGAGTGAATAAATTAAAAAAACTGTTCGCTTGAATGTTTGAAAAGTGAAACGCTGTTTGTAAAGAAACTACTGAGCGAAAATGTCTGAAAATGTCTGATATGAGATCCAATGAATGATAATAAAAAGGGCTGTTACAGAAAAAATAAGTAAAGTTAAAAAAATAAATAAAAACAAATCGGAAATTTTTTGTTAAAAAAAATCCCGAAAAATGCTTAGAATATCCTAAAGAATCTATAAATAAAGAGACTTTTTACTGCAGAATCTTATAATCAATGGTTTATTAGATATTGTATTAAAACGGGAATATTTTTAACATTGAAGCCTATGGGATTCGTCTTCATAAACCTGCCGAATTAAACCGAATTGAACCTTTCACTTCTGGTTTGTGCTCTCTGAATAGCCGAACCATTGCTTTTTAATGGGGATTCACTGCCCTCGAACAGTCACCGAACAGGCACCGTATGTGTAGGCAATTCGCCAGGATTTGTCGAATTGCCTGCTCTCTGAATAGCCGAATGCCCAAGAAAGGTTCCCTTTCAGCAGCCATTCGGATCTCTTTGAATAACCCTGTATACGTTTGACAAAATATCATATACTCTTATAATTTTGTAAAGAATAGAGTCGGGTATTGTTAATGCTCCCATTGTCCCATATACATTGCATTATTTGTTCTTTCATTCTTTCCAGAAATCCGTCATATCCTCTGTCCATCCTCCTAATTGACCAATGTGCAACTTATTAGTTTATTGTTCCTGTCCGTGACACAAATCCAAAGAAGATATCCCCTGTCCTGCTTTAATTGGTTCACAAGACACCCATGATGAATCATCTCTTCCCCCTCGTTAGCAGCATGTCTACTGCAGCCCCTTCTCTTAAAGCCTCCTATTCCCTTTACTTCTCATTCCCTAGACATCATAAGCTTATTTCTTCCATGTCCCCAACGTATTATTCTGTTGCTTTCCTTTCTTAATTAGAAATCTAGCATTTTCTATCCAAAGCCAAAGAGCATGCTTCCGCATGTTGACCTGCTTACCTTACCATCCATCATGTCTTACTCTCCATTCCTGGTCTTCTGCGTCTCTTCCTTCGACATTGGCCATCATGTTCTTTGTTATTTTTTCTTCCTTTGCTCTCCGTCCATAAAAATTGTCTCTACGCCTTTGTCTTTGCAGCCAAACCAACTTGACCAGTCCCACTTCCTTCCTCCCTTGGCATTCATTGCTTTCTGTTCATTTCTGTCCATGGCCATCCATCATCTTCATTCCCCTCATGCCTTTCTGGACATAAATAATAATATTTATCTTTCTATTTTTCACTTCCCAGTGTATTACCATGTTCACCTTCAATTCCATTGTCCCCGGTTCTCACTCATTCTTACTTTCCCATCTCCCCAATTATCTGATTGGATCATCAGCCGCATTAGTCATATTTCCAGAGTTTACAACAAGGTGCATGTACCTATATAAACATTATGCATATTCTTAATATGAAGATGTAAAACCTAAGCACTAATATAATGAATGATAAAGATCACTGGAAGTTCCACTTTTAGGTCATTTTATAATGGGAAGGGTAATGATAAGGATCACTGGAGGTTTCAGTTTGAGGTAAATTTATAGTGGGAAGTAGAAATGTGCAATTCGTTTCGTTCCGAATTCAAATTCGGCCGAAAATCACCATTTTCGTCTCTTTGGGAGCATTTCCAAAGATGAAATATCGGCCATCCAAAAATTCGAATCAATCCGAAATTTCGGTGCGGATCGATTCGGATCAGTTAGTTTCTCGCCTTTTAGGAGTTATTTAGTTTTTTATTGATTATTTAAGAATGGGAAGTACATTACTACCAATAGAAAGTTTCGTTACTTATTAATTTTTTGGGGATTTTTTTAGGCATTTTTTGGGTGAAATTTTAGGTTTCCTAATTTTTTTTAAAGAAACAAGGCTTTTTAACCCGTAGGTTTCAATGCAGCATATGAATCCACACACTGCTGGGAAGTACCTCTCTGCGGTATAATTAATGCAGCATAATGCAGCAAAAAAGTAAAGAAACTTTCATTCTATTGATAGTAATCTAATTCCCATTCTTAAATAATCAATAAAAAATGAAAAACAAACTGATCCGAATCACCGAATTGATCCGAATCACCGAACCGATCCGAAATGAAACAAAAACTGTCCAAAATGACCCGAAACAAAAAAAAGACTCGGAAAAAAAAACAAAATGAAAAAAAAGTCATGCACATCCCTAGTAGGAAGGGTATTGATCTGTACCATTTTGAGTATCAGCCCTCTATATTATTTAATGTATACCCAGATAAGTATGGCATGCCTGCAGAACATTTCAGATCTGATACTTTTCTATTATGGGCCAAGAAGGTGTAATTTTGTTTCATTTTCCCCCACTGTTGCCTCTAAGGGCAGTGCTGGTTGGCCTTTGTTGTTGGTGTCATTGCTCTCCTACGTAATGACATCAGTGTGCATGGGGCAGTCCCACGACACAGCTCCTAGTACAAAAGTGGAACTTGGCTGGACACTCAACTTTCTTTTTCAGATGGGTTTACTGGTCACACATCAACCACAGCAACGCTTCAGCTCAACGCCTTTTTTGAGTTTTTCAAATTGTTTGTATTATGTTTTGGGCCGTAGAAAAGGTGGACTTCGAGGAACTCAGCTCACTGTAGGACAACGCAGTGATCTGCCACATTTTGGCCAGTCATTGTGCAGAAGACAGGACGCGATGGACACATCGTCTGCATGCAGGAACGAAACCAAACAACGCGTCCAGCGCCCTCCACAGCAAATGGGTTAAAGTGTCTATGATTAAATATTGGAATAATGCATCTCGATTGAACAGTGGAAATCACGTCTTATTGGTTGGATAGCCAATACCCATTACTTGTGGAGATGGGAATTATTACATTATTATAAGATATCATATATATATTTAGGGCAGATGTCTAACTCTCTATATGTCCCCTCTATGAAAAGAGTAAAAAAAGATGGCTCCCATTTTTCCAAAACCAATTTCTTGGCGTTAGTGAAAGAGCTTGTCTAGCAGTCTTTCAACAGGCTGTTAAATATAACGTTCTGTCATTGGTGTCTGTGCTTGTGTGTACTTTATTGCAAGTTTTAAAGTTTTCCCAGCTAAGGATCAAATGCATTAGAAGTCACATGATGTGGGACATTACATCTTATGTCATTAAAAGCTAGTAATGAGCAAGATTTGTTCTTAATATTCAATTTATTTTAACATAATTCAGATGGAACACATTATAGCTCTTGATTTAACATCAATAATAAAAAAAGACATATTCATTATATTTCTAAAATTTAACATCAAATATTAAATTTCATTATGGAACTGGAAAGATTAAAGCATCGATGATAGACTACATATGTCTTTTATATTTCTCTGATAACTTTTGTACTGTATAATTAAGAACATTATTTACATTTATATAACTCAACGTAAAATGAAACATTCTAATTTAATCATCTGTAAGAATAGAATTGTATATTAATTCACCCACAGTGAAAGAATATACGTCATTAAGTATGATCATGTAATTTAATTTCTTTCAAATGTTTAGAACTTACCCGGAAGAAATATTTCTCAACCTGGATAACAAATCCATGGAGCTAGTGTTAATTTAATTGGCTAAAATATGACTAAAGCTAAAGGTCCTTTTAGTCAAAAGACTATAAGGGTTATTCAAAGAGAATCGAAAAGCCACCGCACGTTCGGTGACTTTTCTTTCTCTTCAATTCGGTTCGATTTGGCGATCACATTTCGGCGACCCTGCGGTGTATTCTGCAAGCACCACAGGGTCCCCGATTTGCAGGGAAATGTTGCCGCAAACCCCCCGAAAACTCACCGCAAAACGAGGGCGAATGCACACGGAAACTCGCTAAAATATCTGGATTAACCCGCCGAAAACGCAGCAAAAACCTGAGCAGGAGCCGACCACACGCAGCGCAGCCGTCGGAAAAAGCCGACACCGCAGACGAATGCAGTGAATAAATTAGAAAAACAGTTTGCTTGAATGTTTGAAAAGTGAAACGCTGTTTGCAAAGAAACTACTGAGCGAAAATGTCTGAAATTTACATATAAGATCCAATGAATGATAATAAAAAGGGCTGTTACAGAAAAAATAAGTTAAAAGAAAAAATTTAAAAATATCTGAATATTTTTCTTTTAAAAAAAATTACGAAAAATGCTTAAAATATCCTAAAAAATCTATAAATAAAGTGACTTTTTACTGCAGAATATTATAACAACGGTTTATTAGATTTTGGATTAAAACGCGAACATTTTTAAAATAGAAGCCTATGGGATTCGCCTGAATAAAGGTGCCGAATTAAACCACTGAATGGCAGGGCAATTCGGCAACTTTTCTCTGCTGGTTTTTGTTCTCTGAATAGCCGAAGCAGTGCTTTTTATGGGGATTTCACTGCCCTCGAACAGGCACCGAACAGGCACCGTATGTGCAGGCAATTCGCCAAGATTTGGTGAATTACCTGCTCTGTGGATAGCCGAATGGCCAAGAAAGGTAACCGAATGCTGATTTTCAGCGTTCGGTTTCCTTTCGGCAGCCATTCGGATCTCTTTGAATAACCCTGCATGACTAAAACTAATTTCAGTTTGGTGCTTCCCTAACATTTTAACCTACTTTTTATTACTTGGGTAAAATGTCAATAGATTTTCGCCATAGTTTTAGTCGAATGTCAATAGATTTTCATCCAAGTTTTACTTGTCAACTAAAAATGCCATTTAGTTTTAGTCCTTAAGGTGTGTGATTAAAACTAATTTAAAATGAGTCCCTCTTTAAAATTTTCCTCCAGTTTTTATTAGTCGACGGAAAAGGTTAATAGATTTTCGGCATGGTTTTAGTTATCATAACTTAGTTATAGTCTAGTTTTAGGCACTGAAAAAATATAGTCAACTAAGTTTTCGATGAAAATTACTAGTTGACTATCATGGTGGCACCTGATGTTAGCCATGGCTGGACCCCAGGGCAAGACAAAGGAAAACTCTCAGGCAAGGACGCAAGGGAGCAGGCATGAATAGATGTTTAATAAACCAGCACCAGGATGGATTCCCTAGGTGCAAATAGCAATCACCCCACCCCAAAAAAGAAGGGTGAACACTCTTGATATAGGATTAAACCTGGACAAGCCTGAATACATGAACAGAGGAAAAAAAGAGAGAGAGTCAACCAACTGGCCCCCTAACATATTAAAGTCCTGCAAACTCAGAGGGCATTGTAGAAGGGCATTGTAGCCAGATACAAACAAGTGAACCAAGAGTTGTATACTATTTTGCGGCATGACTCCAATTACAATTGGGTAGATGCTTGGTTAGGGTGGCCAGTTGGTTGTCTGTCTCTCTTTTTTTCCTCTGTTTGTGAATAGATGTTTATTACACAGCAGGAATTTGGTGGCCATGGATTCTGTATGCTGCTGGCTAGGGCTTCATGGTAACTGATGATGGGCTTGGCCTTGGAGCACTGGACACAACAGGCTTGGAGTACAGGAGCACGACAGGCATGGAGAACAGGAGCATGGCAGACTTAGAGCACAGGAGCACGGCTTGCTTTGAACACAGCAGACCTGTTGGCTTGGAATACAGCAGCACTGTGAGCTTGGAGAACAGGAGCACAGCAGGTTTGGAGCAAAGGATCATGGTGGGCTTGGAGCATGTAAGCACTGTGGGCTAGGGAACACAGCAGCACTTTGGGCTTAAAGTACAGGAGCATGGTGGGCTTGAAACACAGCAGCACGATGGACTTGGAGCACAAGTGCAGATGTAATTTCAGGGTCTGCGGGTAAGTCAGAGGCCTCACTGTAGAGCTGGTAGAAGGTGAGCAGGATAAACAGGAAAAACTGTGGCTGGCGCAGAAGAACCAACACACACAGGTGACACTAGAACAGAGCGCTGACTCATGGGAGAAACGTCCTTCAGTAGGGAATTGGTCAGTGCTCTGAGAGACAGGTAGAAGTTCTGGACCGGATGGAGATACTGGGTAAGGCAAGGCCAGATGAAGAGCCAGCCCAGATCATTTCATAAATAAGACTCAGGGCTGGAATCGTGACATTGACTAAATTATCTCTACCTGGAACAATATTTTCTTTTAGACAATCAAGAGTTATTTATCGCAAGACTTTTTAGAAAGAAGCAACTGTTGATGACTAAAATGAACCACTCCGTGTATGCTATATGAACATTACAGAAAAGAGGGACCGGTGGACACCTCTGTCAAACCAGCAGCATGAGAGATAAACATAAGCAAAGAATGCATTTGGTAGATGTTAGTATTTAATCTGTCGTTTAATCATCCAAAGACCATCCAGGAGCCCAAGAATCCATAATGTATAGTGCTCTGAATCTACATTTAATTTTATGAATTGCTTCTCTGTCCCAAAATAAAAAGGTTTTAAAGGCAAAAAAAGGAATCCCTGCTTCTTTTTAAAAGATTTTCACAGTGTAGAATGAGATTTATTAGCAATCACTTGGTGCCATATTTCGGCAGTGAGCCTTTTCACGTACGATGATTTTAGCTTGTTATTCCAAAATGTGTGTTGAGCAAGTGGATAAAATGGATAGACAGATTGATACACAGGCAGATGTTGTGCATCGTTTTCTTTTATTGTAATACAGAGGTGCCATGTGTCATTAAAAAAAAAGATGACAACAGTGATATATATAGGTTGACTATCCCTTATTCGAAATTCCATAATCCGAAATGTTTCCAAATCTGAAAATATTTTGAGCGCCAACACAAAAGTGGAAAATTCCATCCCTGACTTCATGTGGATGGGGGACAAAATAATTAAAATACTGTATAAAATGTGTTTAAGGTGAGTATGAAACATAAATTAATTTCATGTTCAGACTTGGGTCCCATCCCCAAGATATCTCATTATTATATGCAAATATCCCAAAATTACCCAAATAATCCAAAATAAAACAATTCTCATTTAAAGCATTTCCGATAAGGGACAGTCATCCTATACAAAGATACCAAAGTGAAACAGAGGACTCAAGGAAATTCATAAAATCATACAAAAACTGATTCTGACAAAGAAGTAATGGGGGAAGAGAAAGTTGAAAAAGTGAGCATAAGTCAGATGCATAATGATGAGATCAATACTCAGGAATGGAGAAATAGAATCAGAGACACGAATCGACAAAGGGTGTAGGACATAACAAGGGGTAACTATTTGTCATCCACTTTACCACTTTGAGTATTAAATATGAGATGGCTTATCATTTCTTCATTCCTTAATAAAATCAGATGCAGAAACAATAAAAACAATAAAAATAAGAATTAAGGACTTTTGAATGAATTGTAGCACTTCAGCTTTTTATGAGCCTATATTTGAGAGGAATATCTGTTTGTCTTACATATATATTTGTTTCATTATATTTGAGATTTGTAAATGGCAGTGCTCTAGTATTAAATGGTAACCATGAATACTAGAGCAATGGTTTCCAGTGTTCCCCCAACCGGCCAGGTTTGCCAGATATGGTGAAATGATTTACACTGTTAAATGGTACCCTGGTACAATGGTACACTGGCACTGGTGATATGATTTACTACTCAGTGATTGCAGGATTCAGTCTGTATTTCCCCAAGGGAATCCTTAAATCCTTGCCTGTTATGGGGTACTTGAGGAGCAGGGTTGGGAACCACTGTAGTTGAGACTTAAATGGTATGTAATTCAAGAAGATTCTAGAAGTGTGACTTCGAGTTTAAGGTAAACACTGGAGGAAGACTTTTTCATTATTTCAGCATGGCAAAATCCCAAGAGCAAGATCAATACTAAAATGCTTTGTCAATATCGGTGTGGAAGAATTGACTGGCCGGCACGTAGCTCTGACCTCAAACTCATCGACCTGCAGTGAATCCTAGTGACAACGGTAAGCCTGGTCTAATCAGTCAACATCACAGCTCAGTCACTCTTATATTCACATTCCAACAGCCAGCAGAAATGCCCAATGAAAATAAAAGTGGAAGGAACCTAATTAAAGAAATAAAAGCAATAAAGGTAGACTTTAGTAAATATCAATGGGCATGGTTTTAGAATGAAGGGTTCTCCAAGCAGATGTCCATATACTTTTGGCCAGTGCATATTGTAATTTGTAAATCAGAAGGTGACAGTGTACTGTCGAAGAGCTATAACCCATCGGAATGTATGACCCACGTCATTACAAGCTGCGTTGCCTCAGCTGAGTCACCCAGCTGATAAAAGGAGGGTTCCCCAAGATTGCATCTTATTGGTGGAATGTTGAAAATGATACTCTTCCCAGCTTTACGCATACCACAATTGGCTGTAGCCCCAGCTCGGACACCCTTACCACCCACCCAAACAGCTGAGAGCCATGGTCACAGAGCATTCAATGATGATATAAGGCGTGGGAGCATTGTGGCGTCATGGAGGTAGGAAGACACTGCAGCTCACCATGTTTGGGTTGACTCTACTAAATAATATCAATGGGCAGGTTTTGGAATGAGAGGTTCTCCAAGAAGATGTCCACATACTTCTGGCCAATGCTTAATTTGCAAATCAGAAGGTGCCTGTGCTCTGTTGAAAACCTATAACAGGTGGAATGCATAACCCACGTCATTACATCCTGCGTCGACTCAGCTGAGTTGCCCATCCAATGGGAGATGCAGCCACAAGATTACAGCTCGATGGTGGGTTGATGAAACTGATGCTACTCCCAGCTTCACACATACAGCAATCAGCAGTAGTCCCAGCTTGGGCACCTTTACCACTCACCCGATCAGCTAAGAGTCACGATCACTCATTCTGTCAGAGCTCTCGGTGATAATGGGAGGCGTGGGTGCATTACAACGTCACGGATGGAGGGAAACTAGTAAGCTCTTCATGGCTGAGAAGGAGGTGCTGTGACTTGGGAGTCATCGCGGATGAGAGGGACAGAAAAATGAATAGTGCATATGAGAGTGGAGGGGTGATGAGGTGGGTTCAGGTCCCAGAACACGTATTGAACACTAGACATGTGCACAGCACAAAATTTCGTTTTCAACTAGTGGATTAGTCCTAAAATGCAATTTATTTAGTTACTAAATAAATTCGTTTTCAGTTCTTTAGTATGAAAACTAATTTCATTCATCCGAAAACCATTGTAGTGGCTCCTCTGAGGGCTGAGATCGCTGCTTGTTACAATATCTCTCACTCTCGGCACAATGTGGGCCATATTACATAGTTGGTGCTAACATAACCAGAGCTGTTGTAAACTTCCCAGAGCCATTCTAGCCTATGGAGGTTTTCAGTTTACAACAGCTCTGGTTAAGTTAGCACCAACATTGTAATACTGCCCCATGTCAGGCAAAGCTGTTACAGTAACTGACTGCTGCTCATCACAGTGCTCAGAGTTTCAGTAAAACTAGTAAATAATATTTTTATATATAAGAGGTTAGAATATTATTTCCTTGTTTTACTGAAACTCTGAGCGCTGTTACAGTCAGTTACTGTAACAGCTGAGCCTGATACATTGTACTGAGAGATAATATAACAGGCAGCCGATCAAAGTGCTCACAGCCACTGGATTTAAAGGGCTGAAAAAAAGGATCCTCTCTGTATAATGTATACAACATCCACCTGCATTAATTAATACCCCTCTCTGTATAATATATAGAACATCCTCCTGAATTAATTAATGTCCCTCTCTGTATAGAACATCCTCCTCAATTTATACCTTTCTCTGTATAATGTATAGAACATCCTCCTGCATTAATACCCCTCTCTGTATAATGTATAGAACATTCTCCTGCATTAATTAATGCCCCTCTGTGTATAGAACATCCTACTGCATTGGCATGTGGAGGGTGCAGAACTTCGGATGTTGCGTTCTTCATTGCTGGTCTCCTTCACTCATCAATGTAATATCACAAAAAGGACTGAAACTAAAATGTAGTGCATTTTATTTTAGTTTCTTTCGTTTTTTGTACTGAGCAGTTTCGTTTCTCTTGAGTCATACTAAAACTAAATTATCCCAAAATTCTGACTAAATCGTTTTAGTACTAAAACGAATGCACATGTCTATTGAACACATGCTGAAAAGAACATACCATGTACTCAAGTGCCCACCTACTAATATGCATGATATAAATGTTATGACAGGAAAGGTCCAGTGCTTTTGAACTCCCTTACTTTGCTTCTTGGAACCATTCAATCCGTGAATCAAATTGTAAATTGTTTTTGAGATGGTATCTCACGCATCGGTTCTCCATGCAATGGACCCGTTACTGCCGGATGTATGTTGGAGGTGTATGGCGGCCAGAGGTACTATATCCACGTATGGTGGACGTGCTCTAAAATTGCTCGCTTTTGGTCTGACATTGTGCAACGATTAAATGTTCTGGTGGGTATGGAGGTGGAATTCACCCGTCTGTATACTTGTTAAATATTTTGCCTTTTTCGATGTCCATATTCCGGAATTCCCTCCTAGCAATTTTGTTGCCAGCGGCGAGAGCGCTGATACCTGTATTCTGGAAAAGGGATTGCCCACCTACAGTGCGAGATTGGGTACTGCGGGTGGAGGAGATTAGGACTTTGGAAGATGCTCACTATAATAGCCTGGGCAAGTATGACCAATTTTATGCGATATGGCAGCCGTGGTCATCTCACCTCAGCACACTTAATGTAGATGACTTGAATTTAGAGGAGGAGACTCCGGGTTCTTTGGTGGTTCGAGCCGATGTTCCTGTATAAATGGGTGTTCCGCTTCCTTCATGGTTAAGTTCAGAAATTACTGTGCGGCATTTTTGTTATGCAAACACTGCTATACTTTGCTGATCACTGTTTATTAGTTTTAGTTGTTTTACTGTTATTTAATTACTGTATTACAGAAAAATGACATTTAATATGACAAATGAGACATTCGGACTGCTGATTGTATTTACCGACAAGTTTACACTTTTGTCTACTGTATATCATGTATATTGTTTAATGCCAATAAATGTATTTTACACAAAAAAAATTAATGTTATGGCACATTAGTAATTTGGGGTTTGTACCATGTAAGGTACCGGATCCATCCAATTGGTACCAGAACACAGGCTGTCAAAAACCAACAGGTCCTGCAGCTTGTTCACCCAGGAACCCCTACAAATTAAGTCCAGCTTTTGGCCATGTATAGTATTTCATCTCAGTTCCATCTCTGCCAGTGGTTTAATACTCGGGCCCCCTAAGTGTTAAATTAATTTTCAGACTGCCAGAAGTAACTTGAAGTACCTATAATTACATCATGACCCCTTCATTTCTCAATTACGCAATTAATTCCGCAGCTCACAAAATATGTGCATATCTTTTCTTTTTCACTTTAAGAAATTTTCACAACAGATGAAAAAAAATTAAACATATTAATCAAGACAGAAGATTCCGGATTATAAAGTTATTAAGCGTAATTACAAGATGTAATTGAAAGCTAAACTTTCTCTGATTAAACATGTAACTCTACATATTCATTTTTTTATTCAATTTTAAAAATTGGATAATTTGGATAGGAGAAACTATCTATCTTTATATGAATAAGAATATGTGCAAACTCTTTTTAATCCGATGCTTGGTTAACGTATTTTTCTTTTTTTCTTTGCTTTTATTATCAGGGTTATCCAAAGAGATTCAAATTGCTTGAGAAAGGTAACCGAACGCTGAAAATCAGCGTTCGGTTACCTTTCCTGGCCATTCGGCTATCCAGAGAGCAGGCAATTCGCCAAATCCTGGCGAATTGCCTGCACATATGGTGCCTGTTCGGTGCCTGTTCGAGGGCAGTGAAATCCCCATAAAAAAGCAATGCTTCGGCTATTCAGAGAACACAAACCAGCAGTGAAAGGTTCCCCTAATGCCCTGCCATTCGGTGGTTTAATTCGACAGATTTATTCAGGAGAATCCCATAGGCTTCAAAGTTAAAAATATTCCCGTTTTAATTCAATATCTAATAAACCGTTGATTATAAAATTCTGCAGTAAAGAGTCTCTTTATTTATAGATTTTATAGGATATTTTAAGCATTTTTCTGATTTTTTTTTTTTTTAAAAGTCCGATTTTTTTTTGATTTTTTTTTTAAGTTTACTTATTTTTTCTGTAACATCCCTTTTTATTATCATTCATTGGATCATATGTAAATTTCAGACATTTTCGCTCAGTAGTTTCTTTGCAAACAGCGTTTTATTTTCACGGATTCATACAAACGGTTTTGCTAATTTATTCACTGCCTCCTCTGCAGTGTCGGCTGCTGCTTCGGCTGCTCGGCTGTGTGTGTGATCGGCTCCTGTTCGGGCTTTTCGGCATGTTAATCCAGATGTTTTTGAGGGTTTTCTGCGTGCATTCGCCGGGTTTTGCGGTTCGTTTTCGTCGGGTTTGCGGTAGCTTTTCCCTGCAATTCGGGGACCCTGTGGTGCTTGCTGAATACACCGCAGGGTCACCGAAATGGGATCGGCAAAAGGAACCGAATTGAAGAGCGGTGACTTTTCGAATCTCTTTGGATAACCCTGTGTGTTTGTGAATTTTATGCTTTATGTCCTATACCATGAATGCATATTTATCCTGGTTGGATTGGTTTATACTTTATCATATTACAGCCTGAAATTAATATTTGTTATTCGCCACCCTGATACTAACCAATATCCCCAAGGGATACATATAAAACCTAACCTTTGTTAAGCCAATTAAATAGGATTTCCCCATAACATCAGCATCCCACCATCCCAAGATAAAAAAAAACTACCCACATAACAGCCGAAAGCAGAAGAAAAGAAACAAAATAACAGCAACATCAAATAAAATCACTAATCCATCTCTAGTGCATATAACTCTGCTCAAATAAACCACATAGTCTGCAATGTAGGATGTATAACATGCCCATTCACGTCAGTGATAAGAACAATACATCCCAAATCATTTAACCCCATAAGGACCACTGACGTACATGGTACGTCCTGGGAAAAAGTCCTGTTATGGACTAAGGACGGCAATGTTTTCCTGGACGCATACAATTTATTCATGCTGATGGTCAGTGCATGAAAATGCCACCTCGTAGCATGTATAATTCATGCGCTGCAGGTAACGAATCAAAAAGATGACAGGTTTTGTTTTCCTTCCTGCGGCATATGTATTATACATTTTGCAGGGAAGCACTTTTCCCAGTGCTCCCCCTCTGCAGGAAGTAGTGATATGTGTCCAGGAAAACATGGCCGACCTGGCAACACTACAAAGGGCGTACCATGTACGTCATGGTCCTCTAACCCCCCTCCCTCCCTATACTCACCTCTCTGGCCGAGGTCCCACATCAGTCTGAATTCCTTGAAGTTAGACCAACGGTTTTATGGACCCCAGCCGTCACACTGATGTCTTCACCAGGCGTGATGAGGTCAGCTTCAGGTGCCCTCCTGGCACTTCCTTTGGACCCCTTTCCCTCTCAAAGGGCTAAAAGTTTTAAAAAAAAGAGAGGAACCACTAGAAAGGGCACAGTCTACCCTTTCCCGTGGTGCCCTTTTTATGAGCCGGGACACAGTCCTCTCCTGGAGGTGGCTGATATCTTGGATGTCAGCCAAGCCTCCGGGGCCTCCCCCTGCCCACTGACGTCGTCACAGTATGCGCAATGATGTCAGTTGGGCAGTTAACCCCCTAGCTGCCAAGTGGAGATAGGAAGGCAGCTAGAGGGTCATGTTTGGTATCATTGGAAAAGCCAGAGCATGGCCTTTACAATAAAACAAAACATGTCCATGTTTGGTGTAAAAATAAATTAAAATAAAAATTGAAAATAAGTTTAAAACTCTTAAAAAAGTGTTTTTTTTTAAAAAAAATAATTGTCTAGGTCAGGGGTCAGCAACCTTGGCTCCCTGATGTTTTGGGAACTACATCTCCCACGATGCTCAGTCATCCATTAGACTGACTGAGCCACATGGGAAATGTAGTTCCCAAAACATCAGGGAGCCAAGGTTGCTGACCCCTGGTCTAGGTCATATAATAAAATAGGACTTTAAGTCATGTTTAAACATGATGAGCATAAAATGGTCAAAATGGGCTCAGCACATCATTGTGAAATGGCTCAGCAGTGAAGGCGTTAAAAAGCAAAATCATGAAACATTGGGTATTTCTAAACTCAGGACAAAACTTAGAAACTATTTAGCCAGTGCCTTTTTGACGGTTGTAGATTTTGGGAGTCAAAGTTCAAAAAAGTGAGTTTTCTCCATTTTTTCATCATATTTCTTAATTTTTTTAGAGTAAATTATTAGGTATTATTATGAAAATAATGACACCTTTACAAAGTCCATTTAATGGCGAGAAAAACAGCATATAACATGTGTGGGCTCCATATATGAGTAAGAGGAAAATTAGAGCTAAACACAAACAGTGCAGAAATGTAAAAACAGCAGTGGGTACTTTCAGGCGGACAATGGTAAAATCACCTGGTCACTATGGGGTTAATGGGTTATTCAAAAAGGACCAAACTTGCCACTGAAGGGCACCAAACAGTTAATTTCACTGCACAGTGCAATTTTGTGGCAGTTCATCTATTCAGAAAGCTGTCAATGCACCAAATACTGGCAAATTGACAGTGAAAGACGGTACAGTTCGCCGCAGATCGGCGACCTTCAGTGGTAGTGAAATTGTCCCATAGAGAAGTAACGGTTAATCTATTCAGAGAACACCGAACTGCACGAAGTGTCATTGAAATGCCATCATTGAAAGATGATTCATTTGGAGAGGTTTAAACAGGTGAATCCATAGGATTCCCTATAAAAATTTGGATCCGATATCAGTTCGCGCATTTATAATTTAACATAGAAATATCGACTTTAATCGATTCAACTCGAATTTATCGGGATGCCGGTTTACGAAAACCTTACAAGTGCTGAAAGGTGCTAAAAAAATGAATTCCCATGCAGAAATATAGAGGGAATAAGACTGCAATCTGTTTTTAAACATTTTACTTTAATGTTTAAAGGCATAGGGCCCTATTACATTCTTCGGGCACAATTGTGTGCGTGCGCAAAAACGCATTAACGCGAGGGGCAAAACCCTTTGCGCTGAACAACGTATTACGACGTTCAAGCACAAAATGCGCGTTAACGTCTAACTCGAGTGACCCTGCGTGAACCCTTTGCGAGCGCAATTTAGTGCGCGCATCCTATACTTAACATTGTGAGCGTAATGCGTTTGAGTGCTGGTGCGCGCATGGTATTACAATCTTAACGCAAAATTTAACAGACAACGTTTGCACGCATAACTTTAACGTCTTTGAAAAGCTGATGGTAACGGCAAATTGTAACAACCTGACCGTAGCAAACTGCGGATTCACAACGGAGAACGTCGATGCGCATGTTTTTTTACTAGATCCGTCAAAAATGACGACCACTACCTTGTCTTCTGTCAGAACGTACGTCTGTTGTGCGCAGTCCGCACAAAATGACAGACTCGCGTTAAAGATTACATTGCGCTCACTGACGCTTTTCCGAGCGCAATTTCCCGACGGATGAAAAACTGCGCGAGGATTGTAATTCCAACGTTGATTTTCGTGCGTTAACGTATGTTCAAAAAAACACGAGTTTAGTGTGCGTTTTTGCGCTAAGAATGTAATAGGGCCTACAGTTTTGTATGATGCTGGCCGAAAATAAGCTTTTTCACGCATTTTAACGGCTGTTTTTTTTTACCCCTGCAGCATTTTTCATCTATTGACTCTAGACAATTTTGTTTCGACTGAAAATTAGCCAATTTTTAGAAAAAAAATCTTCCACAAGCTGCCGATTTTTTTCTTTTCTTAAAAAACTGGACAGAAAGAATTAACTCAGTCCCCTAGTCAGTAACAGGGGGTCACGGCAGCAAAATACTGTCACGAGTCGGAAACCCTTAGCAGATCCCTGTTACTGGCTCTATTGCAACTGAGCTGCTACATTAATGACTCGAGTTGTAATGTTATCAAGTCGCTCATCGATACCAGCAGCAGTGCCTTGAACTTTTGCTGGTATTGTCTCCTGAGACCAAAGGACTCCATGGAGACAAGTATGATCTTGTGCGAGCCCGCCCCAGTGATATGGAAGAACACAGGGAGCTGTTTGTTCCTTGCTCCATGCAATGAATAAGTAACAGAGAAAAATCCCAATACAGCAAGACATCCTGCGACGTGTCCTTTATTTTAGGCTTGTGCACCGATTTTATTTTCGGTTCGATTCGGTTCGATTTTTCGTATTTTTAAACTTTTCGATTCGGCTCGTTTCGACCGATTTCTGTTTCGATTCGGTTCGGCTCGACTCGTTTTTCGTGTACATTTTTTTTCGGAATATCGACCATTTTTCGTATTTTCGGGTCACTTTGCTCGTTTTTGTATCGACTTTTCGTAATTTCGGAAATTTTCGTTTTTCGGAATTGTACATGTTTTCGGAATATCGACCGTTTTTCGTATTTTCGTGTCACTTTGCTCATTTTTTGTATCGACGTTTCGTAATTTCGGAAATTTTCGTTTTTTCGGAACGTCTGTTCTCCTCGAAAACTTTTCGGATCTGCCGTTTTCGGATCTAAAAATTTTCTGAAAATCGGCCGCATCCGAAAACACGAATCTGGAAATTTCGTGAAAATTCCGAAATTCCGAAACCCGAAACGCACATCCCTACTTTATTTAGATCTCACATGGAGTGAAGACGTGGACGACGTTTCGGATCAAGTAGAGCCTTAGTTTGAGAGCTATTTGTTGTACATGTCTCTTGATTTACAGCAGGAAGTGGAGGTAGATCATGACCTCGTGTTCAGTATGGGATAAGAGGTGATTTACATTTATGGGACATAAAGGGGTTTATGTCATTTTCAACTTGTATACTCACCTTAACGCATGTAACTTTTTTTGGGGGGGGAGATCAGAAGTGAATGGTGAGGGACATAGGTATCGCTCATTATTCTCTCGCTTCCGCTACATTCATACTTCCGATACAAAGTATAAAAAGCATTGTAAGCTGCTGCACAGGTTCAGCTGCATTAGGCTGGGGTCAGACCAGCGCACTTTTAACGTGCGTTCTGGCGCACATAATTACGGCCGCACTAGCAGCAGATGACGGGCATTGACGGCCACTTTACGATGTACGGTCGCACAAAAGTCCAGCCGTGCAACGCAAGTGGAATTTGAACGCATTTTTCTGAGAACGCTGAACCGCTAGTACTGACGTACTGAGTGCGCAGCTGCGGCATAGCGGCGTGTGTGCGTGATTAGGAGATGTCAGACTCTGCTAATGTCCAGCCTACATAACGTCCAGACGCAAAAAGAGTTTTATTGACGATCCGTACAAAATCACGCCCGAAAATGCGCGTCGTCTGACTGTTTTTGCGCATTCCGTGAAAAAATACATCAATGCGTTCAGACGCACTTTTTCACGTTCGCGGGGAAAAATGCTTTCGTCTGACCCTAGCCTTAGGCGTTGTGGCTCAACTTTGAAAAGCAGGAGAGCTCTCAAAGCGTACCAATGCCCTAGTATACCTAAGTCTAATATTTGTGATGCCAATGAGCCATTGGTATATCATGTATCTTCTATTCTTTCTTTCAAAATGTCAAGTTTTATTTTTTTTTTTATACTTTATTTATATTACGCCAACATATATGCTATACAAAATATTTGTACAAAGGGATGATAAATGAAAACAACAGACATGCCTTAACATGCATGGCTTCGTACATTTGGGGATCCTGCTTCCAAAGGACCCTATAATCTATAATGGATACATACATTTATAGTGAAGTTGGCATGTACGTATAGTTATTTGTCTTGCCTAAGGACACTTTCTAGCGAGATGTTCTGACCTGGATTCAAAACTACTTTTCTACAATTGTAGACCTCCGACCTGCTACTGAGATAGAACTTGCTCGATCATGGTTGTAAGGAAGGGACCTACTTCTCCATGGTTGTTGAGGAAAGACGGGTTGGTCATGCTTTCTGATAAGGATTTAAACATGCCTGTCCATGGTCGTAGAGAAGAGACGTACTGGCCAGGTTTTCTGTTCAGAATTCGAACATGCATCTCCATGGTTGTTGACAAGAGATGTTCTGGTCAGGCTTTCTGATCAGGATTTGATCATGTTTTTCCATGGTTGTTGAGTAGGGACCAGCTGATCATGCTTTCTCTGATCAGGTTTTGAACATGCTTGTCCATTGTCGTAAAGAAGAGCTGGTCAGGTTTTCTGCTCAGGATTCGATTCGAACATGCTTCTCCATAGTTGTTGAGTAAAGACATGCTGGTCAGACTTTCTGATCAGGATTTAAACATGCCTGTCCATGGTTGTAGAGAAGAGACATACTGGCCAGGTTTTCTGTTCAAGATTCAAACATGCGTCTCCATGGTTGTTGACAAGAGATGTTCTGGTCAGGCTTTCTGATCAGGTTTTGATTATGTTTTTCCATGGTTGTTGAGTAGGGACCAGCTGATCAGGCTTTCTGATCAGGTTTTGAACATGCTTGTCCATTGTCGTAAAGAAGAGCTGGTCAGGTTTTCTGCTCAGGATTTGATTCGAACATGCTTCTCCATAGTTGTTGAGTAAAGACATGCTGGTCAGACTTTCTGATCAGGATTTAAACATGCCTGTCCATGGTTGTAGAGAAGAGACATACTGGCCAGGTTTTCTGTTCAGGATTCGAACATGCGTCTCTTTGGTTGTTGACAAGAGATGTTCTGATCAGGCTTTCTGATGAGGTTTTGAACATGCTTGTCCATTGTCATAAAGAAGAGATATGCTGGTCAGGTTTTCTATTCGGGATTCGATTCGAACTTGCTTCTCTATAGTTGTTGAATAAAGACATGCTGGTCAGACTTTCTGATCAGGATTCAAACATGCTTGCCCATAGTCATAGAGAAGAGACATGCTGGTCAGGTTTTCTACTCAGAATTTGAACATGATTCTCAATGGTTGTTGAGTAAAGACATGCTAATCGTGAGTTCTGAATAGGATTTGAACCTGTTTCTCCATGATTGTCGAGTAGACACGTGCTGATCAGACGTTCTGATCTGGATTCAAACAAGCTTCTCCATGATTGATGAGAAAGAGATGTGCTGGTCAGGCGTTCTGAATCTGTTCAGATTTCAAACATGTTTGTCCGTGGTCATAGAGAAAAGACATGCCGGTCAGGTTTTCTATTCACGATTTGAACATGTTTCTCCATGGTTGTTGAGGAGAGATACGCTGGTCAGGCGTTCTGATCAGGATTCAAACATACTTCTCTATAGCTGTTGAGGAGAGACATTAACTCTTTCCTTTGCAGCTGATATTGCATGGTCGGCAAGTATGTATTGTATCTGCCCAGCTGATTAGTAAATGTAATAAGTAAACTGCACATAATATGAATATTTTAGAAGTGTATAGCATCTGCTTACTATTGCCTTGCTTTCGGCATGCTTCTCATTATGTGCATGAAGTGATTCACTTTCACTTTGAAGAAGAAATAAATTGCTTTATGCCACCAGAGAGCACTGTTGTATTGTACAAATGCAGATTTTTCTCATCTAACCCTAGACTAAAATAACTAAACAGGCCAACAGTACTGTGCTAAATATTTCTTTTCACTTTCCACATGGCAAATGTCACCCATGCAGATGGCATAATGATTCAGTTAGACCTGTGAGCTTTAGTGGCCGCATTTGGTTACCAAAACAAAGCAACATGGTGCATTTCTATGCTTTGTTTTAACATGTACTATCTATGAAAGCATTAATTCAACTTTTCAGGCTGGTGTTCTTGCATAGACCAACATCTCCTAAACCCAGGGTACTAGATTTGGTGGGTGGACGTAGGCAAAGAGCATTATCTTCCGTAATGTCCTTTCTTTTAGAGGTCCACTATATTCAGGTTAAACAAGTATATAGAAGAGGCGCCAAGCCATGAAACTCCCAATGAAAAGTCTGGCCAAAAAAAATAACTCACTGTAATATTTGGTTAGAGCGCCTATGGCTGTGATTATGGCATGCATTGGCCTTGTCATCATTTCAATAACCTTATCCAATGTCGTAGCATGTATTACAAAAACTAATTTAATATTATGGCCACTTCATTGAACAACCCTCATTTTAATGCATGTTGGAAATATTACATCATCAAGCACTATGAGGGTTATTCAATAAACACCAACATGGAGGACATTTTCAGTGCTTTGTAATTTTGACGCATTTCGCCACAGTTCAATGATTCCATTTTGGCCAAAAGTTGACACACTCACTATTGGTCAAATGTTCACCTTATTGCGCAAGCGGTTACTGAACATCGGAGAAAAGCACTGAGTTGGCCTCGGCGAATTGCACCGAACTATAAAAAAATAGCCTATCGGTAGTCTCCTAATAGGACATTAACTCAATAAAACTGCAGGAAATGTGAAGTGTATTCCTGGCGCACCTTATATATTAAAGAAGTAGTTTTATTGACATTTTTTATCAGAGACTGTTCGAGGACACTAAGGCCCCTATTACACGCTTCGCGCAAATACGCTCGCACAGCGCATTTTTTTTGCACACGCAAAGAAACTTTATTGTGCGAAAATTAACGCGACATTCCGATCAGAGCGCATTTTTTCAGCCTCCATGTTTTTTCGTGCGCAAATCCGTCGCGCAAATTCGTGCGCAAATGAACGTTGCGTGCAGGAATCGGTGGGCAGACTGTTTTTTCACGGGATTCAGCCAATCAGAATTAAGAACCACCATTTTCTAAAGTTAGGTTGTTGCGCCTGTCAAAGACAATCTGCGTATCTGTGCTGCAGCAAAAAACAAATTTGACAAATTATTAATTTTTTATGTCTGGGTATGTGTAGAATGTGTAACTGTACTGTGCTGTATTTTTTTGATTGCAGAGTTATTTCGTTTCGGCCACAACTATCATATTTGCAGTTAACACCAAGTTTTCAAAGACGTTACGAAAATTCGCGCAAACGTCGCTCGTATGACTTTGTGCGAAGATTGTAATACCATCCGCACTAACGCATTTGCACTCACAATGTTAAGTATAGGATGAGCGCACGAACTGGGTTCGCTCAGGGTCAATCGCGGAAGACGATAACACGCATCGTTTGTGCGAACGTCGTACTACAACGTTCAGCGCAAATGGTTTTGTCCTCGCGCAAAAGCGCATTTGCGTGCACGCAAATGCGCTGCGCGAAGCGTGTAATAGGGGCCTAACTGAGGAATCCGGTAGGCGAAAACGCGTTTTGAGTGATCCTTTTTATGGTTACTTACCAATATATTATTTTTTTATAGCATTTGAATCAAGTTTACCATATGGTTTGTTTTATAAGAATACATTTTGGAATTTTTTAGTAGCACCTCGTCCTGCTGCCTGTTTTATTCTATTTTTACTCCAGTACCTGACTGCGTCAGGTTTGCTCCCCTCCCTTCCTGGAAAGGAATTTGTATAGCATCTCGTCTTACCATTGAGAAAGCCAATTCCAGAAGTTACATCAAGGAGAAGAGGAAGAAACATCACCACCAAAAATAGAAGTATTCTGATTTTTATTTCCGATTTTCATTTCCGGAGTGTTTTCTCAGTGTTAGATATATATAAATAAAAAAAATATACACTTGAAATTAATTCACAGTATTATATACTTCTAGTTAAAATGTACACCTGTGCCACACACACTGTACCCTAAACTACTTCTTTAATACATAAGGTGCGCCAGGAATTTCCTTCTAAATTATCGTGTCCTTGGAAGTGTGTGGACACTTTTGTATTCTGCTATGGCAGCACCGACCCCAACAATTCACATAACACAGAAGCGCTGCCTTCACATACATACGTTGTTTCTATAAAACTGCAGTAAAAAAAATTATCTTAAAATTATAAAAAGTCTTTTAAAAAATAATAAAAAGGTCTTTTAAAAATCATAAAAAAATGTTTTTATAAAAATAAAAATAATCATTGGCCTTCAAAAAAAGTCAAAAAAATATTCCATTTATCACATTAAAACCTTTTAGATTTGTCTGTTTAAACCTGTCGAATTGAAATCACAGAAATCTGGGCATTTCGCTGCAATTTGGAATTTTTTTTTTAATGAATTTTATTAGGCATTCACAAATATCAGTTTAGACAGAGTCAGCAATAAACATTGAAATTGGAATTTTTTAAATAGACGAATCACTAGTTCTCTATGGGACAAATTCGTTGCTGTTGAACACCAGCAAATGGCACCGAATTGTGGCGAAATTCAACAAAATGCACCATATTTCACGGAAATTCATATTTGAAATACAACATTACGAGTAGAAGAATTGCCCTGAAATTGCAGATGCCATGAAATTCGTCGTTTGGTGCAATTCGGTTTCAATTTCGGAGCTTAGCAAATAACCCTCTATATATTTTTAAAATCATTGCGGAATAATTCCATCATTGCTTGAGAAGGGGTTATAGTCCAAAATGAATTGATGCAAACCAGTACAATATCCAGCATATGTATTATTATTATTATTATTATTATCCGTAATTTATATATATAGCGCCACATATTCCACAGCGCTTTATAAGATCGGTGTATAAGGGGTTGATACATTGGAATATCACACATGGATGATATGGCTTATTCAGGGGTCCCTGTTCCCAAGGGAATTTACAATCTATGAGATGTACAAGTATTTTGTGAGGTAGGCGCATCCACATCGTTAGGTCTCTTGCCCAAGGACACTCGCTGGTGGCGTCTTCTGAATGGGACCAAGTCGTCTTTCCATGATTGTAGATCAGCGACTTGGGGGTTAGGTTGAACCTGCTTCTCGTAAAGTCGAGACTTGCTTCACCATAGATGGATTGGAGGGATGTGCTCTGAATGGTAGTTTGACTTGCTTCTCCACAGTTGAAGAGCAGAGATGTTACCACTGGACGATATTGGTCCATTGGGTGCCTTGCCCAAGGACACTTACTGGAGAGGTGCTCTGAATGCATTTTGTTTTTGTTAAAAAGGTCATAGCAAGGTCGGCAGACCTAGAAGATCTGTGCAGTATAAATTACACATAATGCAAAATGAAGTCTAGATGTCACAGTTCCCAATAAGGTCCACCCCCTTTCACGTCACATTGTTTGTCATTATAGGTGTGTATAAAACACAATGGGCTACATTTCATAGTTGGTGCTAATGTTAGCGCTCACCCGTGTGAGCGTTAACGTTAGCCTTGGTGGCCCTAGCGCAGCCGCACCATATCACAATCCAAACGCTAATGGGTTAAGTAACCCATTACCGTTTGGTATCTTGCGCTTTTCCGCACGAGGTTACTGTACTTTGCGCTCCCTATACTTAACATGGGGAGCGCAAAGTGTTAATCAGCGTTAGGATTACAAAGTCCTAACGCTGATTAACGTCCGGCTACGGTTAGCAAAAAGTTAACCACAGCCAGGACTTGGTGCTAACGGATTCCGCTGGTGCAGAACCAACCGTTGGCACCAGGCAAAACCCCCCCTCAAAAAAATTCCAAATACTCACCTCCTGTCCCACAATGAGGACCGCGGCTCCATCCGCCTCCTCTGTCCGGCGGAAGCAGGGAGAGACTGGGGGAAAAGTCCCCCAGTCTCTCCCTGCGTATCACTACGCCAACCTGCCGGATCTCGCGAGGCGAGATCCAGCAGGTCATGTGACCGCCAGGGTATGCCTCAATGAGTCCTATGGACTCTATTGAGAGGATGCGCATGCATCCTGGGGCTTAGCGCCTGTTGACAATGCAGGCAGCTTTTCTAGCACCTGCATTGTAATTCCACGCTAAAACAGGGGCACAAAGGAGAAACCTAAGGTGCAGGTTTTTCTCCTTAGCGTCCCCATTTTAGCGCGAATATTGTAATGCAGCCACATGTATTTTTTAACCTTAAATCATTTCTCTTTCCTAAGACTTATCTGGTGCATAATATAGAAGAACTGTAATTTCCTTCCATCTTTCTTTTTTGCTATCCTGTACTAGACATAATTACAGCATATGGGGTGGGGGGGTAGACGGCTGGAGAGAGGTGTCTCGTTACTCTGAATGGCTCCTTAAGAGAATTTCCTGTTTGGTAACTCATGACATTGAAGAAAATGATTAATGTGAGTTGATAATTGAATTGATGAATCCTGCAGCCATCGTATGGATTTGGCAGACTGAGACGCCATGGCTGGAGAACAGTTTGTTAGTAAACCGTTAGAGAACTCAGTGAACCAAATAAAACAGTTTGCACACCAGCTAAAAATCGAGATCACTGTTATGTTTAATATATTATATATTGCTGAATTGAATGTGGTAATTGTGTTGTTACATTTTCGAACATTATTTTTTTATATCTTTATTGCTTCAAGCTCGTACAAAATCAGATATTCAGTATAGAACAAATGCACAATGTATCAGTTAAACAGGAAAACAGGAAACATTCACCGACACACACAAGCAGTAATTACATTTGCAAATACTCACAGGGTTATTCAAAGAGAATCGAAAAGTCACCGCACGTTCGGTGACTTTCCTTTCTCTTCAATTCGGTGCGATTTGGTGATCCCATTTCGGCGACCCTGCGGTGTATTCAGCAAGCACCACAGGGCCGTCATAGTGGAGGGAAAAGCCGTCGAAAACCTGCCGAACACTCACCGCAAAACCTGGCGAATGCACACCGAAAACCCGCAAAAACATCTGGGTTAACCGGAGAAACCCGAGCTGGAGCCGATCAGAGCGCAGAGCAGCCGCTGAAAAAAACCAACACCGCAGACGAATGGAGTGAAAAAAAACCAAAAAAACAATACGCTTTAAAGTTTGAAAAGTAAAACGCTGTTTGCAAAGAAACTACTGAACGAAAATGTCTGGAATTTGCACATAAGATCCAATTAATGATAATAAAAAGGGCTGTTACAGAAAAAAGAAAAAACGATTAAAAAAAAAATGAACCATTTTTTCCGCAACAAAATCCCAAAAAATGCCTAAAAGATCCTGAAAAATCTAAAAATAAAGAGACTTTTTACTGCAGAATAAAATAATAGACGGTTTATTAGATATTGAATTAAAACGGGAATATTTCTAACATTGAAGCCTATGGGATTCGCCTGAATTAATCTGTTGAATGAAACCACCGAACAGCAGGGCATTTCGACAACCTTTCTCAGCTGATTTGTGTTCTCTGAACAGACGAAGCATTGCTTCTCTATTTGGATTTCACTGCCCTCGAACAGCCATCGAACAGGCACCGTATGTGCAGGCAATTCGCCAACATTTGGCGAACTGCCTGCTCTCTGAATAGCCGAATGGCCAGGAAAGGTGGGTACGCTGAATTTCAGCGTTCGGTTACCTTTCGGTCCAAATTCGGAGCTCTTTGAATAACCCTGTTAGAGAAGAACATAGTAAAAAGCATCACATATGGGTGTCATCCAGGCCCGTCTTAAATATTGATTGGACCCTGGGCAAACATTTTCTTGGGGCCCCCCCGAAAGCTCGTCCACTACATAATTTTGTTCTCCACCCCCAACACCCCCCCAAAAAAAAAACACATACATCATGGACTTGTCACAAAAAGCTTTAATAATGTTTAGATTGTAACCTCACAGAAGCGGGCTCCTCTATATCTGTCATTCTCCATATAATCACACTTTGTGTCTGTCACTTGGCAGCGATTTGCTGAGTATTGGGACCAGAGGACTAGGATTGGCTGTGACGCGTCAGCCGTCGGCTGCTTCCTCTCATAGACTAGCAGCAGTCATATAAAAGGGGCATAAGGAGTGATTTTTCCACTAAGCATTTGCAATAAATGTGTTGATTATGTGATAATGACAGTTTGTTTAAGGTTGTCCAAAACGCAAAACACATACACACATTTCAGTATCAACGCATTACCCCTTTATATAAAATATATTCTTTGGGCCTGTAAGGACTGTAACTTGTGTCAGTGTGAGTTCATGTGTATCTGCACAGTGTCTGCAGATTAATCTCAGGGCATGCCATGTTTTGGACTACAGAAGGTTAATATACTCCTGAACATGATCCCTCCTCTTATAAACAAATTCACATGAATCATGAAAAATAGAAGCCCGAGTACCATCTACGACAGTGGGCAAAAGGACGGGGGTCCCTGCTCCACAGCCCCAAATTAAACAAATTGAAAAAAAGACGAAAACCCGCAATATTACATCAAGTGGATTAATTCCAGCACCAAAAAGGACAACGTGTCGACCAGGACTGGTCTTTCTCAAGTCTTGACAAAGACCAATCCTGGTTGAAACATCGTCCTTTTTGGTGCTGGAATTAATCCACTTGATGTAATATTGTGGGTTTTCGAGTTTTTATTCAAGCAGCAGCACAGGGAGCGACCCAGAGGAGCAGTTACCATCACCTCGTGATGAACCGAATCATTTTGCTGATCCGGAATTTCCATGGGGCCTACATTGTGTCTCCTCATCCACTACCAGCAGGAAAAAAGCAGGACCTCCAGCAGAGTAAAGTGATGAAAATCTTTATTCAGGGACAGCAGACACCATGAAAAAGCAGTGACGTTTCGATCCGAAAGTCTTAATCATACATGTCAGTCATGTATGATTAAGACCTTCGGGTCGAAACGTCACTGCTTTTTCATGGTGTCTGCTGTCCCTAAATAAAAATTTTCATCACTTTATTCTGCTGGAGGTCCTGCTTTTTTCTTTTTCCTGCTGGCGTTTGGGGCTGGCGGCGTCCCTGCTTTGTGGTGACCTCGTGGAGTGCTTGGCTTGGGCTCCCCCCTGACAGAGATCGTGGCGCTTCGGTTTTGCGTCCTCATCCATTACTGTTCTCCCTCTTAATTAACTTTAAAACAAAAAACATAAGGATTTTAGTCAAACGCCGGCCCTCTAGCACCAGAGATACAATCTGGTGACGCAATATTGATTATAATCATTAAAATTATAGTTATAGAAGACTGACATACATAATTTATAAAAGCGTTAACAACTAACCGAGAAATAGAATAATGTGCTTCCCTGTGCAGGGAATCCTTCCAGACCAGGCAGCACTGTCTCTTCTGACTCCTGCGTGCAACGGGGGTAACTTGGCTGGCTGTGTGAGCAATGCCATTTACAGCGTGAGTGCCGTTCCCAGCCTTATGTTCGCTGGGAGGCAAGGACGCTGCAGCCAGGGCCGGCCCAAGCCACTGTGCTGCCTGGAGCGATGGATGAAATGCTGCCCCTTCCCCAAAAAAAAAACATGTGGCATGTATGGGTGTATCACAGAGCTCCACGGCAATAAAACCCACAATAATGTGCGGTATGAGAGTATCACAGAATCCACTGCAATAAAATCCGCAATAATGTACAATGCGTATTAGCGTGACACTTACCCCTGCTAGGTGTAGATAAGATCATGGCACTAATTAATACCCAGGCAGATACTCCTGCAGGGTATGGATTGAAATGTCAGGTCTCTGGTGTATAGATAGAGGTCTGCCTGGCGCAGGTAATATCTGGGTGCCACAGCACATTTAGATGCCCCTCCATTCCAGGGCATCAGTAATCAGCGTATTAAGGTAGTTACTCCTGGGTATAAATAATGCCTGGGTATCAAAGTACCTACAGAAATCCTGCAGCACAGCGGTTTTAAGTGGGTTCCATAACTCATTTAGATACCCCTGAACTTGTATGGTAGAATCTGGATGCCCTGGCACAGTCACATACCCCTGACCAATTCATGATCAACTTTAAATAAATGGGTAAGCTGAGGCCTGTTCAATACCTCAGCCGCTGCAAGTGCTAAGTTAGCAACTTGCCATTGAACGCCGTTCAACCGCTCAGCGCTCAGCAGTGCTAACCTAGCACTTGCAGCGACCCGAGGAGATGCTGAGTGTGACGTTTTAAAGATGGCCGCCGCCCTGAAGCAAGTAACAATGCCGTACAGCAAGATGGCCGCCGCCTCGAAGCAAGTAATAATTCCATACAGCAATGTTAATTTTGAGGTTTTTGTTCACCAAAGCACAAAATATTTATTTATTATTTCCCCCTGCACATAGACATATATTACAGTTCAATTTATATATTGTTTCAGAAGTAAACATAACGTTTATTCATTAAAAACTATCATTTGTGGTGTGTGCGTACAAAACGGAATTGTGCTGACTGCTTCTCTTTATTATATTTTGTCCGAGTGATCCGAAAAACAATCTGAATTTTTCATTAAGAAATCGTCGGCCATTTTGGATTCAAAATTCGCATCCAAAGGGTTCAACGACACTGCTGCAGCAAACTGAATTGCTACGCTGCAGCAATTCAGCAGCTGCTGAGGTATTGAACAGGCCTCTGGGAGGTGCATTCTGCAGCAACTGGAAAGCCACAGATTATATGTTACCCTGTCAGGCACCACACTGTGCCCATAATACCCTGTGCATTGAGAAGATCAGACTGCCCTGCAGCACCTGATATAATCCACCTCCGTGCCATGCAGGCTCCCTGCACCCTGTGTGCCATGAAACCCAGACCATGTGTTTGGGAAAGTTCTCCTCCTTTGCCATGTATGAGATGCTGAGGTGCACACACACAATCAATCACTTGCATGATTGCAAGTGCAAGCAGCAAGCACGGCTAACAGCCAGGTACCCTGCACTCTCCTAGCTGCTGCTTCCAGTGTATTGTGTGAAAGGGAGGAGTAGGAACTGTGAGGGGGAGAGATGCAGAGGTAGGGAGACAGGAGCAGGGGAGAAAGATGCAGGGGCTGGGGTTGACTGAAGCAGAGTGCAATGTAGAATGCTGTGAAAGTGCAGAGCATACTCACAGCCCAAGCTGGGGGGATTCCTGCCTCCCTCTGACCTCCATGCTGCTCAGCAACAGCGCCTGCTTCTCTGCCTCTTCACATGTTGTTCCCCCTGAAAACTGTTGGCGCCGGATTACTGTCACTGTCTGGGTGCCGCCTGATGACATCACCAGAGCATTGCATGCCAGGATATGTAGTTCTACACTGGTTGTCTTCAATCTACCAGAAAACCAGTGAACTACATCTCCCGGCATGCAATGCTCCGGTGATGTCAGCAGGCGACACTCAGACAGTGATTCATACCGGACTTGGAGCTCAAAATTATCAAATGGATTCAGCGGCAGGTATTTACGCTGGCCCAAGGGACAGCTGCTTTGGGCCCCTCAACAATGACTGGGCCCGGGGCAGCTGCCCCTTTTGCCCCGCGTTAAAGACGGCCCTGGTGTCATCGGATAATGGGATAGTCATAAAAGTGGGAGGGAGAAGTGACAGAGGACAGGTGGAGGCTGTTGTCAGGGCTGGTGGAGAGATAATCGAGGTTATTCATTAACCTCCGAATTGGCCCCGAATTGCACCAGACTGTGAATTTCCCCTTTCGGTGCAATTTCGGACCAATTTGTCTATTCACTAAGCAGACAATTTGCCAAATACTGGTGAACTGACAGCGACATGTGGGGCAATTTGCCGCAATTCCGGCAGCACCAAAATTGCCCCATAGACTATTGTATCTTCTATTCACAGAATGCCGAATTGCATCGAAATTCTGGCAAAATGCCCTGATTTTTCGTGTTTCAACTCAACAGGTTTAAACAGGTGAATCCCATAGACTTCACCGCAATAAATGTAATTTTTTTTTAAAAAAAAATATTTTTTTTAAATAGTTAATGCTTTTCATTTTTTGCATAACCTCTTTTTATGTTTTTAGAACACTTTTTTCTATCTTTTTATACGACATTTTTGTTTTTCTTATTTTTTTAAAGATTTTCTTATTTCGTAACAGACCTTTATATTCTTTTTTTAAAAGACTTTTTTATTTAGACACATTTTATTGATTTATACTCCTATTAGGAGAATAGAACACTTCAGTTTTTTGTACAGTCTGGTGGGATTCACCGATGACAATACGGTGCAATTCAACGATTATTGGCGTGTATCGTTGGTTTTCGCCGACGCCCTTTAACTGCTTTGGTGACTCCAATTCGAGCAGAATACGGTGACCATTCGCTAAATATTGAAATCACAGAATTTTTGGCAAAATGGGATCACCGAAAGGCAGCAAATTGCTGCGAAACACAACGTATCGAGATTGCATGCAATTTCTGTGCTTTGTGAATAGACCTTAGAATCTTCAGGTCTAAGGAAATCCGACAGACGGGTAGTTAAGTAAATAAATCCATTTTTTAACACATATCTTACTTGAATGCTGGATTTACAATAAAACTAAGGTCCTATGAGCAGGGCCCTCTGCACCTCTTGTTTCCATCCTATGTCCGTTTATCTGTATCTCTTTTGGTTATTATTTGGTTATTGTAAAGCGCTGCAGAAACTGTTGGCGCTATATAAATGATAATAATAGTAAAATAATAATAAAAACAGTCTTCAGATGTTTCATCAAAATCAGGTGAGCAGAAAAATCACCCAGAATAGAGCAATATTTGGTGAATTGCCAGCAAAATACAGTGCAATTCGGCGGCAGTGATATTCCCCATAGAGAAGTAATGGTTAATCTATTCAGAGGACACGGAACAGCCCTGAAAAGTTGGCGAAACGCCCAGATTTTCAGTGTTTTCGTTCGACAGGTTTAAACAGGTGAATCCCAATGGTTTCAATGTAAAAAAAAAATCAAATTTTTTTATTATTTTTTTATTCATCCTTTTATTATTTTTTATTGGCAGCAAAAATCTTTTTATAAATTAATTTTTTGAATTTTTTTTTAAGCATTTCTCTGACTTTTTTCTGCAATTTTTTTTTCTAAATTTCTAAATTCTGTAACAGACCTTTTTATTGTTATTCATAGGACCTTATATATTATTTCCAAGGATTTTCATTGTTTAAAATGCCTTTTAAAAACTGCAGGTATTTTATTTTATGTTTTTCCCCTGTTCGGCGGCTGATCGGCTTTTTTTTCAGCGTTCGGTGGCTGATCGGCTTTTTTTTTCGGCGTTCGGCAGCTGATCACCTTTTTCCGGTGGCGTTCGGAGGCTGATCGGAGGTGTTTGTCAGTCTATTCGGCGGTTCATCTGCTCCGTTCGGCAGGTTTGTGGTGGCATTTAGCGGTTTATTGGATGTGTTCAGCAGGTTCATTGGTGCCGTTCAGCTAATCCATTCAGTGCGCTTCGGGGACCCTGCGGTGCTTGCTGAATTAACCTCAAGGTCGGCGAATTCAGCTTGCCGAAGTGTGCCGAATGAAAGAGCACCGAAATTTCGAATAACCCCTTTACAGTCCAAACCGAAAAAATGCATTTCTTTTAAATACTAGAGTTTCTGATCTTCTGTCATCAACAAAAAACACACAAAATCATGAAATATTATGTTATTAAAACAATAGATAAAATATTATTTCATCTTTATACAAATACATAGGTTGCTATAACATTAATACATTCCAGCCATGTCCCCAGATGTTTTAAAAGCCGATCATTTCAAATCTTTAATATCATCAGATTTGCTCTTTTTATACTGGCTTACTCGGCGAGAATACAAAACAAAATATACATAAGCAGAAATGTGTTCTTTGCTTCTGGATTATTTAATTTGATTTGTCCTTCAATCCTATTGAGTTCATGTCTTGCTTATGGCAACAATCTCCAAGTATTTTTTTTTTTTAAATCCCTTATACTAGATTAAAGTCTAAAATCCTTCTTAGTGCCAAGTTATCACATACCTAATACAAGCTCAATACAATCAAATGGATTAGAGCTATATGTGGATGTTAAAGTTACTAAAGCCAATAAAGATCAAGGGGAATAAAATGCGAAAACAAGGTCACTTGAAAAGGAATATCAGAGATTTTAGATTCAATTGTTTGAGTGCTTTCTCCGAAGGGAAAAAAAAAAGTAACCAAGGCAATCCTTATCAACGAGAAGCTTGGAACCTCACCGACGCCTGTCACTTTACTATGCAGTATATAAGTATTACTATTTTATACTATACATATATTATATATATTAAATTGATACATTCTGTAACATTAGGTTAGGCGTGTTTTGCTGTGATTGCGTCACGCATTCACCACGGCATTGTGTCGATAAGCTCATGCAATGTTACAGCATTTATTCGCGTCCAGAGTGGCATTAATTTGTGGCAAGATCTTGTATGGATGATGGGAGAGTCGCGGCGCTGCGTAAAGTCTTCTCCAGCACATTATCCCAAAGATTAACCTCAATGGGGTTAAGGTCTGGACAGTGCGGTGGCCAATCCATGTGTGGAAATGATGTCTCATGCTCCCTCAGCCAGTGGCGTCGCTACGTGGGGGCGGGGGGTGCGGCCCGCACCAGGTGACACCCGCCTTTAGGATGACACCGTCACCCTAAGGGCGGGTGTCTCACCCTCCACTGCGTATTCGCTCCCTGCGAGCGTCCAAAGCATGCAGCTGCTGGGGCAGTATATCCATGAGCTGCTGGGGCAGTATATCTATGAGCTGGGGGCAGTATATCCATGAGCTGGGGGCATATCCATGAGCTGGGGGCATATCCATGAGCTGGGGCAATATCCATGAGCTGCTGGGGCAGTATATCCATGAGCTGGGGCAATATCCATGAGCTGGGGCAGTATCCATGAGCTGGGGCAATATCCATGAGCTGGGGCAGTATCCATGTGCTGGGGCATATCCATGAGCTGGGGCATATCCATGAGCTGGGGCATATCCCTTTGCTGGGGCAGTATCCATGAGCTGGGGCAAATCCATGAACTGGGGCAGTATCCATGAGCTGGGGCATATCCATGAGCTGGGGCAATATCCATGAGCTGCTGGGGCAGTATATCCTTGAGCTGGGGCAGTATATCCATGAGCTGGGGCAATATCCATGAGCTGGGGCAGTATCCATGTGCTGGGGCATATCCATGAGCTGGGGGCATTATCCATGAGCTGGGGGCATATCCATGAGCTGGGGCAAAATCCATGAGAGCAGCTGGGGCATTATCCATGAGAGCAGCTGGGGCAGTATATCCATGAGAGGAGCTGGGGCAGTATATCCATGAGAGGAGCTGGGGCAGTATCCATGAGAGGAGCTGGGGCAAAATCCATGAGAGGAGCTGGGACAATATCCATGAGAGGAGCTGGGGCAGTATCCATGAGAGCTGCTGGGGCATATCCATGAGAGCTGGGGCATATCCATGTGTCCTGGGGGCAGTATCCATGAGAGCTGAGGCAATATCCATGTGTGAGCTGGTCTGTGGCAATATATCCATGTGTGAGCTGGTCTGGGGCAATATATCCATATGTGAGCTGAGGAACAATATATCCATATGTGAGCTGGGGCAATATATATCCATGGGTGAGCTGCTGGGTGCAATATATAACTGTGAACTGGGGCAATATATCCATATGTGAGCTGGGGGGCAATATATATCCATGGGTGAGCTGCTGGGGGCAATATATTCAGAGCTGCTGGGGGCAATATATATCCATGTGTGCTTTCACTGCCTTCGAACAGGCACCATACTTGCTGGCAGTTGGCAAAAATTTGTGTGAGCATATGAGAGAGCCCCACAGCAATAAACTTCACAGTAATGTGCGCTGTGTGTATGAGCATTCAGTGTTATATGGGAGTACTGATTTAGGAGTAAGAGTAGTTGAAAAAAAATCCATAAAACTCGGGGGGGGGGGTGACACCATAAGTTACCGCACCGGGTGACACCAACCCTAGTGATGCCACTGCCCTCAGCCACTCTTGCACAATTTGAGTGCGATGAATCCTGGCATTGCCATCTTGCAATATGCCCGCTGTGCCATCAGGGGAGAAAAAACCCATTGATGGAAAAACCTGCTCATTCAGTAAATGCAGGGAGTCACATGATGTATTTTTTTGGGCACATAACATTGCTGAACCTAAACCCGACCAACTGGAGCCACCCCATATCATGACAGGCTTGTACAGTATGGGATGACTTTTTTTGGCCAGGCAGTGTTTATATATATATTTATGTTGTGGTGGAGGGCAAAAAGTGAGATGAAAAGCCTCCACGCAGCAAATAATAAAGGGAGTTATTCAGAGAGAGGTGAAAACCAGGAGAATGCCAGGAGAAGAGAACAATCTAGACCAAATAGCCAATTTGGAAAGTGAGATAAATGGGAGAATTTTTCTGGTTTGGCTATTTTGACCCAGAATTTTCACGTCTCCAGTCATTCTCCTGGGTTTCACCTCTCTCTGAATAAACCTGAACGTTTATTACTGCAGAAGTCATTTACACATCCCAGCAATTCAGAGAGCTGTTTCACAGAGTTCATGTGCTACATTCCCCATATGCAGCAAGGAACTCTGGGTAAGACATGCAAATGACGTTTGCAATTTCTCATTTTTTTTGTTGCATCCTGAGTCTGTATATATGTATCTGTAATGATACCAGTGATACAGTCATTTTTTTTTTGAAGGACAAAACACATTTGGGAAGCTTTTTAATGTTATTTTTACTTGATACAATAAATATTTTTCTGCGTGATTCCTATTAACCAGCGGATTCTCCTACAGGCGTCTGTGTGATCCTTTTAAGTACTATTTCAGTTGTGCTATACATCAAACAACTACCAATGGATTTGTCTAATTCTCTTCATTTTTCACTCCTTACATTTATGCTACTTTGTGATTGTATTTGTTTTCTGTGTTCTTTCACCTGTGTCTGATGTGTCACTCTCTTCTTGGTCGTTACATGCTGTATCCTAATAGACTGATACCTCCTTCACAAGGCAGTGATACTGAATCAGTGTTTTGATTGATGTAAAACACATTGGGCTGAATTACAATCCTAGCATTAAAACACGGGCGCAAGGGAGGAAAAACCGCGCCTGCAGTTTCCCCCCTTGCGCCCGCGTTTTAACGCTGGATTACAATGCAGGCGCAAAAAATGCTGCCTGCATTATTTCCGCGCAGTAAAAGCCTGGATGCTTATGGCAGCGCTGAGCGCAGCCACGAGCATCTACTCGATGGAGTCCATAGGACTCCATTGAGTTCCCCCCTGCCAGTCACATGACCAGCCGGCCGGTCGGCGTAGTGATACACAGGGAGAGACTGGGGGGACTATAGGATGTTTTTTTTATTTTTTTTACGCTGGTGTTAACAGATTCTGCAGAAGCAAAATCCATTAACACCAAATCCTGGCTCTGGTTAACTTTTCGCTAACCGCAGCCAGATGTTAATCAGCGTTGGGACTTTGTAATCCAGCGTTGATTAACACTTTGCGCTTCCCATGTTAAGTATAGGGAGCGCAAAGTACAGTAACCTTGCGCTGAAAAGCGCTGAGAAGCACAAGGTACCAAACGCAAACGGGTTTCTTAACTCATTTGCGTTTGGATTGTAATATGCGGTAAATACCGCAGCAAACGTTAATGCTCACGCAAGTGAGCGTTAACGTTTCCGTGAAGAATGTAATGTGGCCCATTATATCCCTGGTTTATACATTGGTTTTATTTAATGAAGAAGCTGGATCGTTTTCCAGGATGGTTTATGTTTATAACGTTTTCAATGTAAACCTGTTGCGGTTTTGATAAGTGTGACAGCTTTCGTGTGACAGCTTTCGTGTGACAGCTCTCGTCATGCTGCCGGATTCTTTGTTAATGCCACGTTTGATGTCTGCTAGGGTTTTCATCTGATCTTGCCCATTCCACGTAATCCACACGTGCTGCTGACCAGCTGATGGAACATGTCTTTTCTTTCTATGCTGACCTCGCACTGTGACTTTTGACAGACAACAGCGCCATTTGTGTTTTTTCCAGCATCAGATGTTAAAATGGCAAAATCAACTGGATTTTCTAAGTTGCTCTCTCCCTACAGGAAGGATGGATCAGCTCCAGAACATAAATCACAGATCAATGCAGAGAGGATACAATAAGGGTTAAAGAAAGACAATTTTATATCAAAATTGATACAATTAAGTATCAAAAAGAATGTTCGACCAATATCGTTGTTGTCAGCCTACAATAGTATCCTGTGTTCCTCTACTGACCATACACAACCCTCCCTTGCACCACTATGGACTCTAGGAGATGACACCAGCGACGATCCTGCAGATAACTATTACAGAATGACAATCACAATTATTTATCTCACCAAAATATCCACGTACAATGGATCGAACAAACATGAAATTTATTGTTTATTATTGACATGCAGTGAACGGTTGGAAACGAGGATCCAGGGAGCTTACAATCTAAGAGGAGAGGAGGGTGACCCACAGAGGCGACTGTAAATGGCAGAATATAAAAAGTAATTGCATGGGGGCTGTGTGGGAGATAGATCAGCACAGGTACATTGGGGGGGTTATTAAGTGATATCTTTTAGAGGCATCTTAAAAGACTTGAGGAGGTACTGGAAGAGTCAACTGTGGTGGAGGACGGAGTTCCAAACGTAAGGGGCAGCTTGGGAAAAGTCCCAAAGACGAGAGTGTGGGGATGTGGGTTTAAGAAGATGATAATATTAGATCACTGACAGGTCAGGAATGCTGTTCTGTGCATTCCTGACCCCCATGGCTAGCAATGTGCTTGAATTGAGAGCCGTTGATTGGGAGTGTGCTGGAGAGAATGTGAATGCTAAAGTAACAGGGCGATACACATATTTAACACCTGCTTTCCCCCACCTCCCCATTTTAGTTCTAGAGTGTCGGATTTACCCAGTCACTGTCAAAACTATGTAAACTCAATTTTGGTTGTAATACAACGAAAAGGAATAATTTCCACATAAAACCCCTATTACCTACCCTTTTAATGCAAGATCAGTGTGTTCCCTGTGGAGAAATGAAATCCTCTGTGAGATCTCACTCCTGTCACCCAGTATTACTGTAAAGAAGCTGCAAAGAGAAGCCCCAATCCTCACTGTAACAAAAAGCTCAATAAACCTTACTGCAGCATTCCAGCAGCCAGGGATTTGGCAGAATACAGGGACAGCTGGCTGGGTCACTCACTGCTTTACAGAGAGAGGGGGACAAGAGGGGGGACTCTTCACATCCTGACCACCTTAAATCTATAATGTGATCAAGATGAGTAGACCAACTGATGAAGCTTAAGTGCGAAATGCGCATTGTTTTTTATTGATTATATTAAATCAGTGTTTAAAAGCGGCCTTTTGGTTACAATTGTTAGGTACCCACTCTAAAGAGGTGCCTTGAAGTGACGAGTGGGCTTACGTTGCAATGGCCATTGAAACAAACAAAAACCTAATTTTTGTTGTACATGGAACACATAGAAACGAGCGCAGATGACACTCTTTTTCCTTGTTATGTTTTATACATTGACTGGGCTGTTACTCCTGGCAGTTGCTGCCGCTCCGGTGAGTATGGGCGCGACGCCATTTTTTCTGTATCTATGTATATCATGCTTGTAACACCAGTCCATCGTTCTGCAGCTGTTCCTCTTTCCATGTTTTTGTTTTTGATCCCAAATGGGAAGTGTTTGGTGCGTGTATAAATAAAAGTCACCATCTTTGCCTCTCCTTGGCTGAAAAGCAGCTGGAGGGGCTTGGAGCTGTTCAGTAGAGCAGCCTTTTGGTTACAATTGTTAGGTACCCACTCTAAAGAGGTGCCTTGAAGTGGCGAGTGGGCTTACGTTGCAATGGCCATTGAAACAAACAAAAACCTCATTTTTGTTGTACATGGAACACATAGAAACGAGCGCAGATGACACTCTTTTGACTTGTTATGTTTTATACATTGACTGGGCTGTTACTCCTGGCAGTTGCTGCCGCTCTGGTGAGTATGGGCGCGATGCCATTTTTTCTGTATCTATATATGCTCATTTACCCTGTAAAATTTACCATACGGAGCTGTACTATTTCTTGCATATTCTCAATGTATCCTTCCTGGTAAAATACTGTGCAAATAAATAAATAAATAAATAATATTCCTCTTTTCTATATATGGCTGAATTGGCTGGCGCTTGGAGGAATAGGGATGGGGTCAGCCCTGAATGGACCCACTGCGCAAGAACTGAGCCTTATGACTATAGGCTCAGAATCATGTGAGTTGCCATCCATGAGGTTGTTACTTGCGTATACATGTACACTGTGATAATGTATTGCACGTTTATGTTTGAATTCTTTAAATGTACCATTGAGGAACTCATATGTCTCTCCAGCGTTTCTCCCCTACGTTTACATATAGGCCCCTATTACAATGTTCGCGCAAATGCGCTGCGCGCAGCGCAATTTTTTTTGCGCGCTCAAAAAAACGTTAGCGTGCGCAAATTAACGCGGTATTACGATCCGAGCGCAGTTTTTCAGCCTTCATGTTTTTTCGAGCGCAAATCCGACGTGCAAAGCCGGCCCCAAATGACCGTTGTGTGCAGGAATCGGTGGGCAATCAGAATTAAGAACCACCATTTGCTAGGTTTCGGTTGTTGCGCCTGTCAAAGTCGATCTGCGTATATGTGCTGCAACAAAAATAAAAAATTAAACAATTTATTAATTTTATTGTTTGGGTATGTGTAGAATGTGTAACTGTACTGTGCTGTATTTATTATTTTGTGCAGGTTCATTTCGTTTCGGCCAGAACGTTCAGATTGTAAATTCCCATACATAGGTTTTCAAAGACGTTACGATACTTCGCTCAAACGTCGTTTGTACGACGTTGCGCGAAGATCGTAATACCATCCACTCGAACGCATTCGCGCTGACAATGGTAAGTATGGGATGCGCGCATGCACTTGCGCTCGCTCTGGTTTCGTGCAGGGTCAATCGCAGTAGACGCTAACACGCATGGTTTGCGCGAACGTCTTAATACGACGTTCCGTGCAAATGGTTTTGTCCTCCTGCAAAAGCGTATTTGCGTACACGCAAATGCACTGCGAGAGGATTGTAATAGGGGCCATTGGAGGGTAACACTGTACATTGTTTGTGTATGCACAAGGAGGAGGTAAATACTCTATGCAGTTATATAGCACATACAGTATATGGACATGGGAAAACTCTATATTGCAAGACACACGTGTGGAGTGACACTGTTGATTTTGTGTATACATTGGGCTCTATTACATTCTTCGCACACTTTTTTGCACGTGCGCAAAAACGCATGAACACGAGGGGCAAAACCCTTCGCGCTAAACGTCGTATTACGACATTCACGCATACGATGCGCGTTAATGTCTAACACGAGTGACCCTTCGCGAACGCAAGTTCGTGCGCGCCTCCCATACTTAACATTATGAGCGCAAATGTGTTTGTGCGCTGGTACGCGGATGGTATTACAATCGATTCGCAACTTTTTACGAATGGCGTTTGCGCGCATATTTTTAACGTCTTTTAAAAGCTGGTGTTAATGGCAAATCTGAACGTCCTGGCCGAAACGAAAAACACCAGCACGAAAAAACAAATACAGCACAGTATAGTTACACATTCTACACATACCCAAACAATAAAATTGAGAGGTTGTGCGTGTTTTTATTATTGATGCAGCATATATAGACAGATTGATTTTGACAGGCGCAAAAACTGAACGGGAAATAATTGTGCTTCTTAATTCTGATTGGCTGAATTGCGTGAAAAAACAGTCTGCCCACCGATTTCTGCGCGCAGCGTTAATTTGCGCTCGTTTTCGCACTTATTTTTTATGCGCGATATTTTCGGACGGATAAAAAAATGTGCTCGGATCGTAATACCTGCATTAATTTACACGCGTTAACGTTTAATGCTGCGCGCAAAAAAAATTGCGCTGTGAATACGAATTTGCACGGAGAATGTATTAGAGCCCACTATCTTTGTCCCTACTATTAAGTGGAGGTGTACTGTATCTATATCTACATTTGTAAACTAAAAAAATGGTCGGAGCTGTGGCAATTGAGTTTTAATGTGGATAAGTGCAAGATAATGCACCTGGGACGTAAAAACCCAAGGGCTGAATATAGAATATTTGATACAGTCCTAACCTCAACATCTGAGGAAAGGGATTTAGGGGTTATTATTTCAGAGGATCTAAGGGTAAGTAGTCAATGTAATAGAGCAGCAGGAAATGCTGGCAGAATGCTTGGTTGTGTAGGGAGAGGTATTAGCAGTAGGAAAAGGGAAGTAGACTTGTGCACCGATTTTTTTTCGGTTCGATTCGGTTCGAGGTTCGATTTGTTCGGATGTTTAAAATTTTCGATTCGGCTCGTTTCGACCGATTTCTGTTTCGATTTGGTTCGGTTCGGCTCGTTTTTCGTGTACATTTTTTTTCGGAATATCGACCATTTCTTGTGTTTTTGGGTCACTTTGCTCGTTTTTTGTATCGACTTTTCATGATTTTGGAAATTTTCATTTTTTTCGGAACGGCTGTTCTCCTCGTTTCAAAGTGTCTAACTCTATTCGTTTTGACGTAAACTACTATGGTTTACTTTTTTATACGTTATATATTTTTTTCTTATGAATATACATTTCACAACTTTATTTAATCATATTAAAATGTTATGAAAGCCAAGGAACAAAAAAAATGAACAAAACGATTTAAAAAACGCTAAACTGACCCAAATGGTCTGACTTTAAAAATAAAAACCAGAACAAAAGGTTTTAAAACGGAAAAATAGTTGACCAAAAATACGCATTTACAAATACAAAATTTACAGAATCAGCGATATAACCGATAATAGTTAAATATACGATGTCCAGAATTACCGAAATGGAACCGAAATCACGAATGGAACCGAAATCATGAATAGAGCAAAAATACATTTCGATTTGACACATTTCAAGTCCATTCGAAAATTCCGAAAATATTTCGTTTCGGCTCGGAAAACTTTTCGAATCTGTCGGTTTTCGGGTCCGATCCGATTCGGAAAATCGGCCGGATCCGAAAACACGAATCGGTAAATTTCATGAAAATTCCGAAATTCCGAAACCCGAAACGCACATCCCTAAAGGGAAGTGCTCATGCCACTGTACAGAGCACTGGTGAGACCTCACTTGGAGTACTGTGTGCAGTACTGGAGACCGTATCTCCAGAAGGATATAGACATCTTAGAGAGAGTTCAGAGAAGGGCTACTAAAATGGTGTTCGGCTTGAAGGAGAAAAGTTACCAGGAAAGGCTTAATGATCTTAACATGTACAGCTTGGAAAAAAGACGAGACAGAGGAGATATGATAGAAACATTTAAATACGTAAAGGGAATCCACAAGGTAGAGGAAGGGAGTATATTTAAAAGGAAACAAAGTAGCAAAACAAGAGGACATAGTCTTAGATTAGAGGGGCAAAGGTTTAAAAGTAACATCAGGAAGCATTATTTTACTGAGAGGGTGGTGGATACATGGAACAGTCTTCCAGTTGAAGTGGTAGAGGCCAAAACAGTAATTGAATTTAAGCAAGCATGGGATAGGCATAAGGATATCCTAAACAAAAGATAAATCCAAGTAAAGTATCCATGTAATTGGGCAGACTAGATGGGTCGAAAGGTTCTTATCTGCCGACATTTTTCTATGTTTCGATGTTTCTATTTTGACCCTGCGCACTGGCGCTGATTCCATTTTCAATCCAAGATGAATGGAGTGTCCTTGTAACTCATGCCAGTTTTCCCATAGCGACTCATTCTCACCAGATTGGCTGGAATAGGTCACGTGGACATGTTGATATCTGCATGTGTGTTATTCATTGGTTTTTTTTTTAGACAAAAAAATGATAATTAAACCACGTTACCTAAAATTGGAAAAAAATAAGTAGATATCACTTCCTTGGTAACCAACGATTATTTAATTCGTTATCATTATTTGACTGTCAGTATAATTATCCCACCTAGATTTGTCAATGGAGCAATTATTGCGCCTATTTACCGCGTTTACCCCCTCTAGGCTCTGTACACTAATCCCCTTTGACTGCCGATTGCCAGGGAAATTAATCCTGTACGCTTTGCTTTCAATTTTTTTTGCAACACTCTTGTGCTTACATGTACATGGGTCATGTTCAAAAATAGTGCTCTCTTTATCTTCCGCCGAAACTACATGTCACAAGACAAATTTAGAAGTGCTCAGCAGATACAGAGAAAAATACCAAGTTATTTATCTTGCATTTCATAATTCGCATTTGTATGCGTTGTATACACTGCCAGCGCCACGCGTTTTGATGTTTTTTTTTTTTTACCTTTTGACTTGTATTATTCATTAAACGAGCTGAGCTTGCAATGTTTTTTGTTTGGTTTTGGATTTCTTTTTCTTTTCTTTTTTTTTTACATTTTGTGCATTAGTCCAAACTTTCGACTTTCATAAAAATGATAAGCAAATTTTTAAGGGCAGGAATTTTTTTTTTACGTAAGTTTATTTATATGTAGAATTCTGCTGCATTACCAGGAAATGTATGTCTGGTGTATCCAGAAGTGGGATCCGAGCCGCCAAACCCAAGATGAGTCCGAGTTCCAAACCACCCTGTCCTCTATGATTATGACTAGGGATGAGCTGTTCGGGTTCGGACGGTTCGGGGTTCGACCCGAACTTAGCCTGTTCGAGCAGATCGCGAACCCTGAACATTTCCGGGTGTTCGCCGCATGTTCGACCACAATGCATCACAATGCATTTTCCCACTGCCTGAAGCTCGTAATTGGCTACAGCCTTGCACCTGACCACAGGTCTGGTGCAAGACTGGTTGAACACTATGCCAATCACCGCTCAGAGTCCTGATTGGGCAAATTTTGCCCAATCATGGGCTTACAGAGCTAAGTCCCGCAGCACACTATATAAGGTTTCAACGCAGCGCTTCTGCACGCATTTTCAGAGGAGATTTCAAAGAAGATAGTTGTGTGTTGATACTGCCAGTCTGCCACGCTACTGGGGGGGTCTGGGGGGTCTCATTTCGAACAAATATCAGGGAATTTAGGTGATGTGTGTCTTGTCACTGTGCCAGCAAGTTTTTTTGGGGTTTACAACTTTATTTAAAACATTTGTGTATTGAGGTGATTTTCTGGGTCTTGTCACACTGTGCCAGCAAGTCTTTTTGGGTCTCATTTATACCAAATATAAGGGAATTTAGGTGATGTGTGTCTTGTCACTGTGCCAGCAAATCTTTTTGGGGCTCACTAATTTCTTTAAAACACTTGTGAATTGAGGTGATCTGTGTCTCATCACACATCCAGTACCACGCTGTATTTTGGGGCTCACTAATTTATTTAAAACATATGTGAATTAAGGTGATATGTCTCTTGTCACTGGCTGCCAGCTATCAGTGTGTCTCACTGAGTTATACCGGAGTTATTTAAATCTTTATACCAGAGTTGAATCAGAGTTCTGTATATATTAATCTATATATCACTCACCATGTCTGAAAGAACAAAAAGGACAGGCAGACGCTCCCAGCCACAGATAAGAGGGCAAGCAGCCCCTGTGTCGGGAGGCTGTGTCTCTGGTCGTGGTGGACATGGTGCATCCTCTGCAGGGGCACGCTTGTCCTTTCTAACTGGTGCTGGCCGTCTTAAGCAGCAGCAACATACAGAGGACTTGGTGGATTGGCTAACCAGGCCATCCTCATCCTCCGAGTCCTCTGCCAGCCAGGCTTCTAGTGCTTTACAGTCCACCTCAGCTGCCAAAGCATCTAATGCAGCCTCCATGTCCACAGATACTCCTGCCGTAGCCTCGCTATCACAAACGGAGGAGTCAGCTGAATTGTTTGACTACAATGAGAGTGACATGCTGCTTGAGGATGCGCAGCAAGTACAGTGCTCTTATTCAATCTCTGAGGTTGAGGAAGGGAGTATAATCAACCTAGAGGAAGGGGGTGCCAGTGATGACACACAAATAACTGGCACTCGTGTTGCCCCAGCAGCTGCAGCATACTGCCAAGTTGGCTCCAGTGATGAGGAGATAAGGGTGATGATGACAATGATGATGAGGTCACTGACTACACCTGGGTGCCAGATCGAACAGAGGAATTAAGTGAGGAAGAGGGGGTGGAGGAGGCACAGCAAACACGAGGCACAACATCCTCTGTGACCAACCGTAGCACTAGCCAGTCCAAGGCATCACATGTCAGAGCTGCTCCGGTGCAGAGCGCTGTTGTCTCAAAGAACACATGCAGGAACTCTGCTGTCTGGGAGTTCTTTAAGAACTGTGCAGCAGACCCCACCATTGCTATTTGTAATCTATGTCAGAGGAGGCTGAAGCGTGGGATAAACACCGGACACTTGGGTACCACATGCTTGAGGCGACATATGAACAAGTGCCACACATCCCGTTGGGGCAAAACTTTGCGTAGGTCCTCCTCCTCCTCATTTGTCTCTACCCACACTGTATGTCCTGCCATACAATTGCCTACAACCTCCACCGACAGGGATGATGCTACAGTAATGGATGTACCAGGTCCTTCCTCACAATGTGACATCATCCCAGTAGCTGAAGATTTACGCATCCAGATTACGTTGCCGCAGCTGCTGCAGCGTAAGAAAAAATATAGTCCCAACCATACCCAAGCACAGCGTCTAAATGCAAGCTTAGCAAAATTACTTGTATTGCAGCTGCTGCCTTTCCAGCTGGTGGACTCTGCTCCCTTCCGTGAATTTGCTGAATGTGCTGTACGACAGTGGCAGGTTCCAAAACGCCATTACTTTTCATGCAAGGCCATTCCAGCACTATACCAGCACGTGGAAGACAATGTTATCGAGTCATTGGGAAAGGCAGTCAGCAGCAAGGTGCATGTGACTTTAGACACGTGGTCCAGCAAGCATGGACAGGGCCGTTACATTTCCTTCACGGCACACTGGGTAACTCGGATTGCAGCTGGGAGGGATCCAAGACGGGGCTCTGTGCTGGAGCTTGTTCATCCACCAGCCTCCAGAAAGCTGCTTGTATGAGGTCTGTCTGCTCCACCACCACCACCTCTCCCTCTTCCTCCTCCTCCTCCTCCTGTGGCTCTGGCGAAGTGGCAGTCAAACCGACGCCTGACAGGGTCTACGCAATTCCTCAAGCAAAAAGAAGCCATACTGTGCTGGAGCTGATTTGTTTAGGGGACAGGAGCCACACCGTGCCAGAAATTCTGTCAGCTCTGCAGGGCCAGGTGCAGAGATGGTTAACACCACGCCAGCTTCAGCTGGGAATGATCATCTGTGATAATGGCAGCAACCTTCTCTCCGCCCTACGCAAGGGTAAATTGATGCATGTACCATGCCTAGCACACATCCTAAATCTAGCAGTACAGCATTTCCTAACCAAGTACCCAGGGCTGGCAGAGCTTCTCAGCCAGGCCAGAAAAGTCTGCAGCCACTTCAGACGGTCATTCCCAGCAAGCGTTCGCCTGGCAGAAATTCAAAGAGAATTCCACCTTCCCACAAACCGTCTGATCTGTGGCATGCCCACCAGGTTGAACTCGACATTAGCAATGCTGCAGGGTCTGCACAAGCAGCAGAGGGCCATCAACGAGTACCTGTGTGAGTATGGCACAAGGACAGGTTCAGGTCAACTTGTCCCCCCCCCGCAGTGACTGATGATCAATGATGTATGCACTGTACTGTCACCATTTGAGGAGGCAACGAGGATGGTGAGCAGGGACAGTGCATGCATCAGTGACACAATTCCTTTAGTGTTCCTGCTGGAGCACACTCTGCGGGGAATTATAGATGTGGCTCTAGAGGTAGAGCAGCGGCAGGAAGAGGAGGCCTTCCCTAGCTCTCAAGGCCCCAGTCTTTCCGCAGACAGCATTCCAGCGGGTCCTACTCAGATCAGACAGGAGGAGGATGAGGAGGAGGAGGAATATTTAAGTAGTGGGGGCATTGAAGGTGGGGATTCCTCAAGGGAGGGTTTTGTGTGCCCAGAAACACAAGGGCTAGTGCGTGGCTGGGAGGAGGAAGTGCACAATGGGGTTGTCACGGAAAGGCCCAACAACCCCAGCCAGGGGCAGTTCACCGTGACAGTTATGGCCATGGACACTTAGGTGCTGTGGCACCCGCAGAGTTTTGAGTTCTTTTATTAGATGTGAATTTGTGTGTGGCGTAATAAAAATGTCCCCGTGTGTTGTGCAATGTAATTCCCTTTGTCTGCCTTGCCCGTCGCCATTTTCCCAGGGCCTCGTGGATCCGGTCAGAATGATCGGATCGGGAAATGGCCGATTCGGACCATCCGGTCGAATCGCAAAATGGTCGATTCGGACCATCCGGTCCGAATCGGCAACTCCCCGATTCGTAACCCCAATGCGGATCGGGGCCCGGGTGCCTCCTGCCAGCGAGGGCCAATGGGTCATGTGTGGGCGGGCAGGGATCCCCATTGTATTCATAAGTGTGTAAAGTTGATAAATGTCTTTGATGTGAATAATAAACTCAGATTTACCAGTGCATTCAGCCTCGCCTGATGACTTTTATTCTCCGCCGCATTATACTGTCTGAGCACCCCACGAGGTCTCAGGGCGCGGTGTCTAGCTTACGTTCCGAGCAGATCGAGGTGAGATCCGATCCGAACCAAGCGCCCTGTGCCTGCATTCCGCATCAGGACAGGGGCGCAGCGTATGACCGCCGGTTCTAAGAATACTCGACCGGGATCCGAACCGAAGGCGCGTACCGCGCTTCGGTATACCCAGTGCCCAGCGATCCGATCCAAAGATTCACCCGTCCCCGGGGATCCGAATATCCATCAGATCCGAAAAGTCCGCTGCTGGAAGATCCGAATATTTCTCCGCGGCAGATCCGATCCCCGAATTCGGCCGGCCGCTCCGCAGACGTCCCCACACCCACCAGGTCAGTGAACCAGCTGCTCGAGACGCTGAGTACCGTGGTGCTCAGTGGTCGGGCTGGTTCGACACAGGGGTCCCCTCCACCGCCCGCATAACCCTTTCCCAGGGTCACTCCAGGCCGCATGAGACGCCGAGTGCGCGTCACTCGGTAGTCGGGCCAGCGGTAAGCGCCGGGGGCACGCAGATAGAGCACACCCGCAGGCGGACAACATCCCATTCCGTCATAGGGGTCATCCTCATTGACCAGGAAGATTCGGAAGCTAATGCCACCTCCAACCTACGCTGCATGGGCTCCCTTATTATGCAAAGCCTGCTAAAGGACCCCAGGATTTGTGCTATCAAGGAGAGGGATCATTACTGGTTGGCAACCCTTCTTGATCCACGATACAAGGGTAAAGTTGCAGAGCTCATCCTGCCTCCACAGAGGGAGCACAGGATGAAAAAACTTGAGGACGCTCTAAAGCGACACTTGTGTAACACCTTTTCAGGCACTGGTAGGTTACCAAGTGATGACACAGGTGCTTCTGAGGCTGCGGATGATCAGAGGAATAGTGGTGAAGGCCAGGGCCGCTTGACTGATGCATTTTTTAATTTTTTTAGTCCACGACGCCCAGGGACGTCAAATGTAGGCACCCATTGCCAGCGTCTTCACCATATGGTGCAGGACTACCTAGGGGCAAGGGCAGACCTGGATACCTTTCCAGCAGATGATCCACTGGCTTACTGGGTGTTGAGATTGAATCACTGGCCAGAACTTAGCCAATATGCTATGCAGCTACTAGGTTGCCCTTCATCCAGCGTGTTTTCTGAAAGGACGTTCAGTGCCGCTGGAGGTTTTGTCACAGACAAAAGAGTGCATCTGTCCACCGACTCTGTAGACCGGCTGAAATTTATAAAAATGAATCAGTCCTGGATCAGCAGCTATCAATCCCCTGATGCTGAAGTAACGGAATTGATCGGGGATGTCTTCTGCATTCACAAAACCTCCAGCACTGAACTCTTCCACAATACCACAAAAGGGTTACGGTGTGAAGGCATTTGCTGCCATGAAAGGCACAATATTTGGCTGCACTGACGCCTGTGCCACATTTATATCATTTAAATTTTTTGAACCGCAGGCTCCAACCCTGCACTTTTCCACAATACTACAGAGGGGTTACTGTATGATAGTACTTGCTGGCCTGGCAGTCTGGCACCAAAAGCACAATATCTGGGTGCACTGACGCTCATTACCAGATTCATATATTTTTAATATAGGACCACATGGTCCACTCCTGCATTCTTCCACAATACCACAGAGGGGTTACTATATGAATGCACTTGCTGGCCTGGCACCAAAAGCACAATATCTGGGTGCACTGACGCCTTTAACAGATGCATATCTTTTTAATATAGGACCGCAAGGTCCACCCCTGCATTCTTCCACAATACTACAGAGGGGTTACTGTATGATAGTACTTGCAGGCCTGGCACCTAAAGCACAATATCTGGGTGCACTCATGCCTTTACCAGATGCATATCTTTTTAATATAGGACCGCAAGGTCCACCCCTGCATTCTTCCACAATACTACAGAGGGGTTACTGTATGATAGTACTTGCTGGCCTGGCAGTCTGGCACCAAAAGCACAATATCTGGGTGCAGTGACGCCTTTAACAGATGCATATCTTTTTAATATAGGACCGCAAGGTCCACCCCTGCATTCTTCCACAATACTACAGAGGGGTTACTGTATGCTAGTACTTGCAGGCCTGGCACCAAAAGCACAATATTTGGGTGCACTGCCACTGACGCCTGTATCAGGTTCATATCCTCAGAGGGGTTACGGTGTGATGGCACTGTTGCCGACGCTAAAGGCCCAATTTTAAAGCACCTATTGTTACTTTCATCCAAAGCCTGCATAAGTTTCACAATAATTTAGCCAAAAAATCACTAAACTTTTTCTATGTGTCCGAAAATGTCTCCTCTTTTCATACAGACTGCCTCCCCAAGCAGTTGCTTATGGATAGATTAAAGGAAAAGCATTTACCGACTTTGAAACGTAATTTTTTTGTTTTCAAGTGTTTCTATACATCCTAGAAATCTGCCACTTCATGGGCAGGTTATGGGGACCTCCTAGGCACGATATTTGAAGGAATTTTTCGTTTTTATTTTTAACCCTTATTTCATGGAAAACTCACTGTCCCTTTAAAAATGTTTTTTTAAAAACTTTCTGTCCATGTTTCCTGTCCCCCAGGGCACTACCCGGACCCCCATACACCTTTTATGGCAAATATCTATCATATATGCCCTCTTGGAGGGCACTCTAAAAATCAAATTTTCAGCCCCATTGACTTGTATTGAGTTCGAGTTCGAGTTCGGATTCGAACATTTGGAAACTTCGGGTTCGAATATGAACCGAACTCGGGGGGCGTTCGGCTCATCCCTAGCCGTCACGTGTTCCCACTCAGGGATCAGGTCTTTTGGATAATAGTGCCATTAGAGAGACGGCTTTACCATAAGTAATGGTTTAGATCAGGGGTCATCAAACTTGGCCCTCCAGATGTTTTGAAAACAACATCTCCCATGATTCTCAGACACTTATTATATAAGCTGAGCCCCATGGGAGATTTAGTTCCAAAACAACTGGAGGGCCAAGTTTGATGACCCTCGGTGTAGATAGATATTAGACATGTGCATTCGTTTTAGTACTAAAACGATTTAGTCCGAATTTTGAGATAATTTAGTTTTAGTATGACTCAAGAGAAACGAAACTGCTCAGTACAAAAAACGATAGAAACTAAAATAAAATGCATTACATTTTAGTTTCAGTCCTTTTTGTGATATTATATTGATGAGTGAAGGAGACCAGCAATGAAGAGCGCAACATCGCAACATCTGAAGTTCTGCACCCTACACATGCCAATGCAGGAGGATGTTCTATACAGAGAGGGGCATTAATTCAGGAGGATGTTCTATATATTATACAGAGAGGGGTATTAATTAATGCAGGTGGATGTTGTATACATTATACAGAGAGGGGTATTAATTAATGCAGGAGGATGTTCTAAACATTATACAGAGAGGAGCCTTTTTTTAGCCCTTTAAATCCAGTGGCTGTGAGTGCTGAGATCGGCTGCTTGTTACATTATCTCTCAGTACATTGTATCAGGCTCAGCTGTTACAGTAACTGACTGCTGCTCATCCACAGCTCTCAGAGTTTCAGTAAAACAAGGAAATAATATTGTTCTAACGTTCTTGTATTTATATATAAAATATTATTTACTAGTTTTACTGAAACTCTGAGCGCTGTGATGAGCAGCAGTCAGTTACTGTAACAGCTTTGCCTGACACGGGGCAGTATTACAATGTTGGTGCTAACTTAACCAGAGTTGTTGTAAACTGAAAACCTTCATAGGCTATAATAGCTCTGGGAAGTTTACAACAGCTCTGGTTAAGTTAGCATCAGCTATATAATATGGCCCACATTGTGCTGAGAGTGAGAGATACTGTAACAAGCAGCGATCTCAGCCTCTGAGGAGCCACTACAATAGTAATTGTATCCACTGGTTTTCGGATGAAAGAAATTAGTTTTCATACTAAAGAACTGAAAACGAATTTCTTTAGCAACTAAATAAATTGCATTTTAGTACTAATCCATTAGTTCAAAACGAAATTTTGTGCTGTGCACATGTCTAATAGATATGCCGATTATCTCCTTTATATAAAAGATAGCCAATGCTGAAATGCCGAGGTAGTCTGCATTGCTCTAGAGATGCAGCAACCTCCGACGATAATTTCTGCCGTAGCCGGGCCTCGTCAGGAAAGTGTGTTTCCACCTCCTCCCAGTGGGTGTCTCAGAAAGCTGATTCCACCCTCCTAGAAACCTGTAACTCAGCTTGTAGTTAACGTCCAGAATTTAGGTCAGGAATGTGCTGCTCTGTGCGTTCCTGACCTGCCCATGGCTGTTAATATGCCAGAATTAAGAGCCATTGGATTGTCAGCGCTCTGGAGAGAATGGGAGTATAACAGTAACAGGGGGTTACATATTTAACACCCATTCTCCCATTATAATTCTAGAATGCCCCATTAACCCTTTCAGCACCAAAAATGTGTAAAACTTGATTTTGATTGTAATACAACCAAAATAAATAATTCCCATATAAACCTCCTTTTGGAAACTTTTGTAACACAAGATTAGAGTGTTCCTGGGGAGAAAAGAAACTCTCCGTGAGATCTCACTCCTGTCATGCTGTATGACTGTAAAGAAGCTGCAAGGAGCAGCCACCATCATCACTGTAACAAAACATTCAACAGACTTTACTGCTGCTTTGCAGCAGCCACGGAGAGGGCAGAATACAGGGAGAGCTGTGGGGTCACTCACTACTGTACCGGGTTACGATTCAGGGGGGTTTACAGTAGACATGTGCATTCGTTTTAGTACTAAAACGATTTAGTCCGAATTTTGGGATAATTTAGTTTTAGTATGACTCAAGAGATACGAAACTGCTCAGTAAAAAAAACGGAAGAAACTAAAATAAAATGCACTACATTTTAGTTTGTCCTTTTTGTAATATTACATGGATTGAAGGATACCAGCAATGAAGAGCGCAACATTGCAAAGCTACAGAAAAGGTTTGTATGCGTAATCCTTCCTGACCCCTACCTGAAAATCTGCCAGTGATAGAGCTCCAGAATACTCACTCGCAGCACAGACAGCCAGCACAGGAGAGGAAACCTTTACTTAACCCTTGCAGGTCTATGAGACAGACAAGATGATAAAAGCAGCTGGAGAAGGAAAACATTCAAATAAATCACACTGAAAGCTAATGACAGAGGAGGGCTGGATAGTAAAAAAAACTTTATAACAAGCAGCACTGGGAGAAGAGAGGGACTTTATAAAACGTGTGTTATCTCCCCTCCCGCTCTGCATAATAGGGGCTTAGGTCTGATACATTTTATATTATCCAGGAGCACTATCCCCCTTTCCTCATCTATAATACACATTTTATATAAAGTCCCTCACCTCTCCCAGTGCTGCTTGTTTATAAAGGGTTTTTTACGTCTGATACATTTAGTATCCAGCTCGCACAGTTACTCTGTCATTGTGAGCGGTCAGTGTGATTTATTTGAATGTTTTCCCTGGATTTAAAGTGCTTTATTTTATTATAAAAATAAATTTGCACCAGACATCTCTTCTCTGAGCTTTCAGACCGATTTACGTTAATATTTGCCCTCTCCCCTGCTTTTATATTCCTGTCTCTCTCCCCTACAGTTTAGTGTGTAAGTTTAAGTAAAAGTTCCCTCTCCTGTGGTGGATAAGCATTGCATTACGAAGTTCTGCACCCTCCACATGCCAATGCAGTAGGTCCTACTGAGTAGGATGTTCTATACAGAGAGGGGCATTAATTAATGCAGGAGGATGTTATATAAATTATACAGAGAAATGTATAAATTGAGGAGGATGTTTTATACAGAGAGGGACATTAATTCAGGAGGATGTTCTATACATTATACAGAGAGGGGTATTAATTAATGCAGGTGATGTTGTATACATTATACAGAGAGGGGTATTAATTAATGCAGGAGGATGTTATCTACATTATACAGAGAGAGGTATTAATTAATGCAGGAGGATGTTCTATACATTATACAGAGAGGAGCCTCTTTTTTAAACCTTTAAATCCAGTGTCTGTGAGCGCTGAGATCGGCTGCTTGTTATATTATCTCTCAGTACAATGTATCAGGCTCAGCTGTTACAGTAACTGACTGTAACAGCGCTCAGAGTTTCAGTAAAACAAGGAAATAATATTGTTGTTATAACCTCTGATATATAAAAATATTATTTCCTAGTTTTACTGAAACTCTGAGAGCTGTGATGAGCAGCAGTCAGTTACTGTAACAACTTTGCCTGACACATTGTGCTGAGAGTGAGAGATACTGTAACAAGCAGCGATCTCAGCCCTCTGAGGAGCCACTACAATAGTAATTGTATCCACTGGTTTTCGGATGAAAGAAATTAGTTTTCATACTAAAGAACTGAAAACGAATTTCTTTAGCAACTAAATGAATTGCATTTTAGGACTAATCCATTAGATCAAAACGAAAGTTTGTGCTGTGCACATGTCTAGTTTACAGTGACTGAAAATCCCTGTACAGTACAGATACAAGGTGTTACTGTAATTGCCATTAACGCTATTTTTCACGCATACACATCAATAACATGTTAGAAACCTAAACCACTGTAAAGATATACATTTTTGAGCCATATTGTGTGGATTTTTGTGCTTTTGTTTGCTATGGGGTTGAGTTTTATAGGTATGTGTATTGCATATGGATATTTAGATTTGGTTTAGGTGGGGGTTAAGTAGCTGTCACCTAATTAAGGATTCGTCACCGATTTATATCACACGGTAAAGACAATTGTAGACTAATCCGTTTGAAAAAATTCACGTGAACGATCACACAGAGTTATTAAATATACTTGTTAATCATATAGTTACATATTGACATTTCTGTGTGTGACTAATGGAAAGTTTTTAGGCCTAATGAATGTTGTCCATACAATTTCCACTGCACAATCAAACATTACACATTGGTTACTTTATTTAATGTGACAAGTAAGAGCGCCGAGCAGTTGGCTAGTGAGGTAATGAGTGACTCATCACAATTCTGAATTATCAATAATATATTTCCTCTTTCATACGCTGACCTTTCCAGCAATACATGAATATGTAATAGCTTTTTTCCCTCTAATAGGCCTTAATGAGGCTTATTTTATGAGTGAATAGGAAATGCATCGTACAGTGGAATAATATTTTAATTAATCCCTGGCCTAACTACTTACTGTATTCAAGAGGAGTGTATGGACATCAATCCTACATGAAATTAAAGTGTGTAAATACATTGTAACATTGACTATCTATCTATCTATCTATCTATCTATCCCATACCTATCCCATATCTATCTATCTATCTATCTATCTATCTATCCCATAGCTATCTATCTATCTATCTATCTATCTAATATCTATCCCATATCTATCTATCTACCTATCTATCTATCTATCTATCCCATATCTATCTATCTATCTATCTATCTATCTATCCCATATCTATCTATCTATCTATCTATCTATCTATCTATCTATATATCTAATATCTATCCCATATCTATCTATCTATCTATCTACCTATCTATCCCATATCTATCTATCTATCTATCTATCTATCTATCTATCTATCTATCTATCTATCTATCTATCTATCTATCTTACCTATCTATCTATCTATCTATCTATCTATCTATCTATCTATCTATCTATCTATCCCATATCTATCTATCTACCTATCTATCTATCTATCCCATATCTATCTATCTATTATCTATCTATCTATCTATCTATCTATCTATCTATCTATCCATATCTATCTATCTATTCTATCTATCTATCTATCTATCTATATATCTATCTATCTATCTACCTATCTATCTATCTATCTATCCCATTATCTATCTATCTATCTATCTATCTATCTATCTATCTATCTATCTATCTATCTATCTATCTATCTATCTATCTATCTATATATCCCATATCTATCTATCCCATATCTATCTATCTATCTATCTATCTATCTATCTATCTATCTATCTATCTATCTATCCCATATCTATCTATCCCATATCTATCTATCTATCTATCTATCTATCTAATCTATCTATCTATCTATCTATCTATATCTATCTATCTATATATCCCATATCTATCTATCTATCTATCTAATCTATCTATCTATCTATCTCATATCTATCTATCTATCTATCTATCCCGTAGCTAGCTATCTATCTATCTATCTATCCCGTAGCTATCTATCTATCTATCCCATATCTATCTATCCCATATCTATCTATCTATCTATCTATCTATCTATCTATCCCGTAGCTATCTATCTATCTATCCCATATCTATCTATCCTATATCTATCTATCTATCCCATATCTATCTATCCCATATCTATCTATCTATCTATCTATCTATCTATATATCTATCTATCTATCTATCAATCTATCTCATATCTATCTATCCCATATCTTTCTATCTATCTATCCATCTATCCCATATCTATCTATTTATCCCATAACTATCTATCTATCTATCTATCTATCTATCTATCTATCTATCTATCTATCTATCTATCTATCCCATATCTATCTATCTATCTATCTATCTATCTATCTATCTATCCCATATCTATCTCATATCTATCTATCTATCTATCTATCTATCTATCTATCCCATATCTATCCCATAGCTATCTCATATCTATCCCATATCTATCTATCCCATATCTATCTATCCCATATCTATCTATCTATCCCGTAGCTATCTATCCCATAGCTATCTATCTATCTATCTATCTATCTATCTATCTATCTATCTATCTATCTATCTATCTATCCCATATCTATCTATCCCATATCTATCTATATATCCCATATCTATCTATCTATCCCGTAGCTATCTATCCCATAGCTATCTATCTATCTATCTATCTATCTATCTATCCCATATCTATCTATCATCTATCTATCTATCTATCCCATATCTATCTATCCCATATCTATCTATCCCATATCTATCTATCTATCCCGTAGCTATCTATCCCATAGCTATCTATCTATCTATCTATCTATCCCATATCTATCTATCTATCTATCTATCTATCTATCTATCCCATATCTATCTATCTATTATCTATCCCATATCTATCCCATATCTATCTATCATCTATCTATCTATCTATCTATCTATCTATCTATCTATCTATCTATCTATCTATCTATCTATCTATCCCATATCTATCTATCTATCTCATATCTATCTCATATCTATCTATCTATCTATCTATCTATCTATCTATCTATCTATCTATCTATCTATCTATCTATCTATCTATCCCATATCTATCTATTAGGGATGTGCAATTCGTTTCGTAGAGATTCGTTTTTCCTACGAAATTTACCATTTTCGTGCTTCCAAGGGCATCCCGAATCCGAAATTTCGACCACACAAAATTTCGGATCGATTCGAAATTTCGGATCGATTCGAAATTTCAGGTCAAATTTCGAATTGATAAAAAACAAATAGATTTTTTTTTTAAAAAAAAAATGCTTAAAAGATCCTAAAAAATCTAAAAATATAGAGACTTTTTACTGCAGAATATTATAAGCAACGGTTTATTAGACATTGAATTAAAACTGGAATATTTTTAACATTTACCACACTATCGAATTTGAAATCAACTATAAAATAGATTTTAGTTTACAATACAAGTAATAGTTAGAAAAGGACTTTATGAAACAAATTAATTTAATTTCATTATTTAATTTGACTCAAGTACAAAATCCGTGACACAGCTTAATATTTAATAGGGATGTGCGTTTCGATTCGGACCGATTCATATTTTTCACGAATCGGGCCGATTCGGTGCTTCGGATTCGTCCGATGTTCCAAATTGGATCGGCACCGAAATACAAAGCATCCGGAAAAAAATTCCAATCCGAAACAAAATAATTTCGTTATTTCGTATGAACAAGACATTTGTAAAATCGCAAGTCATTTTCGTTCCACTCATGATTTCAGTTCCATTTCGGTCATTTCGGACATCGTATTTTTCGGTTCCATTGCTGATTCCGTAATTTTGTATCATTTCGATCAAATTTGATAGTTACTTGATATCCATTTGATAGTTCATTTTAAATTCGATCGTTACTTGATATCCATTTGATAGCTCATTTTAATTCGATAGTTGATCCATTTGATAGTTCATTTCAAGTTCGATAGTTGCAGCATATGAATCCACACACTGCCGGGCAGCACCTCTACAGTATAATATTGCAGCATATGATTCCGCACACTGCCGGGCAGTACCTCTACAGTATAATGATGCAGCATATGAATCCACACACTGCCGGGCAGTACCTCTACAGTTTAATTAATGCAGCATATGATTCCGCACACTGCCGGGCAGCACCTCTACAGTATAATGATGCAGCATATGATTCCGCACACTGCCGGGCAGCACCTCTACAGTTTAATTAATGCAGCATATGATTCCGCACACTGCCGGGCAGCAACCTCTACAGTATAATAATGCAGCATATGATTCCACACACTGCCGGGCAGCACCTCTACAGTATAATAATGCAGCATATGATTCCGCACACTGCCGGGCAGCACCTCTACAGTTTAATTAATGCAGCATATGATTCCGCACACTGCCGGGCAGCACCTCTACAGTATAATAATGCAGCATATGATTCCGCACACTGCCGGGCAGCACCTCTACAGTATAATAATGCAGCATATGATTCCACACACTGCCGGGCAGCACCTCTACAGTATAATAATGCAGCATATGATTCCACACACTGCCGGGCAGCACTTCTATAGTATAATTAATGCAGCATATGAATCCTTACACGGCCGGGCAGCACCTCTACAGTAGTGATGGGTGGAACACCCCCGTGTTTGGCTCGGATTCGAACTCTTGAAAAAGTTTGAATTCGATCGAGAACACGATTCAAACTCAATGCAAGTCTATGGGGCTTGAAAGTTTGAATTTTAAAGTGCCCTTCAAGAGGGCATATATGCAAGATATTGGCCATAAAAAGTGTATGGGGGTCTGGGTATTGCCCTGGAGGATAGGAAACAATGAAAATAAAGTAAAAAAAAATGTTTTTTTTTAAAAAATTAAGAAATGTGCACCGATTTGGATATGGACTAACTATCGAATTTGAAATGAACTACCAAATGGATATCCATTTGATAGTTCATTTCAAATGTTAAAAAAGGTGTGGGAAATGTTTTACCCCATAGGCTTCAATGTTAAAAAAGGTGTGGGAAATGTTGCATTCTATAGGCTTCAATGTTAAAAATGGTGTGGAAAATGTTTTACCCCATAGGCTTCAATCTTAAAGGTGTGGAAAATGTTTTACCCCATAGACTTCAATGTTAAAAATGGTGTGCAAAATGTTTTACCCCATAAGCTTCAATGTTAAAAATGGTGTGGAAAATGTTTTACCCCATAGGCTTCAATGTTAAAAGTTTTGGGAAATGTTTTACCCCATAGGCTTCAATGTTAAAAATGGTGTGGAAAATGTTTTACCCCATAGGCTTCAATGTTAAAAATGGTGTGGGAAATGTTTTACCCCATAGGCTTCAATGTTAAAAATGGTGTGGAAAATGTTTTACCCCTTAGACTTCAATGTTAAAGGTGTGGGAAATGTTTTAATTAAATATCTAATAAACTGTTGTTTATAATATTCTGCATTAAATAATTATTTTTAGATTTTTTAGGATCTTTTGAGCATTTTTAAGAAAAAAAAATTATCAATTCGAATCGATTCGAATCGATCCGAAAATTTGAAATCGATTCAAAAATTCAAAATCAATACGAAATTTTGAATCGAAATGAAAACGGTCCAAAACAACCCGAAAAGAAAAAACACCTGGAAAGAAAAACGAAACAAAATTTTTAGCGGTGCACAATCGAATCTCTACTATCTATCTATCTATTCCTATTATATCTATCTATCCAATATCTATCTATTTATCTATATATCTATTTATATCATATCTATCTATCGATCCCATATCTATCTATCCATCTATCTCATAAAATATCTATCTATCCCATATCTATCTATCTCTCATATCTATCTATCTATCTATCCCCTATCTATCTATCTATCTATCTATCTATCCATCTATCTCATAAAATATCTATCTATCCCATATCTATCTATCTCTCATATCTATCTATCTATCTATCCCATATCTATCTATCTCTCATATCTATCTATCTATCTATCTATCTATCTATCTATCTATCTATCTATCTATCCCATATCTATCTATCTATCTATCTATATATCTATATATCTATCTATCCATCCCATATCTATCTATCTATCTATCCCCTATCTATCTATCTATCTATCTATCTATCTAT